>JASEVX010000001.1:77394895-77729290 GCA_031761405.1 Serripes groenlandicus
TGTTGGAGATGAACTACTGCTAAACTTGCATTCATATTGGATGTTGTAAAATGTTGCCTGTAGAGTGTTCACAAGGCAATTGATGATGGCGTGTGAACGAAGGACATCAGACAAACTGTGATCATGAAAAACACAAACTGTGCAATCAAAGAACAGGACCTTATTTGAATTTGATATATACTTATCTGTTCATAAACATTACCTTGTATTAATCCATTAGTATTATATGTAATCAGCTGAATTTCTTCTCCAGTCATCCTCAAAACAGCTGTAAATCCATCATTGTATGCGTTGCTCTCAATCTATTCCCTTGTTTAATGTTGATGCAGGAAGTTATATTATCCCACAGTTAAAGATGCATGCAATTTTCATTGTTTTGACAGGCACGAATGACCAAAGGGTATATCACTAACTGCCTATTATATATGAACTTCCTCTCCCATTTTCGACATAACAGCTGTGATTCCATGATTGTACAGGTTGCTCTCAATCCATTTACTGTTTTGATGTGTATGCAGGAAAGAATATTACCCCACAGTCAAAGATGCATGCATTTTTCATTGTATTGACAGGTACCAATGACCAAAGGGTATATCACTATCTGCCTATATAGATATGAATTTCCTCTCCAGTAATCGCCATAAGAACTGTTATTCCATGATTATATGGGATGTTCTTAATCCTGTATCCATTCTGTGTTTTAAAATAAAACTTGATGCTAATATCAATAATCATTGACTGCTGTTTTAATACATGACAATAACTGCAAATAAGAATGACTTTTAATAAAATAAGATGATAAATTAATTAAAAAACAGATCTATGAGAATAAACATGTATATTAGTTGTGTCAGAAAGCCAAGCTTTGGGCTCTGAGAATAATGTTCAAGTTTTGATTTAGATCAGGTTGTACCTCTGTGCAGCCTTATCTGGATTATTCATTTAAACCAATTACTTTAAACTTATCTATTTTAGCTTAAATCTTATTTTAATTACACTCCATGTCCTTGAGATACAACCAGTTCTTACGCCATTTGTGCAGAAAATCCCAGTCTTCACTGCTTCGAATTCAGTAAATATTTGGGAGATTTTCTATGCACCGCATATGACATGTGGTAGGCCAATATTTATGTGTTTTTTTTTTAAAGGGGCCAACTCCCCACTTATGTTCGGAAAAAAGGAGCCATTAAGGCCGTTTTCAACAAGTTTTCAGTCATATCACGGCGACCAGTTCACTTACTCATGCATTTTCTGGTTTTCCAACTCCAGTACACCGCACAACAGGCTGCTTTTCCACTTAGACTGTTAAACAGACCATTGGTGAAAGACGAATGACGCAGGTCACAATGACTTTTGTCAAACGTCAGAATTAATGTTGGTCGAGCTGGGATTCAAACTCACAACCCCTTGATTGACAGCCCGCTTCGCTACCTGAGCTCGGCCATTTATATATGATAAAAGGTCAAATTAGTGACAATGTGCAATGTTACTTACATGAATCATGTTTTGCCGCAGGGTGGGTTCCTTTAGAGCATCGCAGTGATCCTGACCTGCAATGTGCCTTGTTAAGATTCAATTTCGATAATTCGCACATCCTTTTTTACTTGTAAAAACAGTTTTTTTTAATTTTGTTAAGAGCACACAGGAAAAGTCATGCCCATATAAATCCGTTTCGGCTCTTGAATTCACTGGGGACGTTTCATCTTGGGTTCGCTTAGTCTGAAAAGATGTTAGTTTTAACTAAATAGTCATTATTCAGAAATATTCCGTCCACATTGCAATGTGTTTCACCACTAAATAATTGGAGTGGATGTCATGCAGCAGAAACGTAAGATATTGCGTCATAAATTGTGTCAACAATCTGCCCTTGAGGTCTTCCAAGAACACTTCTAAAAATAGATTTACTTTTTCTTCTTCTAAATGTGCGGTTTTAGTGGTCGCATGAATTCTGAATAGGGTATAATGGCGGTAGCGATTCCGAAATTTTAACCAGGTGCTCCGGTGTGATCAAGAACAGAAAATTACCCTATGCATACATTTAGAAATACAGGAGCACGTCCCTATGATTCAACTCCGTGTTGGTGTACTTGGGTAGAAACATAAATATACATGTCTCTGATTTGGGTCACAGGGTGTTTCGTGTAACCGCTATGTTCAGCCAATTATTGCATTGATCTTTGACAGTCCGAAGGAGTTTTTGTCAGAAAGACATACGACTTCAGCGAAGTCTGCGTAGCATTTAGGGTGAAACAAGTTTACCCTTAAGAGCATCTTAGTCAGACAGTGAAACCAAAATAGTCAATCGACAGAAAAAAGGTCAATGAATACAACCCATCGCTGATTCTCAGATTCACACTACAGCTTGATTGTATACCAACGCCAAAATAAAATTTATGATATTCAATGGGAAACGAGAGCGATAAAAATTCTTACCTGACGCAAAGAAACTCGCAGCCGATTACGTTATGGTTGTCAGCCTTTAATGTAAACAGCACAGTTGTTCTAGTTATCTCGGGTACCGGCTGAATATGACGTCACCGGATGTGGAAAAATGTCGGTCCTGGTTCTCTGCTTTGCTCTATGTAATTTCATTGTGATTTTACGAACCGGGTCTTAGTAAAATTTTGCACCCAAATTTTTTCCATACTGATTATAGGAAATTTCCTATAATTAAGGTAATACCTCTAAACGTGCAAAGCACGTTTCTTGCTTCGCAAGAAACGAGCTGTGCTCGTTATAAACAGCCTTAAAAAAAAGTGCGCGGATTTAAGTTAAATCGGCGCGTT
Source organism: Serripes groenlandicus (assembly GCA_031761405.1). Classification (NCBI taxonomy): domain Eukaryota; kingdom Metazoa; phylum Mollusca; class Bivalvia; order Cardiida; family Cardiidae; genus Serripes; species Serripes groenlandicus. The sequence continues at coordinate 77,397,682 of JASEVX010000001.1, forward strand.
TTTTTTTTGCCCACAATAAGAGGCCGTCCACAGAAAAACACGCTGGCCCCAACAGGACACCGTAGGTTAGTGCCGACAACGCCAATTATAGTAAATCCAAAGTTACTAACCTTAGATTGAGGAATTATCCTTGGATTCTGTTTGATGTCCGTTTCACAGACGCCTTTATGAGATCACCATTTATCCAGAATGCCGGATGTCGCAGTGCATTATGGGATACAGACTCCGGGACCGTTTCCCGGTACCAACCGGTACTATTATTTTACTACAATATAACTACATTACATACGTGTATATTGTAGGATTTTGTAAATGTATACAGTGCGGTTTGATGTGTTCAGTTGGAGTTATTGTATTAGACATGGTGGCTCAGTTGGAAAAGTTAAGCAATCCGGCATGTGAATACGGGGACATATTCAAGGTGGAAATGTTCGGTAAAACTATGATGTACGTCAGTTCGGTTGAAGCTTTACGTAAGCTGTTTACGTCACCGCCGTACCATGACGTAACGATCGATCGACCGCCCGTTTTCCTCGTGACCCAGTTCTACAAAAGTGTTGAGAGTACTGCGTTTAATGAGTCGGGTAACGATATTATACATAAAGGTACTCACGAGTCTCAGGCGGCTCATTTTTAACGCTTTCAGACAGACAACAAATCTGAAACAGACGACTTTGGAAATATCTATTTAATAAATTGAAACCTCTTTGTAAACGTAAGCGTTATTTTTGAGTAGAGGTGAAACAATTTGGGCAAATGGAGAAATTGCTCATGATGACTAATTTCCCCTTTCTCTACAATCTTTTCAAAAGTCGTCTGCTAAAGGTAAGACAAAAAGTGTCTCTAAGTGGTAAAGGGTTAATAAGACCTCAGGCCATTTTGTCTACTTTTGAAGTTCAAAGGTCTAATATATTCGAATTGATGTAATTGAAACGCAGTCTTCTTTTGTTATTCACAGTATCCTATGTAAACATCAGCATAATTGATATTCAAATGTCTGTAGAGTCAAAGAAGATTCCATGAAATTGCATGCTTGTAATTAAGCCCAATATACTGTAGATAGCTTTAAAGCATATACCTACATTTATTTAAGCCATCATTTATGTCCTTTGGTTTGTTTGTAGCATAGTTATCAAAGTTCAGATAAACAGTAGTACTATTGTTATGACAACTGTAGATAAAGATCTACCTGCGTGCAGATTCGTGCTATCCTTTGATTTAATTTGTCAGGTTTTCCCTTATTTTCAACATTTCAGTTATATCACGGCGACATAACACCTATTCATGATCACTGGGTAAACAAACCAATACCAGGCCTTGTCAAAGGGCACCCCCATGACCGCCCGGTCACTGCAGATTCCACCATGTTATCATATACGTACAATTTATTGTCTGACGGTACAGATGTACTTAGGTATGAACGAACGCTTGTCAGTGCGTGTAAAAGCATTTAAATTAGGTTTATTTATAGTTTGAATTGTTTTTAATAATATTCCTCAATCACATTTAAATCTGAGTGTATCAATAAAACTGTTCAAACAGATATAAATATACATTATTTGTCTGAAGTTTCTTTAAACCGTCTGTGACTAAATGACACACAGTGGAGATTCATACCTGGTGTTGATCAATGGTACAGTAGTCGAAAATGCCGAATGGTGTGTGTACTTAGAGCACGGCACAGATGTGTATCGTCGTCTATGTACTCATTAAAGTGAGTTTTACAAAGGAACAACACGCGAGCATGTTTTACATGTTTATTTAAAACCAACTAACTCCTAACCGGAGAGTATTCATCTACTGTCTATGTCTATGGACACGTACCAGTTATGAAAACAAGGCTATTCGCACGTACATGTATATACGTTACATCCCTCTTTTTCTAAATAAAACTAAAAACATAGTAATTTTGCATACAGAATTATCTCAATGATACATCTCAATGATACATCTTCATTTTCTAATAACCTTACTTGTTAATCATATAACTTGTCCCTTAACTAAAATAGCACATTGTATCTTGCTAATACGTTTTTTAACCCACTGATGTTTAACAGTCTCTATCATCTCTGCTAACTTAATTATTCAAACACCTTATAATCATGATAATAGAACCCTAGTTTCAGCTTGAAACATTTTGATTGTTTTAACTTAATGCATAAATGTAACTAGTTAACTATGAAACTGTCAAATAAAACGATTAGTCAGTGTACCAATACAATGGTATTAGCCAAACAGTTTATGTGTGGTATTCTTGTAAATATGCTGGCTTCTTGATGGTCCTTCCACTTGTTGTCCTGTAGTCTGTTATGTTGTTCTTGTCGAAAAGCCGGACACTGCTTTCTCTACCATTCATATTACCAGTCTTAGAGCTATCACTTTTCTCTTTGCTCTCTATGCTTAATTGCTTTTGTGCTCTAGGTGACTTCAATTCACCCAAACACTGAGCACTAGGTGACTTCACTTCACCTTCCCCTAACACACATGATTCACTAAATGAATTTAACAACCGCGTTTCGTTTTGCTCGATGCGCGAATCTATTGTTTCCTCGCGAAATGGTTCTGTCGTTGCACGAAGATGTAGCTGATTTCTTCTGAAGCTCGATCCGTCTTCTGTTTGTATTCTGTACGACCGTATGCCTTCCTCTGCTTCCACTTTCGCTTTCCTCCAAGGTTGATTTTTCGCCAACGGAGATACCCTCACAATGTCACCCGGCTTCAACGGTTCAATGTCTTTGGCGTTCTTGTTGTAATATTTTGCCTGTTTTTCTTTGTTCTTTAACAGTTTCTGATAGTGATCGTCTCTGCTTTTATCTTCAGGCATTAACAGTCTCTTTGCCATTGGAAGGAGTGTCCTGGTACGTCTTCCAAACATAACTTGTGCTGGAGAGAGTCCTACCCCTTCAGTAGGCGTATTTCTATAGTCTAATAGTGCCAGATGAGCATCACTCTCTGAATGCTTGGCTTTCTTCATCAGTCTCTTGCCTGTTTTCACCGCATTTTCTACTTTCCCGTTTGATCGCGGATACAAAGGAGAACTTGTCACATGCTTAAACTCATATGTTTTCGAAAACTCCTTAAATTCTTTCCCAAAGAAGGGCGGTCCATTGTCGGAAACTACTTTATCTGGAATACCGTATCTTGCCATGTGCTTCTTCAACTTAGGAACTACACCCTTTGCTGATGTACTACAAAGTCTGTCTACCTCAAAGAAGTTTGATAGGTAATCTACCGTTATTAGATAGTTTTCCCCATTGCACTCACATATATCTACACCCACTTCCCACGGTCGGGAAGATATTTCATGGCTATGCAGTGTCTCTTTCTGCTGATGCATCGATAGTTCCCTGCATGTATCACATTTCTGTATGTATGTACTGTTCTATATCAGTGTACATTTTTGGCCAGTATACAGCTTCCCTAGCTCTTCTTAGACATCCTTGAATACCTATGTGACTGGAATGCAGTGTGTCCATGATTGACACTTTCATGTGTCTGGGGATAATTACTCTGTCACCTTTGAAGAGTAACCCATGCGGAAGACTGATCTCTTCTCTGAAAGGGAAATAGCACTGTATGTCTTGGCCAACATCTTCCCTTTTCTCTTGCCAACCTGCCATGACTGTCCTCTTTAGTAACTGTAGTTGTTGGTCATCAGTGGTGTTCTGTCTGATTTCTTGTACTCTTTCTTCTGAAACTGGCAGCATTTCTACCATGTTGACACTCTCTACTTCTGTCTCTGTATACGACCTATTATCGTTTTGGCTTGGCAAATATGCTCTGCTCAATGCATCTGCCATATGCATTTGTGGTCCAGGCTTGTACTGTATGTCAATGTCAAATTTCTGCAACCGAAGCAACATTCTCTGTAATCTCTTGGGTGCACTTATTAAACACTTCTTGTGTATTATCTCTAGTGGTTTGTGATCGCTTTCAACAATAACCTTTCTACCATAGACATAGTGTTCATATTTCTCCACGCCAAACACAATGGCGAGAAGTTCCTTCTCGATCTGAGCATAGTTTTTCTCAGCTGCTGTCAAAGCACGAGACGCATACGCAACTGGGTGACCTTCCTGGATCAAACATGCGCCCAGTCCTGTTTCTGAAGCATCACATTGAAGAACAGTTTGTTTATCTACATCGAAAAACTTAAGCACTGGTACCGATGACAAGATTGCCTGAACTTCTTTCACACACTCTTCATGTGTTCTGTCCCAAACAAACTCAGTGTCTTTTCTGATCAGTTGTCTCAACGGTTCTGTGACAGATGATAATCTCGGTGCAAATTTCTGCACATAGTTAACCATACCAAGCAGTCTCTGTACACCTTTCTTATCAGTCGGTGTTGGCATGTTCTTTATTGCTTCAATCTTGCTCTCGTCTACTTTGAGCCCACCTTCGCCTATGACATGGCCCATGAAGACAACTTCTTTCTGTCTTAACTTCAGTTTGTCTTTGTTGAGTCTGATGTTTTTTGTTCTGCATCTCTCAAACAGGCTTCTCAACTTTTGGTCATGATCTTGAACCGCTTCTTCGTGGGTTTGTCCACAACCCCATACCAGGATATCATCATGTAGTGCTTTCATTCCTTCTAAGCTCTCTAGTGCCTCGTCAAGTCTTCTTTGGAACTCTTCAGGTGCAGGCGATATTCCAAAAGGCATTCTTAACCATCTGAATCTACCCCATGGAGTACCAAACGTTGTCAGGTAGCTAGACTCTTCATCTAACTGGACTTGCCAAAACCCGTTTTTAGCGTCAACCACCGAAAACACTTTGGCTTTTGTCAACTCTGGAAGAATGTCCTCAATGGTTGGTATTGGGTAAATATTTCTCTTTAGACACTTGTTCAGTGGTTTCGGATCTATGCACAGTCTGACTTTCCCAGAGCTTTTCATGACTACCACCATACTCGAAATCCAATATGTTGGTTCTTTCACTGGTACTATCATACCTAGTTTCTCAAGTTTCTCTAATTCTTTCTTCAGCTTTGGTTTTACTGCTATCGGAACCCTCCTTACTGGTTGCTGAACTGGTTTCGGATTCTCTGTGAGTTCCAAGTGGAGCTTTCCTGGCAGTTTACCTTCGCCTACAAATATATCTTCAAACATGTTGATGATTGTCTCTGGCATCTCAACAGACATAATGTGCTCTCTGTTTACTGTAATGAGATTCATGCTCTGTATAGCCTGTGACCCTAAAAGCATTTGTGCTGATCCATTTACTACTACAAACTCTTCTTTCTTGGGTGAATGTTTCTTACCACAATACCAACAGTCTCTCATCATTACAGTTTTCTCTGTCTTTTCCGTATCTTTTGTTGGAAATCTATTAACAGCGGACACCTCTTCTTGGTTCATTGTCCTCGCCCGTTCATCTGTTTTCTCAGAGGCTCTACACATATCCATGAACTTACTGAAACCCAGCTTCTTCTCTTGAAGCAATCTCTTTCTCGTCCTGTTGTCACGAATACCGATGACAATTCTGTCGCGTAGCATGCTATTTTCCAAATCGCCGTAATTGCAAGTCTTAACCAACGTCCTCAAAGCCGAAACATACGCATATATCGTCTCATTAGCCTCCTGACATCTACAATTAAACGTATACCTCTCGTAGGTCTCATTCGTCTCACCTATGCAATACTTTTCAAAGGCTTGAATTACCTTTACGCAGTCTTTGCGGTCGTCTGCAGACAAAGTGAATGTCTCACAAAGCTCAATTGCATCAGGACCCATGCATGTTAACAACGTAGCCACACGAACTTTCATATCCTTCTCGGACAAACCTGTCGCGACTTCGTAGTTAGTCCAAACACGGCTGAATCTTTTCCAATTTTCTCCCAGATTTCCTTTCCGAAGTTCCAACTTCGCCGGAAACGGAATATTCGATACCTGTTCCGCCATATCGCCACTTCTGACACCATGTATCGTCGTCTATGTACTCATTAAAGTGAGTTTTACAAAGGAACAACACGCGAGCATGTTTTACATGTTTATTTAAAACCAACTAACTCCTAACCGGAGAGTATTCATCTACTGTCTATGGACACGTACCAGTTATGAAAACAAGGCTATTCGCACGTACATGTATATACGTTACAAGATGTATACATTTGTGTATGGCCATACATATCCTATTTACAGCCTATTCACTTTGACATCCGTGACAATGCATTTAAAATTCTTGATTCGATATATACATAGATAATGACATTGTAAAACCTGTGTAAATAAATGTACAAGAAGAATTTTGATACAAAGCATCAAAGACGCAGCGCATGATTTTGAAGCATGACTTAAAGGAAGCAGATGCAGTTCAGTACATTTAAATAACCTGTGCAAGCAGACAGGATGTAAATATTTCGAACAAGAAGGCCAAATGTCCCTTTATTTTAAACAAGAAGGCCAAGATGTGCCTATATTGCTCTCCTGGCTACCATAGCCTATATAAAAAGGTTACCAAATAGCAGAAATGGTCAATATTGACGTAGGGATTAAACGTTTTATATGCTACGATCTATGTGATATTCAGCATGTGAAGTTTAGTCGTGAAATGACAAGTTTAGTCTTGAAACCATTTGGTTTACGGTTTGCTTAACATTCACTGCAACTATAATGTGTCATACAAGCTGAAGTTCTCAAGTGTTTTTTTTTTTTACCAATAAACTGTTTTAAATCCTCTAACTAGATCCATTAGATAAAAAACAAACATACGTGCTTAAATATTAACATATATTAAGGTTTATTGCCTCTAGTTATAAGTTAAGTGTGACACAAGCTTTGGAAGGAGAGGGGGAAGTCTATTCTCAACAAAAAATACGAAGTAATTAAACATATTTATAATCAAGATTGAGCATTAGGAAAGTCCACATGTATAGTCAACATATAGCAAGAATTATTAAGTCTGTTTTGTTTGTTTGTAATGTCACTTTAATCGTTTTTAATATGCCAGTAGAAAACTGAAAAATAAACAAAAGAAAATTGTCAAGTCAGTTCCCCAAGAGCAAAGAGCGAAAACCAGTTGGTACGAATCGTTCATCTCGAACGAAACATGAAAAACCGGGTACGAATCCAATGAATTTTAGAAATCGGATGAAATCGTGAAAACAGCGAAGTATTCCTAACGGAAGGAAGCAGAGACAACTTAATTATTCTATGGGAACCGATGACACCTTGTCGTCTATAAAAATAAGAATGACCAAAATCGCCAAGCGATGACATGCTGCATTTACAAATAGAACGGGTCACGTTACGCCATGCCTATTGCATAGTTGGGTTAACGTTGTTTTTTACAGTTTCTAGAAGTATACTGTAATATGTAGTAATTAAAATGAATCATCATTGATTTTTTAAAGATTACCCATTTATTTAAAAATCTCAATATTGTAAATAGGCAAAAACGTCGCCAGAAACTTTTTTCTGAGCTTTGATGAATCGGGTCGGGTAAAAAAAAAAGCGTAGCCTAGAAAGTTAGGTGAAAGTCATTAAATACCCATTATATGTGTCTAAGGTTTTGTAATAACGGTAGAAGACATACCTATTTTGTATCTTTTTGTGTCTTAAATCATTTTATACAATTTATTGATTCATAAAGGTTTTTTTTTTTTCAAACAAACAAAGAGGTATTTTTAACAATAATAACATTGGTTTCTCCCTTTTCGATTACGTCACCCCATGGTACAAAATTAAAACCTATCCCATACTGACGCCGCGCTTTCACGCGGCGTCAATAATTAATATTTAGAGTTGAAAACATTGTGGCAAAAGGAGAAATTGCTCATTATGAGCAATTCCACTTTTTACCACAATATTTTCAAAAATCGTCTATTGTATAGGCGTCAGAAAGCGTCTGTATCTTGGAAACGGTTAACGTATCTGTGTACAGTGAATGCTCAGAGCTTTAACTGTCCGTCAGCAAAGTTACACCAGAGCTTTAACTGTCCGTCCGCACAGTTACACCAGAGCTTTAACTGTCCGTCCGCACAGTTACACCAGAGCATTCACTGTCCGTCCACACAGTTACACCAGAACTTAAACTGTCCGTCCGCACAGTTACACCAGAGCTTTCACTGTCCGTCCACACAGTTACACCAGAGCTTTAACTGTCCGTCCACACAGTTACACCAGAGCTTTAACAGTCCGTCTGCACAGTTACACCAGGGCATTCACTGTCCGTCCGCACAGTTACACCAGAGCTTTAACTGTCCGTCCGCACAGTTACACTAGAGCTTTAACTGTCCGTCCGCACAGTTACACCAGAGCATTCACTGTCCGTTTACAAGTGATATGTAAGGTCAAAATGATACTTAAATTAAATGATATTTCCAATTAAAGTGGAAACTGAACTTTTTTTATCACATTTGCAGGGTTAAGGCGAGGTTTAATTCGGGGTCTCCACGTGTACGGGGATGGTGTCAAGGCATTCGAAGATACGAATAAAAGGGAAATCCTGGCTACCATGGACATAATTGACGGTTATCAAGGAGACAAGTTTGAATTTACGACATTGATAAGCCGATCTTTGGCAAATATCATTTCTGTGTTGGTACGTATATGTATAAGGCGATAGATTCACGAAAAATTATTTCGACAGGTGAACTGTTTATAATTGATAAACTATAAAACCATACACTTTGTTATTACAATGAAAACAAAAAAGTAGACATTCTACTACTTGAACGTATAAAGTATGGTGTCATATTAGCTTGAAAATAATTCTCATCTCGCATACTTTTACGTCCCGAATCCTTTGTATCATTCGATACCAATGCCAGAGCGCACTCCACTGTCCCCACCGAGATCTAAACCGAAGCGAATGTCTTAACCCTTTCCCTCATACGACAATTCTGCAGCAGACGACTTTGAACGTATTATGTCAAAACATAGAAAATCTCCAAAATTGAATGGATAACCTATGACAAAAACTGGAAAACATTGTGGCAAAAGGAGAAATTGCACGTTTTGTGCAATTTCTTCTTTTGTCACTATGTTTTCAAGAAGCCGTCTGCTACAGAGGCGTCAGAAAGCGTCTATATGAGGGAAAGGGTTAACCAAAAGACAACCGGACCGTTACATGATTATACGAGTAACATTCCTTGGAATTTAAATTAGCTCCTATTTTGTGTCAAGACAATGCATTACTTTACATTTATGAGTGATTAGAGGTCTTATCGAGCAAACTGCTTCTTCAATTATTAACATATTTTCAATGAAACTTGGTATCCATGCTTAACATGAATTGCAGATGTGAAAGACCCAAGTTAAATTATTTAATACTGTCAGTCTGAAAGACCTGCGAAGTTTGTAGTGCGAACTACTTCTTCAATTGTTATGCTCCCCGAATAAAATTAGGGGAGTGTGGAGTGGCAGCTGCGTCCGTCTGTCCGTCCTTCCGTTTATTGTAGCACCATTCATGTGTCCCCGCTATACTTCTGGGAGCATCCATAGGTTCCATCGATATCTTTTTAAGATAAGCAAGATACCAATTAGAATCACATCCGTTTTATCGTCCCTTGAACTTTAACTTTAATTGTTGAGCTTTAAAACACATCGTATCTGAGACATGATGAGCCCCTAAACGCTTGATGGGAAGTAGTTTAGTTACGGATTGCTGAATGAGACACAAACGATAAAGAAAACATCGATAAATGCTTGTCAGTAGTCAGTAAATGTTGGTATGTAGCAGGCAGGTCACAGTTGCTCAGTGGTAGAGCGTCGGGCTTTTGGTACAAAGGTTCCTGGTTGGATTCCCGTAAGAGCAAGGTGACATTTTTGGGATCTCCCCCACACACCCAGGTATATCCAAGATGCAGACAATTGCAAGAACTTATTTCACAATCGATATTAAACAACTAACATTAAATACTATTAGCATTTTTTCAAGGAAACGGTTTTAGCGGTAGTTATACTAGTATACATATTATATCTAATTTTCTGACCAGTTAAGTAGTTCACCATTTCCAAAGCCCGGTGATGCAGACTTATTTTCCGGGATATTACCGGCGTATTTGTCAACAACATCAGCAGATAATGGATGAAATTCTGGAAAAGCATTTTTACAAAATGAAGGTTTGTACGTTACTATTACAGTACTAAGGAATAACTGAGAATCGTCAGTCAAGCAATGGTCTCTACGTATACTAGTATACGGAGAAATGAAGATCCAAGCGAGTTTGTGCATAGGCGATTTATCATTTTCCCACAATATTTCTATATCATAATGTATGCCTGTTTATTTCGCAATTTTACATTTTCTGATCAGAAGTCTTGTTGCAAACATGAGCTGTCTTATTTGACCCTTTCCCACATACAATAAATCTGCAGCAGAAGCCCCTGAAAGCATCTAGCCAAAACAATGGAAAATCGCTATAGATGAAAGTTTAATTTTTGAAAAGATTTTGGCAAAAGGATAACTTGGTCATCATGATCAATTTCTCCTTTTGCCATAATATTTCCAAGGTCGTCTGCTAAAGAGGCGTTATAATGCGTATATATGTGGCCAAGGCTATAGTGACCTCCGTACAGTGATGACTCGGTTAAAACAAAAACAATTGTTACGTTTTTCAAACTTATTCATATAGATGTGTCCCTTTTGAAATATCCTTTTTTAACATTTCACTTCGGAGTAACTTTGTTATTGTATTAATTTAGTGAACACTATGTATGCATTTTTATGTACGTTACTATCTTATAAATGGTTGTGTTGCAAACCTTTTCATTTACCCTAAGCCACTATGTTTACAACTCTTTTTCATTTAAAGAGATTTTCTATATTTTTGTCTAGTTATAAGTCGCTGCAATTTTGTTTATATTTGAAAATGATTAATCCGTTAGTTTTTTTTAAGAAAACGTACATACACGGCAACGTTCGGGGACTGGTCGACTTTTATCTCTCCGAACAACAATGTGATATAGACAAAGGGAGCGAAGTCGTGTATACAGATGGAAGGATCATTACAAACATACTGGATCTAGTTTCAGCTGGTAGGTCCGGTGTATTGTTGAAACATTTTTGGATTGTTTCCATATATCTGCTGTGTTCCAGGAAAGCCGAGCTGAGTGCATTTAGTTTATAAACTTATTTATTCAATCGTTTTTGTTTACCTATATTGGGTTGTACTTGGTAAGTTACCAATACTACTGGTCCATTCATCCTGACACCAGTGAGTCAATCTCAATGCTAACCACACAGTCCTGAGCGTCAAGGAGGGGAAGCCATTACATGTACTACCATTATAAAGTATTGGGTATAATCCGGCGGGGAATCGAACCCACAATCTCTCGCAATCTAGGTTGACGCTCTACCATTACACCACCGAGAAAGTCCTGTTATATTGAACAAGAATCACACGAACATGTCGATAGCTCGAAGTAAATCATTGGTACCTTTTGACTCCGAGTTATCGCGAGTTCACTGTACCGGGTTTTGCAGTGATCACGAGTACTATAATTAAGCTGTGTCCAGTGATCATTGGGTATTAAGGCGTTTTTGTCAAAGTATCACTTAATCATGTAGGAACCCAAAATCGCCAGTCGCGGCTCATATGTATAACTATGTACCCTAAAAACCACGATCGTTCAATCAGTGTTTAAAATAGCGTAGCTGCACATTTATAACTATGTACCCTAAAAACCACGATCGTTCAATCAGTGTTTAAAATAGCGTAGCTGCACATGTATAACACTTTAAATATGTGCTGTATCGTTTAACTTTCCAGGCAGCAGTACATCACGCGCCACACTTGGGGCCTCGATTCTGTGTCTATTGGAATACCCAGAATACCAGAGAAAACTCCAAAACGAGATTGTTGACGTCATTGGCGTTGATCGACTACCCAGCGTATACGATAGACAATCGTGTCCATTAATGGAAGCGTTCGCTATGGAAGTACAGCGATATCATACAGTAACTCCCTTGTCTCTAGTTCACACGTGTGGGAAACCCCTGGAGTATGAGGGATTCAATATACCAGAGAAGACTCTGGTGAGATTGTGTTTTGATCAATTATGTCTTATGCTGCTATACGTGTATTAACACTTTCCCTTTTGTAGACGCTGTTTGGTGCATCTGCTGCAGACGACGTTTAAAATGATTGTGTCAAAAAAAATGAAATTGCTCATAATGAGCAATTTAACCTTTTGCCACAATATTTTCATTTGAATTTGAAAATTATACTTTCCTTTGTAAAGAATTGCCATGTTTTTTCCTAAAGGTTTTCAAAGTCGTCTGCTGCAAGTTAGATGTATGTTCATATATTGAAAACTAATTTGTTTTCGTGTGTATGATTTTCTTATTTATTCAACCAAATTCAACAGTGAAGGCTTTACATTAGCGGTCATTTATTAATCATTTATTGATATCTTCCTCAATGTATGTGTAACTATATCATACTTTTGATTAGACATAGGTTAAGCTTATTTTGAATTGAGAAATCAAATGCGGCCATTAATTCGGCTATTACGAAAAGGTTCAAGTCGAGCTGACGAGATTATTCAAAGAACTCTGAGTGCAATAAGCGGTGTATTTCTCTTCATCAGATATTCCCGAATTAACATTCGAGGCAGCCGATTTTCCACTACACTGTGGAGGCAGTGTCACTTTTTGTGATCATTTATAAAGTATATTTCATCTGATACAAACTCAATCATTATCCTTTATATAGTTATAAATTACATACGGTCCAATCTGGATGTACCAAAACATTGGTCATTTCTATCACCAATGTATATTTAGGCTGTAAGTATGGGTATGTAAGAGGATCAAGTAATAGCTTCTGACGGGAGGGTTCCCGGGTCACCTGAAATAACAAGGTATCAGTTTTTAACCCCTCCCACATATAGAGGCATTTTGAGGCATATGCAGATGACAACTTTTGGAAACATCGTGACAAAGGAGAAATGGCTCAAAACAAGCAATTTCTCCATATGCAACAATGATTTCAACTCTTTTCAATAATCATGCTATCATTTATAGAGATTTTCTATATTTTGGACTTGATAACTTCAGTCATCTGCTGCGTATTTTTTTGTACGCGGGAAAGAGTTAATCAATTCCATAATACAGACAACTTTTTACTCTTTTGTAGTATTGTAGATAAAGAAGATATTTACAGCTAATCAACCAAGCAAACCCTGTAATGTGACTGAACTGCTGTTGCAAGTGGTGTAAACCACAGTTCAAACAAATCAGAGACGAAACGGAAAGGCCATCCAATATCAAGTTGAAGCAATAGATTTACATAACTGACAGCCGATGACTAAAAGAACTCACTGCGGGAATTTAATTGGAAAAAACATTTTACCAAAATGGGAACGAGAAGTTTCTCCTTTTGCCACAATATTTCCAACCCTTAACAATACTTATACATCATTCATACAGATTTTCCCTAGTTTTGCCTTGAAATATTGAAAGTCACTAGCCACATGTTTGTTGTTGTATCTGGGAGATTGTTAAATGTTTTCTTCATACAGACAACTGTTTTAGTACACACATGTACTGTGAGTATAAAAAAAAATCCTAATGTCACAAAATCAAAGTTTCAAACTCTGGGGTTTTAAGCAACAAAAATTGAAAAGATGGAAGAAAAAATCAAAAGACTGGATAAATGAAAATGTAATTATATGACAGAGAAGAAAACATTGATAAACAAGAAACCGCTGAAGACGGTAAGGCCGGATTGTTTGCACTTTGACCTTGAAAATCGACAAACCAAGGGCAAGGTCAAAGTAACCATAGAAATCAATAGAACTTGTTACTGGTTACAGGCAAAGTTTCAAGTTTGTAACCCTTTCCAGTGCTGAGATTTTGCCTCAACCTGAAACTTTAACCAAAATGTTGACGGACAGACGGACAGACAGACGGACATCGCCAATCTATAGACCGGAGTTGCTAGAGCAATCCGGCCAAAAATGATCTGTATCAGATATCAAACGACGTTTGGTAAAATATCCAAAACAAGAGCGCCGCGGAGCAAACCCTTGCCCTTTTTTTTTCTAAGTCGAAAAAAAAGGGCATTTTTGAATAATCATTAAAGCCAGAGTTATGTCACTTGATATAGACATGCGTATTGTTCCTAAGAACATGTGTACCAAGTTTCAATTGAATATGTTGAACAGTTTTGGAGTTATAAGGTTGATGTTTTGTGACAACAATGACAAGCTAATAAATTGAACCTTTAATTAACCCTTTCCCTCATATAGACGCTTTCTGACGCCTCTGCAGCAGACGGCTTTTTGAAAACATAGTGACAAAAGAAGAATGCACAAAACGTGCCATTTCTCCTTTTGCCACAATGTTTTCCACTATTTGTCATAGGTTATCCATTGAATTATAGAGATTTTCTATTTTTTGACAAAATATGTTCAAAGTCGTCTGCTGCAGAATTGTTGTATGAGGTAAAAGGTTAAACAAAAGTATAATTGATTTTACCTGAACTTCATACGTAAATCTTGAATACGACCTCTTCAAGTAAGAAATTGGAAACATGTCTGAAATGTATGCGATAGAAACAAACATCAGTGTGTAAAAAATGGCAGTCAGATGACACTGTGCTTAACTATTAACAACTTTAATCCTTTCTCACAGTCGTCGCCAAAATTACGGACATACAGGTCGTTTAAAGACACCTTAGAAGTGGAGAAATATGTGACGCTAAATTTCACAAAACATGAACGCTCCACCATGGCACAATTCCGTTGTGGAATCCTCCCTTTACGCATCGAGACTGGCCGTTACATCAACGAGCCCATGGACGAACGGTTATGCACCATGTGCGACGCCGGACAAATCGAGTCTGAGATTCACTTTCTCCTCGACTGCAAACTTTATGATGAACTAAGACGAGATATTTACCTCAATTTATTAGGTGAAAATACATTTAGCTCAAAACCGCCCTTCGAAAAATTAAAGTACCTTTTAAATGAGTGCACTAGGAAAACTGCAAAATTCTTAGTAAAAGCTTATGCTCTTAGGAGAAGCAGGTTATATAGTCGTGTGTAAAAGTGCAACAAGTTATTTAACATTTACCATGAAGTATGTGATAGCTTTTTGTATGACAATGCCATATTATCGTATCAACTAATTTATGTATAATGATGGTGACTATATATGTACATTTGTAGCTAACTTTGTATAATGGTGACATATAGGCCCATGGGGCCGGGTGTTCTCTTTTTCTTTAATGTTTCATTTACTGATGTATATAACACATGTCACGGTAATAAACAATTTACTTACTTACTTACACCAAATCTGTAGCAGACAATTTTGAAAGCATATAGGCAAAACATGATGATGAAGTTTCTTTTTAAATGAACCTTTTATTATTGAAGAGAGTTGAAAGTGTCGTGTTATGAGCAATTTCTCCATCTGCAGCAGAGGACTTTTGAAAAAGGTCAGGCAAAAAGAAAAATTACTCATTACAAGCAGTTTCACCTTTTGTCGCACTATTTTAAATTCTTTTCAATATTTATACTTCAATTAAAAGATAATCCATATTTTTGCTTTGATGTTTTCAAACTCCTTTGATGCAGATTCGTTGTATGTGGGGAATCATTCTAAAATGTTGGTGAACAAAAAAGATAAACATCAGCTTGAATACTTTTTGCATTTCATGTATCTGCAGCAGACGACTTTGGAAAATAGTGTGACAAAAGGAGAAATTGCTCTGCAACTGTTAGTGTTTTCTCATCTATTCATTTATAATATACTATCTTTCACACAGATTTTTCGTATTTTTTTCCCCAAGACGTTTTCATTCTTCTGGTACAGATTAGTTGTATGTGGGAAAGGGATAACAGGATTTTAAAGAAATATTTGAATCAATCCTGTCACTTCTTTCTTTCTGTTTGTATCACAACTTCGCCGTCAACTCACACTAGGGAGAAGTTTGTTTTGCTTCAGGCCAATCAGGACGCAATTTCTCCTAAATCACCTCCCATAGTGAGTCCTGCTTATACCTTGGGTTAACCACCTACTGAATGATTGGAGTTTAATTTGTTTTCAACAGTTTTTCAGTAATATCAGTGGCTAGTTAACCTAACAATGTGTTTTCTAGCTATCTAGCACCATTGCTCTGAACAACACTCACCCCTGGCAAGTACATTTACAAGTAAAAGCAAGGCATACTCACAATGACTACAGGAATCCTTCAGCTGAAAAACAAATGCATAGTTAGTAGTTGTGTCTTCACTGTACTTCTTCCAAGTCTAAAAATATTCCTTGAAACAGATGAAATTTGACACCTTTAGAACAGACTATCCTTAGCATTGTTGGAAAATGAGAAGTTACCCTAAATGAACAATTTCTTGTTTTACATGTATCAAAGTTTTACGGTTCAGTCTCACTTTGCCACTTTTTTTTTATTTTTTGGTCAAAATTTTAGTCTCAAATTGCCATGTCCGTGAAGTTGGCAGTCTGGCAGCCTGGCAGCGTGAAGTTAGCAGTCTGGCAGTCTGGCAGCCTGGCAGCGTGAAGTTAGCAGTATGGCAGTCTGGCAGCCTGGCAGCGTGAAGTTAGCAGTCTGGCAGTTTGGCAGCCTGACAGCGTGAAGTTAGCAGCCTGGCAGCGTGGCAGTCTGGCAGCGTGAAGTTAGCATTCTGACAGCGCGGCAGTCTGGCAGCACGAACTGAGCAGCGTGGCAGCCTGGCAGCCTGGCAGTCTGGCAGCGTGAAGTTAGCATTCTGACAGCGTGGCAGGCTGGCAGCACGAACTGAGCAGCGTGGCAGCCTGGCAGCACGAACTGAGCATACAACTTAAAATATATACTTTTACACAGACTTTTCATGTGAACTAAGCCATATCCCTTTACGCGACATTTCGTTTTCTTGCATTTTTAACAGTCCCCGGCAGTCCCCAGCAGCGCGAAACACGCTGTGCTTTTTACACCCGGTCTAGGTACAAGATCTTTCGTATATGTTACGATGCACTAACTTTTCTTTCAATGAGTTTTAAGCAAAGATAAGAGGTGAAAGATCTCATCAAATCAAGTTTTTTCGAATTCTTGTGCACATTTACCTCTATTTTTTATCGCTCTCGAAAGCCGAAATCGCGCGATGTTTCTGGTCTTTGATTGATTGAAAAATACTTGTCTACAAACTTAAAACACTTTATTTTGCCATTTTCATGTAGCTTAGTGTCATCTTACCATACCCCGTAACGGAGCGTTATTTCATGAACGTTTTCTAATCTTTTAAAACAGAAATCAAGTTTTACATGTTTTCAAAATCGGAAAAAAAAATGAAAAATGAGAAATTCCTTCACAGTAGTTCATTAGAAAAATACGCCTATATAAATGTCGCATACAACTTAAAATATATACTTTTACACAGACTTTTCATGTGAACTAAGCCATATCCCTTTACGCGACATTTCGTTTTCTAGCATTTTTAACAGTCCCCGGCAGTCCCCAGCAGCGCGAAACACGCTGTGCTTTTTACACCCGGTCTAGGTACAAGATCTTTCGTATATGTTACGATGCACTACCTTTTCTTTCAATGAGTTTTAAGCAAAGATAAGAGGTGAAAGATTTCATTAAATCAGGTTTTTTCGAATTCTTGTGCACATTTACCTCTATTTTTTATCGCTCTCGAAAGCCGAAACCGCGCGATGTTTCTGGTCTTTGATTGATTGAAAAATGCTTGTCTACAAACTTAAAACACTTTATTTTGCCATTTTCATGTAGCTTAGTGTCATCTTACCATACCCCGTAACGGAGCGTTATTTCATGAACGTTTTCTAATCTTTTAAAACAGAAATCAAGTTTTACATGTTTTCAAAATCGGAAAAAAAAATGAAAAAAGAGAAATTCCTTCACAGTAGTTCATTAGAAAAATACGCCTATATAAATGTCGCATACAACTTAAAATATATACTTTTACACAGACTTTTCATGTGAACTAAGCCATATCTCTTTACGCGACATTTCCATTTTGACAGCGCTAGCTGGCAGCTATAAAAGCGCCCAGCAGCGCGAAACACGCTGTGCTTTTTACACCCTGTCTAGGTACAAGATCTTTCGTATATGTTACGATGCACTAACATTTCTTTCAATGAGTTTTAACCAAAGATAAGAGGTGAAAGATTTCATTTAATCAAGTTTTTTCGAATTCTAAAAATCGGCTTGTGCTAAATTTCAAAGCATTCCTACAGGCTTCCCAAGAAGGTACATGAATCAGTGTAGTTTGATTGTAGGATAAAAATTGAATTAGCATGAAGTGGCCTGCCAGTCAAACCATCGATACTCGACTGACCAATCATCTTCAAGATAAGGCGGGGCTTATCAGTTGCCCGTTGCTTTCCTCCATAACCTCCGAAAATCTACAAATAGACATAAAGCGGCCTGTCAGTCAGACTAGCCGCTCGATACTAGACTGACCAATCAGCGTCCAGATATGACGGGGCTTATCAGTTGTGTTCCAAAATATATTCCTCTAAACTTGCTGGGCGCTATTATAGATGCCAGCTAGCGCTGTCAAATGGAAATGTCGCGTAAAGAGATATGGCTTAGTTCACATGAAAAGTCTGTGTAAAAGTATATATTTTAAGTTGTATGCGACATTTATATAGGCGTATTTTTCTAATGAACTACTGTGAAGGAATTTCTCATTTTTTCTTTTTATTTTCCGATTTTGAAAACATGTAAAACTTGATTTCTGTTTTAAAAGATTAGAAAACGTTCATGAAATAACGCTCCGTTACGGGGTATGGTAAGATGACACTAAGCTACATGAAAATGGCAAAATAAAGTGTTTTAGGTTTGTAGACAAGCATTTTTCAATCAATCAAAGACCAGAAACATCGCGCGATTTCGGCTTTCGAGAGCGATTAAAAATAGAGGTAAATGTACACAAGAATTCGAAAAAACTTGATTTAATGAGATCTTTCACCTTTTATCTTTGCTTAAAACTCATTGAAAGAAAAGTTAGTGCATCGTAACATATACGAAAGATCTTGTACCTAGACCGGGTGTAAAAAGCACAGCGTGTTTCGCGCTGCTGGGGACTGCCGGGGACTGTTAAAAATGCTAGAAAACGAAATGTCGCGTAAAGGGATATGGCTTAGTTCACATGAAAAGTCTGTGTAAAAGTATATATTTTAAGTTGTATGCGACATTTATATAGGCGTATTTTTCTAATGAACTACTGTGAAGGAATTTCTCATTTTTCATTTTTTTTTTCCGATTTTGAAAACATGTAAAACTTGATTTCTGTTTTAAAAGATTAGAAAACGTTCATGAAATAACGCTCCGTTACGGGGTATGGTAAGATGACACTAAGCTACATGAAAATGGCAAAATAAAGTGTTTTAAGTTTGTAGACAAGCATTTTTCAATCAATCAAAGATCAGAAACATCGCGCGATTTCGGCTTTCGAGAGCGATAAAAAATAGAGGTAAATGTACACAAGAATTCGAAAAAATTTGATTTAATAAGATCTTTCACCTCTTATCTTTGCTTAAAACTCATTGAAAGAAAAGGTAGTGCATCATAACATATACGAAAGATCTTGTACCTAGACCGGGTGTAAAAAGCACAGCGTGTTTCGCGCTGCTGGGGACTGCCGGGGACTGTTAAAAATGCTAGAAAACGAAATGTCGCGTAAAGGGATATGGCTTAGTTCACATGAAAAGTCTGTGTAAAAGTATATATTTTAAGTTGTATGCGACATTTATATAGGCGTACTTTTCTAATGAACTACTGTGAAGGAATTTCTCATTTTTGATTTTTTTTTTCAGATTTTGAAAACATGTAAAACAACGCTCCGTTACGGGGTATGGTAAGATGACACTAAGCTACATGAAAATGGCAAAATAAAGTGTTTTAAGTTTGTAGACAAGCATTTTTCAATCAATCAAAGACCAGAAACATCGCGCGATTTCGGCTTTCGAGAGCGATAAAAAATAGAGGTAAATGTACACAAGAATTCGAAAAAAATTGATTTAATGAGATCTTTCACCTCTTATCTTTGCTTAAAACTCATTGAAAGAAAAGTTAGTGCATCATAACATATACGAAAGATCTTGTACCTAGACCGGGTGTAAAAAGCACAGCGTGTTTCGCGCTGCTGGGGACTGCCGGGGACTGTTAAAAATGCTAGAAAACGAAATGTCGCGTAAAGGGATATGGCTTAGTTCACATGAAAAGTCTGTGTAAAAGTATATATTGTATGCTCAGTTCGTGCTGCCAGGCTACCACGCTGCTCAGTTCGTGCTGCCAGCCTGCCACGCTGTCAGAATGCTAACTTCACGCTGCCAGACTGCCAGGCTGCCAGGCTGCCACGCTGTTATGTGCCTCAGTTCATTACGCTGTCAGACTGACATCTTTTCTTTGCCAAGCTGCCACGCTACTCAGTTCGTGCTGCCACGCTGCTCAGTTCGTGCAGCCAGGTTGTCACGCTGATCAGTTCGTGCTGCCAGGCTGCCACGCTGCTCACTTCGTGATGCCAGGCTGCCACGCTGATCAGTTCATTCTGCCAGGCTTCCACGCTGCTCAGTTCGTGATTCCAGGCTGCCACGCTTATCAGTTCGTGCTGCCAGGCTGTCACGCTGCTCAGTTCGTGCTGCCAGACTGCCGCGCTGTCAGAATGCTAACTTCACGCTGCCAGACTGCCACGCTGCCAGGCTGCTAACTTCACGCTGTCAGGCTGCCAAACTGCCAGACTGCTAACTTCACGCTGCCAGGCTGCCAGGCTGCCAGGCTGCCAGGCTGCCATACTGCCAGACTGCTAACTTCACGCTGCCAGGCTGCCAAACTGCCAGACTGCCAACTTCACGGACATTTCAATTATAGAGATTTTCTATTTTTTGACAAAATGTGTTCAACGTCGTCTGCTGCAGAATTGTCGTATGAGGGAAAGGGTTAAGTATTTATAAACTGGATGCGAAAGAAATATTTCGACTTATTTTACAGTTGGATGGGTATATCATCAAGTTAAATAAGGTTAACACTTGCATAGGTGTATTATAAATTCGACTATTCGACATTCATCGGTTGATAGAATATAACTACATTACATACGTGTATGTTGTAGGATTTTGTAAATGTATACAGTGCGGTTTGATGTGTTCAGTTGGAGTTATTGTATTAGACGTGCCTACAGTGAGGGTGATTTTCCAGGAAGTGATTTTCCATTGAATAACTTTTTGAAATTAATATTGAGGTAACTAAGTAAATGTGAAGACGGCTTTTGACTGTATTGGTAGACATATATTATAACTAATTCCATTAATGGATATGTATTTTGTATTAGTTACATGTATCACAATAGTTTCCGGGTTGTTGATATACGTATTTAATAAGAAGAAACGTGTTTGTCCAAATGGAACACCACTTCCAGGACCAAAGTGTGTACCAGAGGAACTATCGAGTGATGATATGGTGACCCAGTTGGAAAAGTTAAGCTACTTGGCATGTGAATACGGGGACATATTTAAAGTGGAAATGTTCGGTAAAACTATGATGTACGTCAGCTCGGTTAAAGCTTTACGTAAGCTGTTTACGTCACCGCCGTACCATGACGTAACGAACGATCGCCCGCCCGTTTTCCTCGTGACCCAGTTCTACAAAAGGGTTGAGTGTACTGCGTTTAATGAGTCTGGTAACGATAGTATACATAAAGGTACTCACGAGTCTCAGGCGGCTCTTTTTTTTAACGCTTTCAGACAGACAAATATTTATGTAATGAACTGAAACCTCTTTGTAAACTTAAGCGTTATTATTGAGTAGAGGTGAAACAATTGGGGCAAATGGAGAAATTGCTCATGATGACTAATTTCTCCTTTCTCTACAATCTTTTCAAAAGACGTCTGCAAAAGAGGAGACAGAAAGTGTCTCTAAGTGGTAAAGGGTTAATAAGACCTCAGGCCATTTTGTCTACTTTCATTATTTTGAAGTCCAAAGGTCTAATCTATTCGAATTGATGTAATTGAAACGCAGACTTCTTTTGTTATTCACAGTATCCTATGTAAACATAAGCATAATCTGATATACAAATGTCTGTAGAATTGGCTAATTGCAGTCACAGAAGAGCATGCTTGTAATTAAGCCCGATATACTGTAGATAGCTTTAAAGCATAGACCTACATTTAGTTAAGCCTTCATGTATGTCCTTTGGTTTGTTTGTAGCATAGTTATCAAAGTTCAGATAAACAATAGTACTATTTGTATGACAACTGTAGATAAAGATCTACCTGCGTGCACATTCATGCTATCATTTGATTTAATTTGTCAGGTTTTACCTTATTTTCAACATTTCAGTTATATCACGTCGACATAACACCTATTCATGATCACTGGGTAAATCAAAGCGCTGAAAGCGCTCATGGTATAGGGGCATATGTAAGTTTAAAAAATATATGGCATAGATACTATAGACAAACATTGTTGAAACAGTGACCTTTAAACAAACCAAACCAAAAATGTGCGAAGCACACATATTGCCTGCCTATACAATACAAATACCTAATTTATCAAAGTTTGACCCTTTTCTTGTATAAACAAAATAAAAAGATTGACAAAAAACTGAGCAGCGACCCTTAATTAATATATTTCCAGTTCAGAAATCACTAAAGATTCACAATGTATATTGTAATCATGCTGATAAATGAAAGACAATCGAAAGTATGCTAGAGTTATGTTTCTTTTGCACTGCACATCTGTAGCTCTGAGTTTCCTATACAACACGTCTTAAATTGATACATTGGACATCTATTGAGACAATAACCGAAGAAATGAAAAATGAGTTTTACACCTAAAAAAACCAGATCAAATTTGTGTTCAAAATATTGTATCGATCTCTTAATCCCAATGTATACGTGTGACGACTTTGAAATGGATCCGCGAAACAGAAACAAAGTTTTGACCCATTAATGCAAACCGTAACGGACAGACGGACGGATGGATGAACACAAAGACGGACAGACAGTCAGTCGCTCTGGACAAAGTACAACGCTTGGGAAACACTCATTAACGAAACAATGGCATTTCACGGAACGCATGTGTTGCATGCGAAAGTCATATAATAAGTGAGAACATGGAAAGACAAAAATATACACACTCCAAACGCAGCATGCTAAAGTTATGGTAATGGTGCACTGCAAATTTTGGTTTGAAATGGATACAATGGAAATTAATTGAGACAATCGCTGAACTAAATAAGGAAAAATGAAGATAACTAAGATAAGCAGACCAGAGTTATGTACCTAGTATTTTGCCGTTCTCCTGATCACACGGTATAAGTGTGACCACTTTCAAATAAATCTGCCATACAGAAACAACGTTTTGACCAATACATGCAATCCATGACGGACGGACGAATGCACATTCAGGCAGACAGCCGGCCGGACACCGGATTATACCTCCAAGCTTTACAGACAGAGACAACTTATAAAGTATTGATTACAGAAGACTGGTTCGATGCGTCAAAACACGTCTTTGCTTAGGAAAGCTTAGATTATGGTATTTGTAAAGTATTTGCAAATTAATTGTATCTCCGAAATGGGACCGTACAAGGTTAATTTACAAAAACCTATTTAGACTATATTTCTAGTTTATTTGTCAACAGATACGTCTAGGACTAGATTACACGTTGCCGAACGTTGAATCTTCAATTAGCGCAAATGCATATACATTATAATTTTAGTTCCAAAATTGGTAGAAGCGCCTCAATTATAAAATAAATAATGACCTTGCGGTTATAACTCGTGTGTATGTTGACATTTTCGGCCAACTTTCTTTCCGACGTTTGACATAAGTCAATGCGACATGCGTCATTCGTCTTTCACAAATGGGCTAAGTCTATGTGAAAAAGAACCCAGTTGGTTGGGAAGATTGTTGTGTGGAGTACTGGTGTGAGAAAACAAGGAAACACATTTGTAGATGAACTGGCCGCCGTGATATAACGTAGAAAATGTTAAAAACGGCGTTAAACCACAATCCATCAGTGTTGAAATCTCATCTCTAATTTGTAAATTTAATTCCTATATCCTAGTTGGGTCGACATACAGCGACACGTGAGAATATTCAACACAACACGCGACCTGTTTTACCAACAATTCTCCAGTAGCGGTGAGACCGTTAGTACCATTCTTTCATGGCATGTATACACAGTAGGACCTCTCTATTTGGACGGATTATGTAATAACAAGTCCTTACCCTTGACCACGTAGACTAAATATACAGCAAACAACATTTAACTAAGCCTGAAAGTATTATTTTGAATAGTAATTAAAACATTGTGGAAAAAGACAAACTTGCTGATTATCATTTATCTGTTAAGGTTAGTCAAATGTGTCTAAAAGGGGCAAAGGTTAAACTAATAACTGTAGACAAATATTTTCGTTATCTAGGTTATAGAAATAATTGATTCATGTTTCAAAGCATTGTTTGGAAAGGAGGAATTGCTCATTGTCAGCAGTTGCTCCGTAGGCAAATATACCTTCAACATTCGTATGTAACTAAGTAGCTATAACGGAAACGGTTCAATCCTTTCCCGTTTAAAGTCGCTTTTCGACGCATGTGCAGCAGACGGCTGCAGAATGGTTATTCGTGACCCATTTCCTCTTTTTCCACAAAGCTATGTATAAACTATATATTTTTCCTCTTGATGTAAGGCGAAATTTCTCGTTATCATTAATCTCTAGCATGTTATTCAAAATGTGTCTGGAAAGGAGATAGAGTAAAAGAATGTCCACAGTAAAACGTTTAAATATGAAAAGAATTAATTTGAAACGTGTTTGAAAGCATTGTGTGAAAAGGAGAAATTGTTCATTGTCAGCAATAGCTCCATTTTCAACAATATTTCAATATTCGAACTGTTATATTATCACGGAAAGGGTTCCGCTTCCATAGGGAGGATGTAACCATTTCCCGCTTACAGACGCATGTGCAGCAGACGACACTCGGAAACATTGTGACAAAAGGAGAAATTGCTTATCGTAGGCAATTTATACTTTTGCCACAATGGTTTCCACTCCTTTCAATAATTTTATTTACAGTGATTTGCACATTTCTCTATGTAAGTCGACTGTTGTAAACTAATGGGATCATCACAGCACGGTCGACGTTACCTTACACCACTGACATTAAGGTCAATCATAGTTCAGAGTGTGTTTCACTCGTTTGAACTATTTTGACTATTTAATTAATGCAAGCGGATGGTTTTTCGTGATTCGGTCGAACCAATGAAATCGTTGAAAAGGCAGATTATAACCAATCAAAACTCGATTCTGGTGTAGGTATACACATGTGGACTGTGGTTGCAGCTTTAATCCGACTTTTCGAAAGCAGCATAAGTATGGGATAGGCGCGAAACGCCCCTATCCCAACAAACCAGTACCAGGCCTTGTCACTGCGGATTCCACTATGTTACCATATACGTAACATTTATTGTCTGACGGTACAGATGTACTTAGGTATGAACGAACACTTGTCAGTGCGTGTAAAGGCATTTAAATTAGGTTTATAGTTTGAATTATTTTTGATAATATTCCTCAATCACATTTAAATCTGAGTGTATCAATACAACTGTTCAAATATATCAAGTCAGATCGGTTGTTTTATACTTACGCCTACCACATGTCAAGTTTTTATTGCAGATTTAAACTTTTTTAAATTTGAGTACTGGAGACAATGTGTACGCAGCTGCGTATTTTGCGTACAGTCAGCTACGCGCTTGAATATGCATTATTTGTCTGAAGTTTCTTTAAACCTTCTGTGACTACTTGACACACAGTGGAGATTCATACCTGGTGTTGATCAATGGTGCAGTAGTCGAACATGCCGAATGGTGTGTGTACTTAGAGCACGGCTCACATGCATACATTTGTGTATGGCCATACATATCCTATTTAAAGCCTATTCACTTTGACATCCGTGATAATGCATTTAAAATTTTCGATTCGATATATACATAGATAATAACATTGTGCAAATTAACATAAACGTATAACGATTTGGGGTCTTTACTCTTTCCCTCATACAACAAATCTGCAGCATACGACTGCTTACACCAGAATATGAAAAACCTGTGTAAATAAAAGTACACTTGACGAATTTTGATGCTAAGCATCAAAGACGCCGCGCATGATTTGAAGGCATGACTTAAAGGGGCGCAGATGCAGTTCAATACATTTAAATAACCTGTGCAAACGGACAGGATGTAAATATTTTGAACAAGATGGCCAAATGTACCTTTATCTTAAACAAGAAGTCCAAGATGTTCCTTTATTGCTCACCTGGATACCATAGTCTATAGTAAAATGTTATCAAGAGCAAAAAGAGTCCATTATACTTTATATGCTACGATATATGTGATATTCAGCATGTAAAGTTTAGTCGTGAAATGACAAGTTAAGTCCCAAACCATTTGGTTTAACGTTTGGAAGGAGAAAGGGAAGTATATTCTCCTTCAAGTTGGGCAGAAGTATGATAACAAAAAACGAGAATATATAAACACAAATTACAAATAATTCTAACAAGTTTAAAGATATTTAATATCAAAATTAAGCATTTATGAAATTAAAAGAAAAAGTTCTCATGTATAGTCAACATATAGCAAGAATACATTGGTCTGAATGAACAACTGTATGGGGAGGAACGTTTTAAGTTAAGTAATACAACAGAAATAAATAGGAAAAAACATCACCCGAATCTTTTTTCTGAGCTCTTCGGAGCAGTAAACCAAACAATTAAAATAGCGTAGCCTAATGAACTCCGTAAATCAACTCATAAAAATAGCTTAGCCTTGTTAGTTGGAGAACAGTTATTAATCAAAGCGCTAATAGCACCAATGAGCGAAGTACCTTCATTGATGTTGACGCTGTAACTGTGAAAACCAGCATGACAATAAGTATAAGACCTGTCTTAGGTTCAACACATAAGAAACAAATGAATTCTGTGTTACAAAAAAAAAATCATTTTACACCTTCCCTCATACGGCAATTCTGTAGCAGACGACTTTGAACATATTTTTTACAAAATATGGAAAATCTCTATATTTGAATGGAAAACATAAGACTAAAAGTTGAAAACAGAGTGTCAAAAGGAGAAATTGCACGTGTTGTGCAATTTCTCCTTTTATCACTATGTTTTCAAAAAGCCGTCTGCTGTAGATGCGTCAGAAAGCGTCTATATGAGGGAAAGGGTTAAACTTTCTATGACTAATTTGTGTGTGCAATGCAGATCCTGATCGGAATACGCAGATGCGCTAATTGACCTTAAAGAATAATTCGAGTATCTGTCCATTCGCAGTAAATAATGCAATAACACTACCTTTGTATTATCATGGATAAGTGTATTGTTGTTGAAACAATTTGACGGTATACATGAATGTAACACATTTTACATCTTATTTGCATCAACATATATGGACCCTTATTGTTGAAAGTGCTACTTTTGATACAAAAAAAAAGGTTATGCAAAATATTATATTATCCTTGTGTATGTTTATCCGATAGACATTAATTAAACCTTAATTCAAAACACAGAGGAAATGAATAAAGGAAGAGACCATTTATTCATGCCCTGTATGACCGCTCTCTGAACTTACTTAGCGAGAATCAGTTATATAATCGAGATAGTAACAGGAGACCTCATAACCGTTTATGATATCTGATAGTTTTACAACTTACTTACCCTTTTTCTCTAAACCGAAATTAGAGGCCGTCGAATTGGAACATATCCAAACAAAAATATGGGAATAATAAGTTTAACTGAATAAAGCGGGAAGCGTTGGCACAATGATTTTCAAAAGTGTTCTGCTTAATTTCCCCTAATACAGGGACAGTGTTATACACTGTCCCTGCCTAATAACATGAACGCAGATAAGTGGCGGAAAATGGTATAAGAATAGCTGTAGAAAAGTGTGTGATATCTAGAATATTTAATTAATTTTCATGCTACAGGTTTGAGACATTGTGTGTAAAAGGGAGGAATAAGTCATTTTGAATAATTGTTACATTTTCTAGAAAAGTTTTTAAAATTCACCCGCTTCATTTGTGTCGTATTATATCATGTAAAGGGTGAACACTGACAGTTCATTAATGAAAACGTTCCTCTGAGTTTATCAGTTGTCTGTGTATATACATTATGATATTATAAAATGTTGTTTAAAGTGACTGGGTGACTAGTCTACAGTGTGATAATATTGAATGAAATCAAAAGTATTTGACATTGTACATATTGATAACAATCTAGTCCACAGTGGAATTACTTTTTGAACTCATTTATGAGGAAGGCGGACTCGGGCAAAAAGGCGTGTCAAAAGTAGTGCGATGCGAATGAAAGCCAATCAAATGAAGTAATCTCAAATCTTTCCGCGGTTGAGTGTGGTTGCATCTTTAAGTTGGATTTTCGAAAGCAGGCATGCTATGATCTTTCGGATCGCTTCGCGACCCTTCGCTCAATTTTTTTTTAAATGTGTCTAAAGTTTTGTAACAACGGTAAAAGATGTACATATTTTGTATCTTGTTGTTTCTTAAATCAGTTAATACAATTTATTCAATCATAAAGGTCACCTTCAGACGACCTTTCCGCCAGCCAATCAGAACCTTGCTTTCACGTTTTTGAAAGTGAAAGTAAAAGTCTATATTTACCAAAAAATTCTATATTTAGCATGGGATCCCAATTTTCGCATAGTGATTTACACGCGTGTATAGTTCTTATGACGACTGCATCATGGCTACAAATGTGGAAATGAGACAAAACACCCATACAGTCTTTCCCTGACCATATAGCATCGAAAATTGTTCTTTGCTCTGGTTTTAAATGGTCTATTTTAAATATGCTTCGTCAATTGACGCCATTTTAAAGGTTAAGCCAAACGTTTCTTGAAACGAGTCCTCTGATTGGTTCAAATAAAAATAGCTTGTTGGATCTAAAAATAGCGATATTGGAAATCCGATAAAACAAGAAGATGAATTCGAATGGATCGCCATCAGATCTTACATTTGGTCAGATCGTGTACTTTAGTCAAATTGGATTACATCACCCCATGGTGCAAAATTAAAACCTATCTCATACTGACGCCGCGCTTCCACGCGGCGTCAATAATTAATATATAGAGTTGAAAACATTGTGGCAAAAGGAGAAATTGCTCATTATGAGCAATTCCACTTTTTACCACAATGTTTTCGTCTATTGTATAGGCGTCATAAAGCGTCTGTATCTGGGAAACGCATCTGTGTACAGTGAAGGCTCAGATGAGCATGTGCGTCCGCACAGTTACACCAGAGCATTCACTGTCCGTTTACAAGTGATATGTAAGGTCAAAATGATATATGTGAAATAAGTTCACAGGGATGAATGACACATTGGGTCTTTTTGGGACACCTAATATAAATTATACAATCCGCAAAACTAACATCTTAGATTCATATACCCATTATTCGATATAAGCCTGATCAAATGGCTAAGGCCAAAGCGTGATGGTGTAGTTATGATTAAGCACTGTTTCGAGAGCGGGAGATCAGAATTCGATCCCCGCTCGTATCATACCAAAGGCTTCACGAATGATAGTATTGGATATCTCACTGGCGCTCAGGGTTGCGGGAATAGCATTGTGAATTGTGCGTTTGTTGATTAACTATCAGTCGTCCTGGTAACTTACAGAGATATACCGTGATGTAACTGCTTAAAGAGCCGTAAAACACTCAGACAAACACATAGCCAATGTGTCTGATGTAATGGAATGTTGACCGAGGTTTAAATGGAGAGTATAAGTTAAACCCTTTCCCTCATATAGACGCTTTTTGACGCCTCTACAGCAGACGGCTTATTGAAAACATAGTGACAAAAGAAGAAATTGCTCAAAACGAGCAATTTCTCCTTTTGCCACAATGTTTTCCCCTTTTCGTCATAGGTTATCCATTCAATTATAGAGATTTTCCATTTTTTGTCAAAATATGTTCAAAGTCGTCTGCTGCAGAATTGTCGTATGAGGGAAAGGGTTAAACCGAGGTGGTCCAATTAAAGTGGAACCTGAACGTTTTTTTATCACATTTGCAGGGTTAAGGCGAGGTTTAATTCGGGGTCTCCACGTGTACGGTGATGGTGTCAAGGCATTCGAAGATACGGTTAAAAGGGAAATCGTGGCTACAATGGACATAATTGACGGTTATCAAGGAGACAAGTTTGAATTTACGACATTGATAAGCCGATCTTTGGCAAATATTATTTCGGTGTTGGTACGTATAATTATAAGGCGGTAGATTGACGAAAAATTATTTCGACAGGTGAACCGTTTATAATTGATAAACTATAAAACCATACACTTTGTAATTACAATGAAAACAAAAAAGGCAGACATTCTACTACTTGAACGTATAAAGTATGGTGTCATATTAGGTTGAAATATACTCTCATCCCGAACACTTTTACGTCCAGAATCCTTTGTATCATTCGATACCAATGTCTAGCTTGCTGGCGGTCTATAATCGGCTATGCCAGAGCGCACCCACTGTCGCCACCGAGATCTAAACCGAAGCGAATGTCTTAACCAAAAGACAACCGGACCATTACATGATTATACGAGTAACATTCCTTGGAATTTCATTAGCTCCTATTTTGTGTCAAGCCACTGCATTACTTTACATTTATGAGCGATTAAAGGTCTCATCGAGGAAACTGATTCTTCAATTATTAACATATTTTCAATGAAACTTGGTACCCATGCTTAACATGAATTGCAGATGTGAAAGACCCAAGTTAGATTATTTTATACTGTCAGTCTGTAAGACCTGCGAAGTTTGTAGTGCGAACTACTTCTTCAATTGTTATGCTCCCCGAACAAAATTTGGGGAGCTGCGTTCGTCTGTCCGTCCTTCCGTTTATTGTAGCACCATTCATGTGTCCCCGCTATATTTCGGGGAGCATCCATCGGTTCCATCAATATATTGTTAAGATAAGTAAGATACCAATTAGAATCACATTCGTTTTATCGTCCCTTGGACTTTAACTTTTATTTTTAAGCTTTAAAACACATCGTATCTGAGACATGATAAGCCCCTAACCGCTTGATGCGAAGTAGATTTACGGATTGCTGAATGAGACACAAACTATACAGAAAACATTGATAAATGCTTGTCAATAGTCAGCAAATGTTGATCAACGTTGCGTATGTAGCAGGTCACAGTTGCTCAGTGGTAGAGCGTCGGACTTTTGGTACAAAGGTTCGTGGTTGGATTCCCGTAAGAGCAAGGTGACATGTTTGGGATCTCCCCCACACACCCAGGAAGTTTGAGCGGTAGTTCTACTAGTATACATATTAGCTATCATGTCTAATTTTCTGACCAGTTGAGTGGTTCACCATTTCCAAAGCCTGGTGATGCAGACTTGTTCACAAGATACACGCAAAGCGTTGACAGACTGATGAACCCGTCTACCAATGGCGCTCTGATGATGCTTCCATGGTTACGTTATTTTCCGGGATATTACCGGCGTATTTGTCAACAACATCAGCAGATTATGGATGAAATTCTGGAAAAGTATTTTTACAAAATGAAGGTTTGTACGTTACTATTACAGTACTAAGGAATAACTGAGAATCGTCAGTCAAGCAATGGTCTCTACGTTTACTAGTATACGGAGAAATGAAGATCCAAGCGAGTTTGTGCATAGGCGATTTATCATTTTCCCACAATATTTCTATATCATAATGTATGCCTGTTTATTTTCCAATTTTACATTTTTCTGGTCAGAAGTCTTATTTGACCCTTTCCCACATACAATAAATCTGCAGCAGAAGCATCTAGGCAAAACTATGGATAATCGCTATAAATGAAAGTTTAATTATTGAAAAGATGTTGGCAAAAGGATAACTTGCTCATCATGCGCAGTTTCTCCTTTTGCCATAATGTTTCCACGGTCGTCTGCTGAAGAGGCGTTATAATGCGTATATATGTGGCCAAGGGTGTACCGACCTCCGTACAGTGATCACTCGGTTAAAACAAAAACAATTGTTACGTTTTTCAAACTTATTCATATAAATGTGTCCCTTTTGACATATCCTTTTTAAACATTTCATTTCGGAGCAACTTTGTTATTGTATTAATTTAGTGAACACTATGTATGAATTTCTATGAAAGTTGACCCTGCTTCCTTTTGCAAAGAAACGTTACTATCTTATAAACGGTTGTGTTGCAAATCTTTTTATTTACCCTAAGCCTCTATGTTTACAACTCTTTTTCATCTACAGAGATTGTCCATATTTGTGTCTAGTTATAAGTCGCTGCAATTTTGTTAATATTTGAAAATGATTAATATGTTGTTGTTTTTTAAGAAAACGTACATACACGGCAACGTTCGGGGACTGGTGGACTTTTATCTCTCCGAACAACAATGTGATATCGACAAAGGGAGCGAAGTCTTGTATACAGATGGAAGGATCATTACAAACATACTGGATCTAGTTTCAGCTGGTAGGTCCGATTTATTGTAGAGACATTTTATCTTTTTCATATCTCTGCTGTGTTCCAGGAAAACCGAGCTGAGAGCATTTAGTTTATAAACTTATTTATTTTACATCGATTGTGTTTATCTATATATGATTTTACTTGGTAAGTTACCAGTACTACTGGTCCATTCATCGTGACACCAGCGAGTCAATCTCAATGCTAACCACACAGTAATGAGCGTCAAGGAGGGGAAGCCAGTACATGTACTACCATTATAAAGTATTGGGTATGATCCTTCGGGGTATAGAACCCACAATCTCTCGCAATCGAGGTTGACGCTCTACCACTACACCACCGAGAAAGTCCTGTTATATTGAACAAGAATCACTCGAACATGTCGAGTGTCGATGCGCCATAAAACAATATACATTCATTCGCTCGAACATGTCGATAACTCGAAGTAGATCATTGGTACCTTTTGACTTCGAGTTATCGCGAGTCCAATGTACAGGGTTTTGCAGTGATCACGAGTACTATAATTAAGCTGCGTCCAGCGATCATTTGGGTATTAAGGCGTTTTTGTCACGATATCACTTAATCAAGTAGGAACCCAAAATCGTATGTATAACTGTGTACCCTAAAAACCGCGATCGTTCAATCAGTGTTTAAAATAGCGTAGCTGCACATGTATAACACTTTAAATATGTGCTGTATCGTTTAACTTTCCAGGCAACAGTACATCACGCGCCACAATTGGGGCATCGATTCTGTGTCTATTGGAATACCCAGAATACCAGAGAAAACTCCAAAACGAGATTGTTGACGTCATTGGCGTTGATCGACTACCCAGCGTATACGATAGACAATCGTGTCCATTAATGGAAGCGTTCTCCATGGAAGTACAGCGATATCATACAGTAACTCCCTTGTCTCTAGTTCACACGTGTGGGAAACCCCTGGAGTTTGAGGGATTCAATATACCAGAGAAGACTCTGGTGAGATTGTGTTTTAATAAATTATGTCTTATGCTGCTATACGTGTATTAACACTTTCCCTTTTGTAGACGCTGTTTGGTGCATCTGCTGCAGACGACGTTTAAAAAGATTGTATCAAAAAATGAAATTGCTCATAATGAGCAATTTAACCTTTTGCCACAATATTTTCATTTGAATTTGAAAATTATACTTTCTTTTGTAGAGAATGTCCATGTATTTTCCTAGATGTTTTCAAAGTTGTCTGCTGCAAGTTAGATGTATGTTCATATTATTGATATTTAAATTGTTTTCGTGTGTATGCTGTTCTTATTTGTTCAACCAAATTCAACAGTGTAGGCTTTACATTAGCGGTTTCATTTATTAATCATTTATCGATTATCTTCGTCAATGCATGTGTAACTATATCATACTTTTGATTAGACAAAGGTTAAGCTTATTTATTTTGAATCGAGAAATTCGTCCATTAATTCGGCTATTACGAAAAGGTTCATGTCGAGCTGACGAGATTATTCAAAGAACTCTGAGTGCGAATAAGTGGTGTATATCTCTTCATCAGATATTCCCGAATTTGTGGCATATCCACCACGACGAAGCAATTTGGGGTGATCCGTGGAGTTTCCGACCGGAGAGATTTCTTGACAAACATGGGCAGCTATTGG
This sequence comes from Serripes groenlandicus, assembly GCA_031761405.1. Classification (NCBI taxonomy): domain Eukaryota; kingdom Metazoa; phylum Mollusca; class Bivalvia; order Cardiida; family Cardiidae; genus Serripes; species Serripes groenlandicus. Next base: position 77,431,721 of record JASEVX010000001.1, read on the forward strand.
ACAAAGACCATGTACTGAAGAAAAAGTAAGCAATTAAACAGCAATTTACCAGTAGCTGTAATTACGTTGGTGGTGGTGCTATCGTAACATAACGTACCTTTTATTCCCAAACGCCTTGAAAGTCCAATTGTGACATGTGTATGTTTGGTCGTTATTTAAGTGATTTATAACCTTAGCGACATATATAGACCCTGATCAGTCATCGTTGTGTTCGACACACAGACACCGAATTGAGGTGTTTTATGTTCCCTCAAAGCCGCAGTGCGTTCTGATAAATTAGCCCGACCGGGTCGACGATGACTAAATTGCACCAACATCCCATTTTGACATATCATTCCAAATATTATGACGAACGATTTATATTGTAATTCAGCCGTCCTTTGTAGTGACGCGGGCTTTCTATCCAGAGATTGTGAGTGCGAAACCCAGCTTGGCCAAATTATTTCAAAGGCAATGCGTCAAGTGTCAGTCAATGGGCTAACGTTCAATGTGGAAAAGCAGCCAGTTGCTTGGAAAACCTTTTGTGTGTTAAACCCAAATTAATCAATCAATCTATTGACATATAAACTATCTATGAATAACCTTTTATTTCAGTTGGATCCCATTTGGTATCGGAAGAAGACAATGTCCCGCCGAAATGTTTGCAAGGTCAAGGTTGTTTCTATATTTGTCCTCGTTTTTGCAGCGATGGACCTTTTGTCCGATCGAAGGACAACAATCCATTTCCTGCGACCCTCGGAAGGGGCATTATCACATTGGCATGTCGAGTGAACCCAAACCGTTCTACTGCAAAGTGAAGAGAAGAGTGTAACTTATTATTCATCCGGTAACATACTTGAGCCGTTTCACGAGAAAACCAACAGTATTAACTCTGGGTATTGTATCGACGCAGGCTAATCCGGGCATGCCTAGGTTGATCCGGTCGATTCTTTACGCAGAGTCCACAATGTATTTTCTTCGTAGAACGGCTCATATATATCGGGCCGCCAGATGGATATCAATGCAGTGGTCGTGAGTTCGAATCCCGTTTCGGATATTGTTTTTTTTATGAATAGCATCATTCGTCTTCCATCATTTGACTACAATAGAAAATGGAGGAAGGTAGTCCGTTTCCTGAGAAGAATGTCGTGTGGGTCATTGGTGCGAGAAAGCCTGGAAAGAAATTGGAAAGTGAACTTGTCCCCGTGATACTCCTGAAAAACTGTGCAACTCGAATCAATCAATGATCAATGATTTATCGATTTGGAAAAATACAGTCCTCATCTGATTTCAACAATATAAATTTTACCGATGTCAGTTTATCTACGTTTTGTCACTGTATTCCCTTCAGGATTGTACCCGTGCAACTGGCTGCAAGCAATCTAATATACATTGTTAGTCCATCATTGGAGACACATGAAGTAGGTCGCAATGCGCTCTGCCAATCGAAGGGAGATTGTAGACTCAATCCGAAACGTACTTTCACGCTTTCTTATTTCGTATCCTGTATTACATGCACTTTCATTTTAAATTGTAAACTCATGTTACGAATGAATGTAGCGTTAATTAGCGCATAAGTGTTGACCAATGGTGTTTGCAGTGATCAATGATTGCCTATCGTTTCGATCAAATTAAAAGTTTTCAAAAATAATATCGAGATACATGTATATGGGATATTAAGCATTGATATGTGCTCAATAGTTTTGCAGTCCACGCAGGCTAATCTGGGCCGACACATTCCGTCTCAGGGAGATAGAGGTATATGATTCCTGAAACAGACAATCTACAGGAGGTGAAAAGTGTCTGCCCAGGTTAGCCTGCGCGGCATGCTTAGGCTGACCCGGTCGACACTTTACGTAGAGTCCACAAATGTTGGTTTTCTAGTAATTCGGATCAAATATAGAATATTTTACACATTTCAACAGTTGTTATAAACTGTTATAAGTTTTAGCATGTATAGTTTAACTCAATTACTTCATTTAGTATCAGCTATTATGAGTAATGTTAAAATCATGAAACTTCAAGTTATATCTAATTACTATTTGATGTTAATTTGTTTATGTAAATGTTTGTATCGAAATGACGAGCTACATGTATTTGTATAAGACATATACAATATATATCTTTGTATCTATCTATAGATATGTTCTATCCATTTCAACAGGCACTTTGTATCTATCTATAGATATGTTCTATCCATTACAACAGGCACTAGACATATGTCTATGCCTGTGTCAGTATACCAACAAAGTTTAGTTTTTGTCTCGAATACAATAACATATTTTAACCCTTTCCCACATTCAACAGATTTACAACATATTTACAGCAGCTTCAAGGCATTTTAACTATGAGAAATGTCTATGAAAGTAGGAACATTGAATAGAATTGAAAACATAGAGGGGAAAGAGAAATTGCTCATCATGAGCAATTTCTCGTTTTGCCACAATGTTTCAAACGTGTGTGTGCAGATGAGTCAAAACGCGTTTGTAAATTTGAAAGAGGGTAAAGAGTTTTTAAAAGACAATTCTCAGAGAGTTTTTTTTTTTAAGTCAAATATAAGTCGATAACTTATGCCAATTTAATAGTATCAAAGTACACAGACTATGCTATTTGTTCCACAACGAAGTTCAAGGTATATGAAAATGAAATGTATAACCTGAAGAGAATGGAATACAATAATGTGATCCATTGGCAATACAATTCAATATTGCTGTTAACCTGTACGAACATCTGTCAAGCAGTTTAGTACCATCTTATTTCTGTTCGGTTGGCCCATCTTCCTCATCTTCCTTCCTAATAATAGGAACACCTTAAAAAACAAAAAATCAAACAAACTGGTATAATTCGAGCCGTTTTACTTTTTATCTCGATTTACTTTTTTATCTCGATTTACTTTTTATCTCGCGTTATAACGCTTTCCTCCCCCATGCAAATTATCTGCAACAGATGAATTTGAAAACATTTAGTCAAAAGTATGGATAATCTCTATAAATGAAGTTATTATTGTTGAATAGATTTCAAATACATGTATTGCTGATTATGAGCTATTTTTCCTTTTGATACAATGATTTCAAATGTCCACGCTGCAGATGCGTTAAAATGCGTCTATTGTTTGGGAACGGGCTAAATTGAACTTATTAACCATCATTTATCAGATATGATATTTTAAAAGTCTTCTGCTTGAAGAATGTATGAACAAAAGGTGTAATATTTGGTCTTCGACAGACCTATTTCATTACAGGAACGGAACTTTGTTGGTATTTATAGGTACGACTCATCACTTTAAAAGCCTCTGCATCTACGTTAACCATTTCCCTCATACGACAATTCTGCAGCAGACGACTTTGAACATATTTTATCAAAAAGTGGAAAATCTCTATATAATTGAATGGATAACCTATGACTAAAAGTGGAAAACATTGTGGCAAAAGGAGAAATTGCACGTTTTGTGCAATTACTTCTTTTGTCACTATGTTTTCAAAAAGCCGTCTGCTGCAGAGGCGTCAGAAAGCGTCTATATGAGGGAAATGGTTAATATAGTGTACTGAATTCGTGAAAATAACCATTTGAAGGTTATTACGTTGTCATCATGACACTTACGGTATCCTTGAACAATTACGAACAGTTTATACCCTTCTAATGACAAAGCATCGGGGAAAGGCTTCTGTGAAAGATATATATATATAGACATTGCAATTTATTCTTTTCGTTTTGAGGGGCTTGTTGATTCTTATGTATCGTACTAAGGAGATAAGGAGAAAGATCAACTGCTCACAACAGTCCTGGAGAGCTCTTAAGAAAATGCGCATTGCACATGCGTCTGAACATATTTGGCATTTAAAACGAAAATTTATTCTGTATTGTGTTATCATCCATTTTAAAAATCGGCAGTAACTTGCAATTAAAAGCTTAGAATTCAATTAATTGGAATCACATGTTATCTTGTTATATTTATTTATCAATTATCATTACCATCTAGATGTTTGACTCGCAACAGTTGAGCTTGCACGGTGGGTCTGTATCGGTCCTCAAGCTCTTTCGCAAGAGGGTTCCCTTGAAACGTCAGCTTTTCTAAACACGGTAACTCGTCCTGCATATAATAGGCGAAAATAGAATCATCCCACGAACATGTATATCGAAATAAGTAAAAAGATCTTCGGACATTTGTTTTATAAAGACAATTTAGAAGGCAGTATAGTCTGATATCATTCATCAACACCATATAATTCAGCAAGAAACGAAAGAGAATTGCAGTATCTAAGATGTAAATATATGAATTCGGAATTAATTCCTTAGAGAGAGAGAGAGAGAGAGAGAGAGAGAGAGAGAGAGAGAGAGAGAGAGAGAGAGAGAGAGAGAGAGAGAGAGAGAGAGAGAGAGAGAGAGAGAGAGAGAGAGAGAGAGAGAGAGAGAGAGAGAGAGAGAGAGAGAGAGAGAGAGAGAGAGAGAGAGAGAGATTGTAATTTTGGAAAATACCGTATACAATGATTAGCGTGTAGACAAAGATCAGACTGTGTCAATATGCACACCGATCTCAGTCCACACTGCTCTCTGTTTCATGTGGTACAGGGTAAATCTTAAATTAATCGGTTTATATAAACACCATCAGATGAAGAGGGCTCTTGATGCACATATTCAACCAATGAAGGTTCAGTCGAATATGTGTATAATCACAATTTCACCAGAACCGTCTTTATTTGCAAACAGTTAAAAGAGCCGTATATGAACATTTCTACAAAAAATATGATAACAATTATTTTTTTATCCGAAACCAAGAAAGGAAGTGTAGGGTAAATTATAACTGTACTTACAAGTTTCAATAATTCGCCTAGGTCCGATACTTTGTTGTGTATCATAAACAATGTCTAAATAAATTACAAAATCGTGTTATTTTTTAATCATTCCCACATGCATATGCATTTGGACGCATCAACAATAGACGATGTTTAAAAATACTGTGACAAAAAATATTTCTCATCTTGCCACAATGGTTTTCAACTTTGTTAATAATACAATAAAAACATTTCGCACACACGAATTCAGATCAGGAGACGGGCGCTCTTAAACATGCGCTCTTCCACAGGTACATTCAATCTGTAGCAGACGACTTAGAAACAATATAGGCAAAACTATCGAAATTCTCATTAAAGAAAACGTACAATTATGGAATACGCTTGCAAACATTGTAGCTCATCATGAACATTTTCAATTTGTCAGTGTTTTATAAGTCGTTTTCTGTTATTGTGTCATGGACTACTACCTTCCAAATGTTATATTATAATTCCTTGAGCAATCATGTAGTTTTGATTCATTGAAGCAGCATTGAATAGCATTTCTGCGAAAGGACGTAAGGCGAACACTCAGATTAGCCTGTACATACGGGTATCCTAGCCAGGGACTCGTGTGTTGTCTACAATTAGCACAGCCACAGAGATAACTGTCGGCGACATTTTAGAATTGTAGATCAACTGGTTCACACCCCATTGATTGAACAACGAAAATGTCAAAGTAATCCTTTACCACATACAGACGCATTTCATAATATGTGCAATTTCCTCCCTTTTCCAAAGTTTATCTCTTTAAATATTTCAATAATTATATTCTCATTTATGAAGATTTTAAACTTTTTTGTCTAGATGTTTTCAAAGTCGTCTGCGGCAGATTTATTGCATGTTATGATTACCGTCAATTTTCGGAGAACCCAAATGCCTTTGAGTTTCTCTATTTGGTTATAAGAGATCCATAGTTCTACAAGGGTATCGCCGACCGCTTCCTGAAATTGACAGAAAATCATCGTTAAATTCCAAAATTATCATTCGAGAAAAATGTGAAAGCTCTGAAACTGGATCTACCTACTTAAGAAAATCGAATCTGGAAGTGTTGATCGACTTACAATCTGACTAAAGTACACGATCTGACCAAATGTAAGCGTAGCGTTAATAGGAGATGAGTTTAATGACATTGATCGACTTAGCACGACTCGTTTACATTTCTTCTATTAAATGAATAAACTTAAAAAATTAGATCATTCCGTTGGGTAATCACGTGTGTTTGGAATTAAGCCGTCAAAACCGTTGTCTAACTAGAAATGTATTGTCTTCCAAAACCAGAACGTATCCTATCTTATTTGATATCGAAACTGAATAGAGAACAATTCATTGAATTGTAAAGACCATGGGGAATGGCTTTATCTAAATTGCAAGCACATTTTGGTCAGACCCCTTTTCCGGTAGAAAGAATTGTTAAGTTTGATGTATATGTGCCATACATTTATTGAATGACGTCTTTTTCGAATAAAATTTCCAAAATAAGTCGAAAAATCGTCAAAATTTCGTTTTTAAATTCAGAATTTCCGAGAGCAGCAAGACAAAGCAATGTTAATGCAGCAGACGGCTATTTGAAAACATAGTGACAAAAGAAGAAATTGCACAAAACGTGCAATTTCTCCTTTTGACACAATGTTTTCCACTTTTTATCATAGGTTATCCATTCAATTATGGAGATTGTCTATGTTTTGACAAAATACGTTCAAAGTCGTCTGTTGCAGAATTGTCGTATGAGGGAAAGGGTTAATTACTCACCAAACCCGTCAGAGATTTAAGGTTATTTCTGCTTAATGACAAAATTCTCAACGTTTCTGAAAAAAAATAAGCAGAAATAAGTTACATAATTTTATAGATTGTATCGAACCCTTTTCCCTCATACAAACTTATATTGACACTCGTGCAGTAGAAGCTTAACACACACTCTTGGAAAATGAGAAAGCGATTATTATGCCTAACTGCTCCTTTCAAAGTTATCTTGTGTTACTTGTATAATCCCGTCGAGGGGATATAGGGATCTGCCCGTACGTACCCGACCCAACGACGGCATCGCTCTAGCGACTTCATTTCTTATCTGATTGTTATGAAACTACACACATATGTTTCACTGACCTAGGTCGAAGGTCAATGTCACAGTGACAACTAGTGTTTCATCGACGTCATCATTATTGTGACTTCATTTCTATTCCGATTACGTATTTAAGGTCAATGCCACAGTGACTATAATTTGTCTGTACAAAACGACGTCATGGATATAGCACTATCATTTGTAAATGGAATATTCCTTCGTACTTTATACACAAATTCAGTGGAAGGAGAGCTGGGTGAGTTTGCGTTTTATCGACCTTTGTCAAATGTCAAAGTTCAAGGTCAAAGCGACTATAATATGTCTTTACGAAGTCACGTAATCACTCTAGCACGTTCAATTGTGGACGGAATTCCTTCATACTTCATACATCTTTTCAGTGTCAAGAGGTCTGGAAGGATTTGCGTTTTATAGACTTATGTCAAAGGTCAATATCACAATGACTATAATACATCTGTACGAAACGACCTCATCGCTCTAGCACTTTCATTTGTGGACGGTATTCCTCTATACTTCATACACATGTTCAGTATTAAGATGACTTTTACGTTTTTATTTATAACAAAATATCTTCCAAGTTAAGATGATGAAATTGTAAACTTACTCATGGCATTAAGGTTTGCGATCTTTTCAATCTGATTCGTCGATAAGGACAGTTGTCTGAAATGTAATCAATTTCACCTGAAGCAGACGACTTTGATAACATAAAGACAAAACTGAAGAATGTCTCTATGTATAAATGAAAGTGTAACTATTAAATAGAGCTGAAAACAATGTGGCAAAAGGAGAAATAGCTCTTTTTTAGGAATTTCACAATATTGAGTTAAATGGTCTACAATACATACTGACATGCCCTTTAATAAAAAACATATGTGCATTACAGTCAACAACTTTTCTTATTGGTCACTATTTTAAAATTTCTAAGCCCTATAATTTGATACGATTTACATTTGAATTAACACAGGAGGTTCAATTTGTATACAAAGGCAGGGCACAAGTATGCAGTATCCATTTCTTTACCAGGATACAAAAGCATCAAGTAAAGAGATCCTTGTGAAAAATTCTCAAACTGATATACAATTTCTTAAGAATTTATTGTCCATTTCTCAACTTTGTTATCAGCAACTGTAATTGGACAACACATCTGCTTTAAAGGGAAAATTTACCATCTGTATTGGATTTCTGTTACAATTACTTAGCCCTCATTACCGGTTAACCCTTTTCCCCCATACAACAAATATGTAGCAAACGACTTGGGAAATAATGTAGTTTGTGTTTTTGTCAAAAATAAATCTTATTTGAGGCATGATAGAATATCGTAGAAAAATAATGGAAATGTACGCAGCGATTCATCTTTAGGTCGTGCTCGATCTACCTTCATCCCCCCCCCCCCTTCCCCCCTTCCCCCCCCCCCCCTTCCCCCCTTCCCCCCCCCCCCCCCCCCACCCAACAAAAATAAAAAGTAAAAAACACCCTCACTATGTAGGTGTGAAGGTTTGTTTCAAAGCAAATGCCTATGTGCTGTGACTGATGTGCTAATTGAAACTATGACACACTCCAATCAAGCCCTTAATATGCACACTATGTATTGATTGATTGATTGGTGTTTTAAGAGGCTTTCTACAAGGTTTCAGTTAGAAGTTATAAATTACGTTTCCTGAGAAAGTTACCAGTACTACGGGTCCATTTATCCTGACACCAGCCAGTCAGTCGTAATGTTAACCCCGCAACCCTGAGCGCCAAGGAGGGCAGTTACTTCTATGTTGTATGACCCTACATGATATCGACCCGTGACCTCCCGCAACCGAGGCGGACGCTCTACCACTACACCACCGGGACGGTAAGATTAAACAGGATTATTTATAAAAATAAAAAAACGTTACAAAAATACATATGGTTTAACCGCATACAAAGAATCGAGTGGTCGAGTGGTTAGCGTCGGGGATTTGAAACCGGGCGTCTCGGGTTCGATCCCCAGTCGCAGCACGACGGTACTGGCGAAGTGTTCTTGCGCAAGGTACATTTCCTAGTCTAGTACTAGTTTGTTTACCAAGGGATCGGGAAAAAGTTAACTGTCGTCGTGATATAACTGAAATAATGTTGAAAAACGGCGTAAACCCCCCCAATAAAACTAACTATCCACATACAACAATTCTGTAAAACAATCATATGGCAGCTTACGTGCAGTTTTTAAGCATGGATAACGAAGCGTCCATTTTGTCTATGAAGGGTATCTGGTTAATCAGGATCACGTGTTCAGCGTCCTCTGCTTTCTTCCCATATTTCTTTTCCTTAAATAGGTTTAACCCTTTCCCTCATACGACAATTCTGTAGCAGACGACTTTGAACATATTTTGTCAAATAATGGAAAATCTCTATAATTGAATGGATAACCTATGACTAAAAGTGGAAAACATTGTTACTATGTTTTCAAAAGGCCATCTGCTGCAGAGGCGTCAGAAAGCGTCTATATGAGGTAAAGGGTTAAAACAATGTATGATAAATGAAACTTCATTTACATGCGAACAGCATTTACGGTTTACTTTATACGTTATATGGTGCATTTTTGAATCGTCTGCTTTAGACATATATATTAAAAACTGTTGTAAAATCGAAAGACTCTCATAATAAGCAACTGGGACCAGAATGGCGGCGAGACTCAGCCAATATGATTAGTTTGTGATTATTGTCCATGATCATGTATATCCAGAATATAAGAATTACGACTTGCAATCGAACTAAAACGGCTTAACTGATAAATACAATTAAGACATTTCCATAAACAGTCGAATGGGGCCGAATGGTCTGTTGCATGATCTGTAAAATGTGCCTGACGAGATTTTATGATCATTGATTGAAGTTTCAGGTGCTAAAATGGTCATGCTAAAGTAGGAACCATTAAATATTTAAACAAAATCGAATTTAATCCTGGTACTTGTGAAGACAATTGAACACGATTAAGGTATGTTTAGCACGTGGGGTCTAGATTAACCTGCGCATTTATAAAGTCTGATATGTGAAGCGTTATTCGCCCAGAAATATTAACGGAGTTACCCGAAACGGTCTTTCACAATTCCCACATACAACAAATCTGCAGCAAACGACTTGAAAAAAAAACCGTCTAGATAGAACTGTGTTTAGTTTCTTTAAACGAAATTATAGTTAACGAATAGAATTAAAAACACTACGATAAAAGGGGAAATTGCTCATTATGACACATTTCTGGATAATGTTTTCAAAAGTTGGCTGCTGCAAATGCTTCAGAACGTGTCCCCAAGTGGGAACAGGTTAAATTATAAGGATAAATCAATAAACTGCACAAACTTAGGAGGTTTACGGATTAAAAGCCTTGTTTAACGCTTTCCCACATATAGATGCTTGCTGTCGCCTCTGCAACAGGCGACTTTTGAAAGCAGTGTGGCAAAAGGAGAAATTGCTCAAAACGATCAATTTCTTCTTTTGCCACAATGTTTTAAACTTTTTGTCAGCAATTGTACATTCATTTATAGAGATTTATTTGTTTTTTCTAGATGTTTTAAAAGTCGTCTGCTGCGGGTTTACTGTATGTGGGAAAGGGTTAAAGAATTCAAGAACATTGGCGACTCAATGTGAACGGGGGATCATCTTAAGTAAGGAAACAGTGAAGACGCGAGAGAGTCTGCGGGTTTGCAGTCTCATAATCGAACAGTTGTGTCCGCCTACATTGCTTCATTTAGAATAGGATACTGACGACGAGCTAGAAGTGTAGCCTCAGTGGTTTAACTCCAATGTTGCTTCATTTGCTGCCTGAATAAAACCTTAATGAGAAAATGTCTTTAATTGAAGGTAAATTACTGAAAATAGTTGAAAACGTTGTGCAAATGCGTCGAAATGCGTATGTAGGTGGGAAAGAGTTAATAAACAGTTACAGAGTGTATGTGTAAATTTTTTGTTAACAGACAAGTACTCTACATTTAGACCGATTGGTAAGACACACAGAGATCACCGATAGATATCCTATCGCCGTCATACATCCGAAAATCTGTTGAAAACGCGCAAACCCTCACTAAAACCACACTGAACACCTCATACATTGTTTTTCCCCGACAGCGCAATGGCAAAATGTCAGTCGATCCAGGTGTTCCGAATCTGAATTATATTTCCCTTGAACTATATCAACTAAGATGCTCACTTGCATTACACACATGTGGTCCTTATCATTATCCAAATATGAAGACTTTGATCACATAACACGAAGGCCCATTCTGAGCTGTACACGTATCTTCACAGGCCGCAAAGTCGAGAAGGTCGATTTACCTTTGATGTGACCCATATTTTAATTGATTGCATGGTGTTTTACGCAGCTGTCAACAATTTTTCAGTTAATCACGGCGTTCCCTGTGTATTTTACCAATACTATTGGTCCATTTTTCCTGACACCAGCCAGTCAGTCATAATGCTAAACCCGCAACCTTGAGCATCTAGGAGGGCAGCCATTACTACTATTTTTAAAGTCTTTGATATGACCCGGTTGGGGATCGAAGCTGCGATCTCCCGCACCCGAGGCGGACGCTCTACCACTACACCACCGAGGTACATGTTGAGAGACATGATGAAGAACACTCAGTATAACACACCCTTCGCACAACTATCTGTGTTATCAGGGCAGTGCACTACTTGATTGTAGTACACATAATCAACAGATATTTAACCCGTATCCTGTTGTGCGGCGACTTTCATCAACATGCACTCTTTCTACTTCAGCAGCACTTTCTCTTATTATGGTCAAATTCAATCTAAACATAAATGCAATCTAATCTTTGTCTAAAGGTTACTGCTGAAATCATTTTGACTTTCTAATAATACCGCTGTATTGTAAAATTTAATTAAGATAGTTTTGCACACGTTCCAGCTTTATGTCAAGTAACAATAATATGGCATGTAAAACTGTAAATAAACTGTCGGATTTTGTCCAATTAAATATGCATGGATTTGTATTACTCAGTTCGTTTTATTTGTCAAGTCGGTACATAAATGACATTGGCCATTTACAGAATATGTCTCAACGGTGCAAACAAATAATTCTTTTAAAGTACGCATACAAGAGAAAGTTGATGCAAGGCATCAGTGTCGCCGGAAAAGACTGCATTGATTTATGTATTCTTGACTTTCCTTAGTCTATTCAATCATTAGGAACGCAGTAATGAAAACATTTGCTTATAAATTTTATATACATACCTATACATTAGGGTATCTATAAAAAATTAACGAAATGTGTACACATTTATCTGGCTTAAATTTAATTTTGCTGTTGTTACTTATTTAAATAATAGTATTCATTCATATAATTTCAATGTTTGTGAATCTTATTCGAATCACAAGGTAAATATCCTGGTATTGCTTTAAAGGGAGGTAATTTGAAGAAAACAAAAGTCTTCAAAAGGAGAAATATATCAGCATTACCGTCTACAGTTTAAATTGTTCTATTGTTTGTGGATTTAAAAATGCTCTTTTTTTCTTATTTCTACATGTACAACGAAATATTGCGGCTTCTCTTTGACGCTTTGCGTCAAACATTCGTCTTGTACTTGTCTAAAATAAAATAATATCACTCGCTTTTTCATATCGAAATGCGCATGCGCGAAAATCGATGTTAAAGGTCACGAAACTACACAACAGAATAGGGTCTATATTTAGCTTAGAAACAGTTCCTACTTTAGATATTCATGGATTAACATTATTAAATGAATTCTACACAAATCAAGACATCTCTTTGAACATGAAAACAACATTTAGTAAGTTAAAATTGCTATTAAAAGGAGAATCCGAAATTGACCTCAATGATGACACATAAGAGTCTGCATTAGGGGGTGTTGGTTCACGTCTTGAAGGGACCACTTTTGTCTTCGTAAATAAGACAAAAAACTTAAATGCGAGTGAAATAAAAAAAAATGCAAACATTAAAAAATCGGAATATTTATTTCATTTTAGATGTGTCATTTATTAGTGTTCGTAAACAACCACAATTGTAATATGTTCAAATCATCTAGATTTGTTTCTTTCTAATAATAAGCCGCCCTCCCATGTGATTTCCGAAAAGCTATTAAAAATAGAAGTCGCGGGCTTCTGCCCGGCGACTAATAAAGATACAAAGAAAAACGATAACATTTTGTATAGTTAGGCATCCACTGAAAATTAATTAAAACATTCGTTTACAAAAAACATGAGTACTATTTCCATTCTATTTTAGTAATAATGAACATATGGTTTGCTTTATCCTTTTACATTTTTATTTTTCAAACATCGTATGCTGCAAATGTGGCTACTTCGTTTCAATGAATAGGGAAGTGGTTTTAATTGGGCAAGTGTAAATTATTAATGCAAAGGAGGGGATGATTTGGTCACGTGCGTACATAAGACCTAGCTCGGTAAGTCAGTGCATATGCCTCGACAATCATGAGTTTCTATGTTCGCGTACATTTCATATAAAAGATCAATTAGATATCATATCTGACAAAAATGCCAGTGTGGCTCCATATATGTTGTGTCCCTGTATATTTTTGTGCTGCGGAAACGGTCTGAGATAGAACAGGATCTATAAGATATATTTTCGCTTGAAGTGACACGACTGTCGAAACGTGTTTTTGTAAACACGTCTAAACCGGCACATCTTAAGATGCTGAAGAGTACGTAGTTACATCTGACACATATCGAGGGCTTGGCGTGAAACGGTTGTAACTAAAATAGGTATTTTTTTTACCAAGGTTAATCACCTTGCCATTCAGTCTTTATAAGCGTTAAATAATTTTTCTTGGAAAACATTGGAAATTTAGGTGCCATTGCTCGTTCTGAACAATGGCACCTAAATTTCCATTGTTTTACAAAGGGGTCAAAATTCCCCCTAAGCCAGTGTTTTCAAAATAGGTTTTTATTTACAACCTTTTCACGCCAAGCCCTCGATATGTAAAGAAACAGCATTTATCGAAATCATTGTAACTAAAATGTACGAAAACAGTTTACTCACAAAGTTCGCACAGGCTTCCTTGATGGTTGTTGCTTTGTTCTGAAATAAAGAGGAAACAATAGTGAATCGAAAACTGGCTAAATGCATTCAAACAATTGAGCGTTTCTGTCGATGAGTGTCTTCTGGTGTGTATGAGTACCGTGAAGACTAAGCTGAGTTTGTACATGTGCATAGTCTCACGAAAGCTTGCCGCTTTCCGCTTACATTCATAGTCATAAGTCTAGCTCCTGACAAAAAATTGATTTGTAGTCACCATGTGTTTCGCTGCAATAACTCTTATTATGTTATCTGGTTAGGAAGACGCAGCAAGACCCGTTACTGCCAGTCATGACTCAACTATAGGTGTGCGAACATTGTAGTCTCAGACGAGAATGTGCAGATTAACAAATCATCCAGATCGCTAGATCCGGATCGTATATATAATAGTCATAAGTGCATCGTCTGACGAGGACCCGTTGGTTTCCTCGCGTCCCTTTTAACATGTTCATACATAAAGACGATTGATGATGCCTCTGCAGCAGACCACTTCTGAAATCATTAATAAATTTCTCATAACATAGTTTTCACTTTTTGTCACAATATTTTAAACTCCAAGGATTATACTTCCATTTACAGAGCTGTACCACATTTTTAACCATATATTTTCAAAGTCTTCTGTTGCATATGTGTTGTATGTGATTCCAAAACCACGATGCAACAACATTCATGTTCACCTAATGCGGCTCATAAGTAAATATTCGTCACTTTAAAAATCCATCCTACAGATAATATAACACCTACCATTTTATCCAGGGTTTAGTTACTATCTATTGGAAAACGCCCTTTCACGTCAAGGTATACCGCCTAGGTGGCAAATATCCCTTTCTCATATCGAGGGCTTGGCGTGAAACGGTTGTAACTAAAATTGGTATTTGTTTACCAAGGTGAATTACCTCGCCATAAAGTCTTTATAAGCGTTAAATAATTGTTCTTGGTAAACAATGGAAATTTAGTTGCCATTGCTCGTTCTGAGCAATGGCATCTAAATTTGCATTGTTTATAAAAGGGTCAAAATTGACCCATAACCACGGTTTTCATAATTTTAGTTACAACCGTTTCACGCCACGCCCTCGATATGTGCTTTTTTTTTCAATATTCCTCCCGGTTGATAAAATCTGAGGAAAATGTATTAGCATAGTATGCTTGTATCTTTTAGGTATGGTTTTATACTGAGTTGAAAATATGGCGGGGAAACAGAATTTGCTTCTTTATTTTTGTGTTATTTAATTGACAAATTAAGCGACGTCCTTTGACGTCTGAACAGAGACCTAAAGTGTGTTAGTCTCTGGGTCCAATTCCTCCAACCTTACTTAAGGATAAGTAATACTTTAATACTTAAAAGCATATTTTATCATTTTTGTTTCCCTGATAGTTTGTTAAACATGAATGGCGGAATGTATTTAAGTACAAGACTAAGTTGACATAAATAGTTAGCTTGCTGTCTAACAATACATTGTTAAGGGAAATTAAATCTTTAGGCATTTTGTTTTAAGGAAAATAGAAATTATGAAATAATCTTTTAAACATTTAAGTATTACCAGGGTCTTTCAAATATTTGAAAGACCCTGGTATTACTTAGTGCTAAGTAAGGTTGGTGAAATTGGACCCTGGTATAAAGGAGCAAATTAAACCAGGGACAATTTGATGATCGCATTTGGGATATGGTTTTATCCGGCTATTAAGATGGTTATCCCAAAGACTTGAAAATGAAATTTATTTCATCTGTTCATCTGCTATCACAAATTTTACATTAATTTAATTGCTTCAAACAAAAATCCCCAAATAATTATGATGTTTGCCGAAAAATATGACAGGACAAATTTTATATGTAGCCTAGATCTTTATCAAAAAGTTGAAAAACAAAATGTGTTGAAGACATCGCAAAACGTTTAAAAAATTTATGTAGCTAATGAAAAATCATTTTATGATACACATTAATGTATTTGAATTGTATTTCCGAAACGATAACACTGATGAAAAAACTCTGTTTGAAGTGAGATTAATATCCGAAACGGTTCACCACCTAATTTTACAGAGTTTTGCACCTTCCCTATAGACGCATGGATTGATCTTTAAATCGCCTGGATGACATATATATTTACTTCCGTTTCCGAAGAAATGCAGAGATAAACAGACTAGTCCTTGTCAAAAGCGAATATTTTGCATGAAAGATGGCGGAAAAGGAAGAACTGAATATTCTTGAATTACCAGAAGAAATAATCGAAACAGTGTTTTCTTATTTCAACTACAATGAAGCAAGCGAAGCGCGTGTGGTAAGAATATGAAATGTGAATTTCATTCTATTTCCATCTTATTATTAAAGTAAAACTAACGGAGAACTGGGAAAAATAGTCATAAGTTTTCAATTTTCAGATAACGGGCATTCCCAGATGCTTATTAAATCACAAACTCAATGCTGTGGGTACTCTAAAAGAATTGCTCTGGGGTGATTCTTCAAAGTTAATTTAATAATAATATGAGAATAGGTGCTACCTATTTCGGGAAAAAATAACCGGCAACGACGTCGATTTGTTGGGGGATTTGTTTACCAATGTAATTACACACAACATTTGGGTTTAATTGAGTATTTTGAGTGCTCTGTTTACTCCTCCTTATCAAATATGTATAAGTCATGCACATTCAATTCAAGTTAAAGAGTAGTGAATATAGAATTTTATACTTGAAGATTCAAATATGCTATTTTTACGTGATATTCAATCAGCCTTTTCTTTTTCTGCCTCAGTGGTGAATTTGTCGGTCATCTGCCTTGGGTGCAGGAGGTTTTTGGGATCATTCCTGGTCGGTTTATTAAAAAAACTTGAAAAAAATGGTAGGTAATGTATAGCCATCCCTTCTTGGCGCTCAGCATTGTAGGGTTAGCATTAAAACTAATTCCCTAGTGTTACGATAAATGGACCAGTAGTTAAAAAAGGGTATAAAACACCATACAATTAAAATTATTATTCAACTTTTGCTCAGAATATTGCCATATGTAACTGTTTATATATTTTTCTTTTGTATTTCACAGATTTGTAAATTGTTCAACAAGTATTGCCAGATGCGCCTAAATAAAGGTTTTGCAAAAGTGGATAAGCTCCATGCACAAATTCAAAAAGAGGTAAAAATTAAACTACCAAGACGAGAATCTGAGAGAAGGAATCACCCTTTAGCAAGACATGTTGATATCTTATCTGCTATAGAAACCAGACTGTCACTCCTTGGAATGTCCTACATGAAGTACATTGACACTGGTTTATGCTGCTTTATTCCAGGAAAGGTAATTTTGCTAAAACACTTTTCCCAATACAGACAACTTTTGCTGCAGGCAAATGCAATGTTCGGTATTAATACTAAGATATATGGAAGAAGAGAAATTACTCAAAATCATCACAATTACCTGATACACAATTAAAAAGTTTTTAGTTGCACTTTGCATGAAAATTTACTATATTGGCGTTTGTGACATATGTTGCTAAAGTCAATCTGAAAATCAAGCCATCTGATCAAAGTTTCAAAATCTATAAATCATTTGAACATGATAGACTGATTCTGATAAGATTAGTCAGAGGCTGGACTTCATCTACACTGTTTTCCCCTTTTCCCATGTATACAACAAATATGCAGAAGACAACTTTGAAAACATCTAGCATGACTCTTATGTACAATCAGATTGTGTTTATGGTCTTCAATTGGTAATGACATGATAAGATTGTTTACTCATGAATTAATGATAACAATGATAGTGTGGCTTATTAGATATTACTCTACATTTTAAATATATAGAAAAGTTCATGTATTTTTAGCTCACCAGAGCACGAAGTGCTCAAGATGAATTTTTGTGATTGCCTTTTGTCCGTTGTGTGCGTCAACTTTTTGCTTGTTTACACTCTTTATGCCACTATTATCATACAATCTTCATGAAACTTATTCAGTTTCTATATCTTGCTGATTTCTAGGCCAAGTTCGAATATGGGTCATGTCGGGTCAAAGACTAGGGCACAAGGCCTAATTGAAAGAAAATCTTGTTAACACTCTGGAAGCCACTTTTTTGCCTTGAGCATGTTGAAACTTTGTCCAAATATTTAGGCCAAGTTCAAATATGGGTCATTTTTAGATCACCTAGAGCCGAAGGCTCAAGGTGAGCTATTCTGATCACTTTTTGTCCGTCGTCCGTCCGTCCGTCCGGCGTTAACTTTTAGCTTTAAACATCATCTCCTCCTGAACCGCAAGACTAATTTCCACCAAACATCACAGGAATGTTCCTTTGGTGGTCCTCTTTCAAATTTGTTCAAAGATTTAAATTCCATTGAGAACTTTGGTTGCTGCGGCATCAGAAAGGGGACAAAATGTCCAAACTTTAAAAATCTTCTCCTCCGAATCTGCATGTCAGATTCAAATATAATTTGGTAGAAATGTTCCTTGGGTGACCCTCTATAAAAATTGTTCAAGCCATACTGATTGGTCGAAAAACATGGCAGTCAGGCGGCATCAGAAAAGGGGCAAAATGACAAAATTTGAAAATTCCATTATTATGAAAGTGTTTGTCTGATTTTAAGAAAATATAATACGAATCTTACTTTAATGATCCTCTATTTAATTTGTTAAAGCCGTTTTGATTGGTTACACAGTCATAGCAAACAGGCGTCATCACAAAAGGGGTAAATTGAACTTTTAGCTACAAATGACAACCAACTCCTACCATTCCAATAGACCAATTTCCACAAAACATCACAGGAATGTTCCTTTGGTGGTCCTCTTTCAAATTTGTTCAAAGATTTTAATTCCATTGAGAACTTTGGTTGCTGCGGCATCAGAAAGGGGACAAAATGTCCAAACTTTAAAAATCTTCTCCTCCGAATCTGCCTGTCAGATTCAAATATAATTTGGTAGAAATGTTCCTTGGGTGACCCTCTATAAAAATTGTTCAAGCCATACTGATTGGGCGAAAAACATGGCAGTCAGGCGGCATCAGAAAAGGGGCAAAATTACAAAATTTGAAAATTCCATTTTTATGAAAGTGTTTGTCTGATTTTAAGAAAATATAATACGAATCTTACTGTAATGATCCTCTATTTAATTTGTTTAAACCGTTTTGATTGGTTACACAATCATATTAACCAGGCGTCATCACAAAAGGGGTAAATTGAACTTTTAGCTACAAATGACAACCAACTCCTACCATTCCAATAGACCAATTTCCACAAAACATCACAGGAATGTTCCTTTGGTGGTCCTCTTTCAAATTTGTTCAAAGATTTAAATTCCATTGAGAACTTTGGTTGCTGCGGCATCAGAAAGGGGACAAAATGTCCAAACTTTAAAAATCTTCTCCTCCGAATCTGCCTGTCAGATTCAAATATAATTTGGTAGAAATGTTCCTTGGGTGAGCCTCTATAAAAATTGTTCAAGCCATACTGATTGGTTGAAAAACATGGCAGTCAGGCGGCATCAGAAAAGGGGCAAAATGACAAAATTTGAAAATTCCATTTTTATGAAAGTGTTTGTCTGATTTTAAGAAAATATAATACGAATCTTACTGTAATGATCCGCTATTTAATTTGTTTAAACCGTTTTGATTGGTTACACAATCAAGGCGTCATCACAAAAGGGGTAAATTGAACTTTTAGCTACAAATGACAACCAACTCCTACCATTTCAATAGACCAATTTCCACAAAACATCACAGGAATGTTCCTTTGGTGGTCCTCTTTCAAAATTGTTCAAAGATTTAATTCCATTGAGAACTTAGGTTGCTGCGGCATCAGAAAGTGAGAAAAATACCCAAATTTTAAAATCCTTTTCCTCCATAATCTGCTTGTGCGATTGCAAGATAATTTGGTAGAAATGTTCCTTAAGTGACACTCTAAATAAACTGTTGAAGCCATATTGATTTCGTTGAAAAACAGGGCAGCAAGGCGGCATCAGGAAAGGTGCAAAATGACAAAAACTTTATAATTCCATTCTTATTAAAGTTCTTGTTAGATTTCAAGATATAAATGGCCTTTACTGATAAGCTGTTTCTTGAGAACTGTCCACTCCTTGCAGTTTCATTTGCAATCCTTGATCAAATTTTTCCAGATATTTGCAGTTAAATATTTGCTACTAATTTACTAATTTTAATCAATTAGGGGATCGATTTAGGGCCATCTTGGCCCTCTTGTTTACTTGAGCAGCTTGAAACTTTGTCAGAAAGTTTGTATTGATAATATCTATGCCAAGTTCTAATATGGGTCATGTGTGATCAAAACTAGGGCACTAGGCCAAATTGAAGAAAAATCTTGTTAACTCTCTGGAAGCCGCATTTTTGGATTGAGCATGTTGAAACTTTGTTAGAATGTTTGTCTTGATGATATGTAGACTAAGTTCGAATATGGGTCAAATTTGGTAAAAAACTAGGTCACTAGGCAAAATTGAAAGAAAATCTTGTTAACACTATAGATACTGCATTTTGTCAGAATATTTGTCAAGATGGTAACAAGACTAACATTGAATATTGGTTATGTCCGGTCAAAAATTTCCTTGGATGACCCTCTTCTAAGATTGTTGAAATTATTTGAATGATATGATCTGTTAAGACATGGCTTCTCTTTTTAAGTCTTAAATGGCACATTCTAAGTTGAGCGTTCCAGGGCCTCTTGGCGCTCATGTTTATTTTATTTATCATTCTTTCCATCATATAGATACAATATTTCGTCATCTATAGATTGTACTAGTTTTTCTAGTATTCCCAAAAGTAAGTCCATGTTAGGTTATAGGTTAATAATGCATGTATTTGTATCGTATTGACAATAACAAAATGTCACCCATATTAGCTCACCTGTGCACGAAGTGCTCAAGGTGAGTTATTGTGATCGCCCTATGTCCGGCGTCCGTTATCCGTCAAAATTTTCTCCTCTGTAACCGGTGGGTCAACTGGGATGAAACTTCACAGAAAGCATCCTCTCAATGTCCTCACCAGAATTCCTTAAATTTTTTGGGATCCATGCAGAATTCTGGTTTCCATGGCAACGAAATGAAAAAAACTTCAAAATTCTTCTTCTCCCAAACTGGTTGGCAGATTTTCAAATAATTTTGTAGAAATGTTCCTTGGATGACCCCTATCAGATTCCTTCAAGCCATGTTGATTGGTCGAAAAACATGGCCGCCAGGGGGGGCGGGGCTATTTTGCCTTATATGGCTATATTGCAAACTTAAAAAATCTTCTCCTCCAAAAGTGTCAGGCTGATTTTCAAATAATTTTGTAGAAATGTTCTTTGGGTGACCCTCTTTCAGATTCCTTCAAGCCATGTTGATTGGTCGAAAAACATGGCCGCCAGGGGGCGGGGCTATTTTGCTTTATATGGCCAAAGTGAAAACTTAAAAAATCTTCAACATCTTCTCCTCAGTAACCAGTGGGTCAATTGGGATGAAACTTCACAGAAAGCATCCTCTCAATGACCTCACCAGAACTCCTTCAAATTTTTGAGATCCATGCAGAATTCTGGTTCCATGGCAACGAAACGAAAAAAACTTCAAAATTCTTCTTCTCCCAAACTGGTTGGCAGATTTTGAAATTATTTTGTAGAAATGTTCATTGGTTGACTCTCTATCAGATTCCTTGAAGCCATGTTGATTGGTAGAAAAACATGGCCGCCAGGGGGGGGGGGGGGGCTCTTTTGCCTTAAATGGCTATAGTGAAAACTTAAAAAACCTTCTCCTCCAAAAGTGTCAGGCCGATTTTCAAATAATTTTGTAGAAATGTTCCTTGGATGACCCTCTATCAGATTCCTTCAAGCCATGTTGATTGGTCAAAAAACATGGCCGCCAGGGGGCGGGGCTATTTTGCCTTTTATGGCTATAGTGAAAACTTAAACAATCTTCTCCTCCAAAAGTGTCAGGCTGATTTTCAAATAATTTTGTAGAAATGTTCCTAGGGTGACCCTCTATCAGATTCCTTCAATCCAAGTTGATTGGTTGGAAACTATGCCCGCCAGATGGCGGGGCTTATATAGCTAAAGTGAAAAAATAATCAGGTGAGCGATTCTAGGGCCATCATGGCCCTCTTGTTTAATTACTTACTTTAATTTTCATTTTGCAGGTTTTAGATGAATTGTTGTCCATTCTTAGAACATTACAGTCAACTGATCAGCCACCACGGTCACATGAATTTTTGCAAGAGTTACGGGACATTTCATCAATGGCGATGGAACACTTTGATGAGAAAATTGCCCCAGGGTTAAAGTCCCGACTCCCAGCTGTCTCCTTGCCATATCCTTTCTCAGAATCTTGTGCTTGTCCAATGGATCCACAAGCAGGTTTGTACATTATTCAATCTCTCTACTTCAAGTCTTGATACAGAACACTTTTTAAGTCTCTTGATAACATTGTGGGAAAAAGAAAATGGTCTAACAGAGCAATTTCTAATTTTCCTATTTACACAATTTATCTTATACTTTTTCCAAAGCAAATAACCCTAGAAATAACAACTGTACAAATTGTAGACAGAATGTTAATTTGACAATATAGAAGATAAACATGTCTAGGATGACATCTTAGCAGGTATACACAAAATATGATGTCTTAAATGGTGTATGCTTTGAAAACATCCAAAGAAAAAAGGTTTTGTCTTTAAATTTTGCAGTATAAAATATGTATGATACATATATATCTTGAAAACATATCTGGAATTTGAAAAAAAAAAGCTCCTTTTTTCACAATTTACTAAAAGTCCGTATAATTTATGGCATAGGCAATATATAACTAACATAAGAGTCCAGTTGCTCCATCTGATTTTTCCTAGTGTTGCAACAGACCAGTGCTAATAAAATCCAAATGGAAAGTGTCACTAAAACTTAAGATAACTTGTTTATGATGTGTAAAACTTTCAAGTTTGACTCTCTTTTTATAAAAATATTGAAAATTCAAAAATTTAATAGTATAGTTACTCTTTTTGAATCCCCCCTCATATCTTGTTTCATTTTATCCTTTTACCATTTTCATCCAACTTTGTATAACTAGGGAACTCTTTAAAAATAAGTAAACACCTGAATAAATAAAATATTCTTTTGTTTTAGGTCCATCAACACTGTCTTTATTTTCATCTGGATCATCTCCTATTTTTTCATCCACAATACCTATGCGAGCTCCTAGCATTAGAGCCGAGGTGAACACACTAGGGACACAGCTACGTATGCAAAGTGCAACGGTTCGGACGATGAGAAAAGATGTGACAGATTCTAAAATCTGTTTTGTTAATCAAAGAAAAAAGAACCTTCGTCAAGAGAAGAAACTAACACAACAAGGTCAGATGATTCAAGAACTGGAGAAGAAAGTGAATGATCTGAATCAGAAGTTTATAGACATCTCTGCTGAACTGATGAAACTGAAAGGAGCTGAGGACTCTGATGGAACAAAAACTATCGCTTTCCACAAGCATGCAGATGAGTGTAGTGTTGCAAGTCAATCTAGTATATCTGATGTGTATGAGATTGAAGATAGAAAGCAATTAAGAAACAAAGCTCTGAAGAGGAAACAAGGTGTTCGTTCTTCATCACTTGTTAAGAGGTCAAAACGTTGAGAATAGGTTAAAATTATTGCCTACTGTAAACCATATAAACATGTTTTGAATCATCTGCATAAGATGATATTTGAAAAATTGTAGTAAAAGGAAAAATTGCTCATGATGAGCAATTTCTGATTTTGCTCCAATGTTTTCATTTATAAATTATATGCAATAATTCTACTTTCTTTTATACAGATTATCCATATTTTAGCCTAGGTGTATTTGAAGTCTTCTGCCGTGGATTTGAAGTATGTGAGAAAAGGTTAAATGATTCATAAGAGGCTTTTTTGACTTTTTCTTTTATATGTAATAAGGGCTGTTCCAGAAAAAAATGTCTAGTGTGGGAGGTACGACCACCAAATTTTAGGGTACCACCTATCAAATTTTAATTATTTTTTGGGCACTAATTTTAATTAAAAAATACCCTCACACCCACCAAATAAAAATAGCTCACAGTTCCTTCCCACCTAGACATTTTTTCCTGGAACAGCACTAACTCCAGCCATTTTTTTTTTTGTAATAAATTCAACCTAATTTGTGTTGCTGGGACTGGTTCTTCCACAGAGGTTTCAACCAAATGAAATGTTAAACCATTGGAATTTGGCCAACATATACATTTTGTGCAGTTTTGTCTTTCATGAGAAATTTGCATATGACCTAAAACTGTTTAGGTTGATGTCTTTGAAAAGAAATTTGGATACTGTCAAATGTCAATGATATCAGAAGGCATTGCCACTGTTCCAAAAAAGTAAATTAAAACCATTTCCCTGATGCAGATGACTTTTAAAAAAGACTGCTTAAAATGTAATATTAGGTTAACGCTATCCCACATACAATCGCTTCCTGGTGCCTCTGGAGAAGACAACTTTTGAAAACAATTTCTGGTTTTGCCACTTTGTTTTCAACATTATTCAATAACTTATTTTATTTAAAGAGTTTCTATATTTATGTCAAGATGATTTTAAATTTGTCTGCTGCAGTTTTGTTGTATGTGGGAAAGGGTTAATGCTAGTTTAAAATTATGTTAATAATAGATGATGCAGCTTCATCATGATTTTAGATACATCAATCTTTCAATGCATATTCAGCTTGTATAGCTCTTTTGTCTGTAGAGGAAGTTTAGATATTTGCTTTATCTATTTAAGATTTTCTGTGCTTTTTATACTGATTTAATATGAACTTTTTCAACCAAATACTGTATGCTTAACATTTCTTCCGAGCTCCGAATGCTCAGTCAGTAGTGTAGCAGGTGTCAATCCAGGGATTGTGAGTTCAACCCCAGCTCAGCCAACATTCTTTCCAATGTTTGACAAAACTCAGTGTAATAAGTGTTATTCATCTTTCACCAATGGGCTAAAAGTCTATGTAGAAAAGCAACCAGTTGCTTGGAAAATATGTTGTGTGGAGTACTGCTGTGAAAAAATTGTTGAAAACAGCGTTTAAATTGAACACTTTCCTACATACTTACTTTTAAAGTATCTGCAGCAGACAACTTTTAATTTTGAAAGCCATGTTTTTAGCATTTTTTCAACCCAATCCAATAATTATATTTTCATTCATAGATGTTTTCAAAGTATTCTGCTGCAGAGGACTTTCTTTGTGGAAAAAGTGTTAATAAATTGGTGCCATGAATCTAGCAATAGACCACTTTACTTCTCAATTGTCTGCTGCAGATATATAAATATGTTGTATGTGGTAAAGTTAATAAATTGGTGCCATGAATAGAGCAATAAACCACTTAACTTCTCAATTGTTTGCAGGAATCAGCCATGGTTGAGTGGTTAGCGTCGGGTATTTGAAACTGGGCGTCCCAGGTACTATCCCCAGTCGCAGCACGGCGGTCATGGTGGAGTGCCCTTGGGCAAGGCACATTTTCTAGCCTAGTACTGGTTTGTTTACCCAGGGACCATGAATAAGTGAACTATCGCCGTGATTTAACTGAAATAATGTTGAAAGCGGCGTAAAACCCAAATAAAACAATTGCTGCAGATATATAAATATGTTGTATGTGGAAAAGTGTTAAGAAAGCCAAAGCATTATTATTCTGTATCAATGAAGCGGGGATGTTTGTATATATTGGTTTGATAGTTGAATTCGCATTGTCTAGCTAATTCCGGACTGTAAAAGTTTATGGTTTTTTCATTCAGAAAATGTGAATAAACTGTTAAAAAAGCCTGATTGGGCCAACTTACATTAGAAACCTTTCACAGATATTGAAGGCTTCAGAAAGTTTGTGTGAATGCACTGGCATGTTTGGATTTTTATCATTGCCATATAAGATAAGTCTTGTATTTGCATAACCTTTTCCCACATTGAGACGCTTTCTGACGCATCTGCAGCAGGCGACATTTTATAGCAGTCTGGCAAATGAAGAAATGCTCATAAAAAGCAAATACTCCTTTTGCCACACTACTTTCAACTACATTCAATAACTAAACTTTTATTCATAGAGATTTTCCCTACATGTTATCTGCTGCAATTTTGTTTGTTTGTGGGAAAGTGTTAAGCGAGTTCAGCTGAAATTTATATGGTGTCCTACTTTCATGTCAAATGAGATATATTTGGTTCTTTGAATACTATATGTCACATAGACGTTTTTTTATGAGCTCTCATGAGCACAAAATACTGGAGGAGGGGAAAATGTCCTGTATAAGAGATTTCACATTTCCCCACATTATGTGTGTATTGTTGAAATGAGCAATTTGTTTTCCATAGTGTACCCATATCGAGGGCTTGGTGTGAAACGGTTGTATCTAAAAACCTATTTTGAAAACCCTGGTTTAGGGGCAATTTTGTCCCCTTTGTAAACAATGCAAATTTAGGTGCCATTGCTCAGAACGAGCAATGGCACCTAAATTTCCATTGTTTACCAAGAAAATTGAAAACACTTTATGGCGAGGTGAACCTTGGTAAAAAAAATACTAATTTTAGTTACAACCGTTTCACGCCAAGCCCTCGATATAGTCTTAACTACCTAGTTTATGTGAACATATTCACCACTACATTTGGACAATTCTTCTTTTTACATGTATTAGGCTTATGGCCTGATGTCAATTAAGTACTCGGTATTTGTATCCTGAGCAGATTTTTCATAAGTGAAAGTGTGTGTATTTTTATAATACAAATAAATTGTCACTGTTTCCCCTTATTTTACACGCATGGAGATATTTCAATGTTATTTGGCAGGTAGTTGTATTATAACAACATACAGACAAAGTTGGAATTGGACTGCTGTTTGATTTTTCTTAGGAGAAGACTTTGAAAATATAGATTTCATGGTTACCGCACATTTACTTTACAATGCATGCAGATATTTCTGATTATTTTTGAGTGTGTATTTGTAATACGACAAGATAGAGATCAAGTTAGAATAAGATTCCTGTTTGATTTTTCTAAGCATAGTAATTGCCCTTGTACTTGGAAAAGTTCATAGATTTATAGGTGGTGCAATCTGGAATTTGACTGCTGGAAGGGGGAATAGGTGTTGCTTCGACACATTTCTTGTTCTACAATGTTTTCGAAAGTTGTTTGTTTCCGATATGTTTAGTCCTCCCTTTCCCTCATACAGAAATATTTTGCCGCCTCTGCAGCAGACGAATTTAGAAAACATTGTTTCAAAAGGAGAAATTGAGAATTTCTATAATTTGGTCCAGATGATTTCATTCGTCTGCCTCAGATGTTTTATGTGAGAAAGGCAATGATTATTTATTGTTTGTTGTTGAAAGAATGTTTGTTTTGGAGAATCATGTTTCAATTATTTTTGATTATGTGAATGTGTCTTTAAGAGATAATGGTGAGCCATATTTCATCCAGATAAACCAACCTTAGATTTTATCTTTATACAGTCAAACTTGTGTAAGCGGTCACATGCGATCAGCGGTCACCGGCGTTAAACGGTCACTTTAAATCCCTCCCAACCAATTATATTCTATAAACTGCCTTGATCAGCGGCCACACTAATTGATCGAGATTAACTGTAATCTTATTGTGTTCAACGGTCAATCAACCAACACACGCCTTGGATTTGCAAGGTGTTAAATGATCGGTGTTTAATACATACAGGTAATAAAGGTCAAAGGGAAGTAAATCATTTTCCATAGGCGACCATTATAGCGTTATGGGTTATGGTTCGTTACTAGCAAATGAATTAACACATATACCTATATCAAACTAAAGTTCATTCTTAGAACTACCAAAAAAGCAAAACAAACCCACATGTTCACCGTTTTTTGACAGAGCTAGGAGGTCAAATCAAAGGTGACCCTTATCCCGCACTGAATTTTACTTTCAATTTCAGAAAATACAGCATGTTCTGAAAATGGCTATTAGAGTGTCAACATAGCTAAAAGCAAACACTATTTTGGTTATAAATCAGTTTATTTTCTGTTTACGATGTCGGGCAAAATTGATAAATTGAAAAAGACATTTATGAGCGATTTAGACAGAAAGACAGTACATTTATATGTTAAAATGAAAGTTAATGTCCACTTGAAGCCTCAAGTCAATTTATATTGCCATTTCCATTTTAAATCTAAAGATTATCGAGTAAAACTTTCTGCAAGAAGTAGACGTAGATTCGGACGCTATTTTTTCCGGATATGTTATTCGGCGAATTTCAAAGTGAAGTAAAAAAATATTTGATAGTCAAGTTAGTTGTAAACGTCGGTTTAAACTAAATAATAGATAGCAAAATGAAATATTTGATGGAAAAAAGCTACAAATCTTCATAACAATGTTTAAATACAAGTTTATAAAGACAATTTACTATTTGTAATGTAATGACTATTCCTAACAGTTACATATGTAATATTATGTCAACTGACTTGAACAAATCCGACCAAGTCATGAAACTTGTGATAAGCAGCCAGTTTCATCATGTCCCTTGGGTGGCTGCTGATCGCAAGTTTGACTGTATTTGGGTTTAGCGTTGTTTTCAACATTGTTTCAGTTATTTCATGGCAACAGTTCATTTATCAATGATCCCAACAAACCAGTTCTAAACAGTCTATAGAGGCCTTCATCTCCATTAAACTTGGTCAAATTTTAGAAACCATTTGAACACCCTAGAGGCCACATTTTTCATACATTCATCAAAATCATGGTCAAAGTCAGAACTGGATGATGTGGGGTCAAAACCTTTGTCAAACTTTTGAAATGTGAACACTTTGGAGACCACATTTTTCATCCAATCTTTGTGCTCATACAGATCATTCATTTCCATTAACCCCTACCCTCATACGATAATTCTGCACTACAGACTACGACTTTGAACGTATTTTTTCAAAACATAGAAAATCTCAATAATTAAATGGATAACAAATAGTGGAAAACATTGTGGCAAAAGGAGAAATTGCATGTTTAGTGCAATTTCTTCTTTTGTCACTATGTTTTCAAAAAGCCGTCTGCTGCAGAGGCGTCAGAAAGAGTCTATATGAGGGAAGGGTTAAATCTAGTTCACATGCAAAAACTAGGTAACTCGTTCAAATGTTGTGTAAACTTGCGAACACTCTAGTGAAAACATAGATTTTTTATTAGTAACTGGTTTGGTCCAAACGTTCTTCTACAATGTTCGTTTTGGTAGGGGAGCTCTATTCAACAAATCAACTTATTGAATGCTTTGGTGAATGAAAAGGTTGTTAATTTGCTTGCTGTACTATTATAGGATATATTGTTATATGTAATATTGCAGTTACAGGTAGTGTGTACTGTCAATAATTTGATTATGAAAACCAATAAAATTCAGTTCATTTGTATTGATTATTGTTCATAAGTAACACTTTCCCACATTCAATAACTATAAACATTATTAGGGAAAAATCAATAAATGAAAGTTTAATGATTCAATAAAGTAGAAAACATTGTGACAAAAAGCATGATAGCTCATGATAGATAATTTTGCATAGCCTAATTTAATAGATGCTGTCCAACTGTCTTTCTAACTTTGTCCTACTTCTTGGATCTGTAAAATGTTCCCGATATATAATTATATACATGTTTTGATACTGCTACAGCAGGCAACTTCTGAAAACATTTTGGGACAACATTCAATATTCATATATAGAGATTTTCTATATTTTGGACAATTTCAAAGTCGTCTGCTGCAGATTTATTATATGTGGGAAAGGGTTAAGCTCTTGCAGTGAATTGGAAGATACGTTTCCCATTACCCTGGTTGATAAATCTTAGATAATTTTCCGACCAAAGAACCATGGTTCGCCCCAAAATTCTGAAAGAATATTACACATCATAATACACTGTCCTGGTATTTATAAATGCTACTCTGTAACTGTTCTAGGCAAGACTTGAATTACTTGTATAAATTCCTTCTCTCCAGGATCCTAGGAACTTGAAATCTTCCGGCTCTTTCTGTCCTTAGAAGATTTTGTTGTTTCTCTCTATGTCTTGTTACGGTCTCTGTGATGTAGTGGTGAGATTGTCAACCTCGGTGGGAGACCAGGGGTTATGGAGATACAGTTTCCGGATAATAATACAGCAGTAGTGGTCAACCCTTTCCCTCATACGACAATTCTGCAGCAGACGACTTTGAACATAATTTGTGAAAACATAATTTCTATAATTGAATGGATAACCTATGACTAAAAGTGGAAAACATTGTGGCAAAAGGAGAAATTGCACGTTTTGTGCAATTTCTTCTTTTGTCACTATGTTTTCAAAAAGCTGTCTGCTGCAGAGGCGTCAGAAAGCGTCTATATGAGGGAAAGGGTTAATAACCCAGGAAACACCATGATATAACGACATTAATGGTTAAAAATGGCGTAAATCGCCATTCAAACAAACAGAAACAAATTCTCTTTCAATTGACCTTTTCCAAGTTACTTTTGGTCTTCCCAAGTTTGATGTCATCTGGTGTCCAAAACAATTCAAGAATATTATTGAACAGTATTTCAGCAGGATAAGGGTTAAGGTGTTTGTACACAAGAGTGGATAGATGGTGGCAAGTAACACATATTGGTTGATTGGGGTTAAAAGGGTTAAAAGCCGATTTCCATTGTTTTTCTGTCATATAACATCGACCTATTCACCTACCCATGTGCTTCTTAACTTTTTCACACTAGTCTTTCTAAGCAACAGGCTGCTTTTCCATATAGATGATAAGCCAAATGGTGGAAGACAAATGACACTTGTATTTTGACTTATGACAAAATGTCGGCCGAGCTGGAGTTAAAACTCACAAGCTATCAACTCGGCTACCAGCTTCATATGACAAAGCAGCAGATGACTGCTCAAGAAAAAATTCTAGACACAGTATGGCAAAAATCTATATAAATATAAGGACAATTTTAAAATATAGTATAAACATTGTGATAAAAGGAGAAATTGCTCGTGACAAGCAGTTACTCCTTTTCTCGCTTTTCGAATGTTTTCGAAAGTAAACTGTTACATATTTATCTGCATGTGAGAAAATAATGAATTATAATAGTGGTAAATTTATATATGATTTCATGTTTGGTTACTCTATATATTTATGAGCTTGTTGCATCCCATTTATCAACATCATATCAACAGATATAAGTGAAATTAATGAGGCTACAAGTGTAGTCCTTCATTTCAGTTACATTCAACCCTTTCCCACAGACACTTTCAGCTGCCTCTGCAGCAGAAGACTTTTGCAAACTTTGTGGCAAAGGTGAAATAGCTCATTATGAGCAATTTCACCATTTGCAACAATGTGTTCTACTCCATTTAATGATTAAAGTGTCATTTATCACATTTTTGATAAGATATTTGCAAAGTCTTTTGCTTCAGATTTGTTGTATGTGGGAAAGGGTTAAGGCTCTGCTAACCACAGGACTGGTGTACTCTTGAGCATGTGTTCATACAGACTTGCATATCTCTTCACTGATTGCAGATGAAGGAAGACCCCCCATTTTCAAAATACAACTCATTATTTTTTAACATAAGCATGAGTTTCAAACATATCTGGAAATTGTTTAACCCTATTCCATCTACTACCGGTTGTTTGAGGAAAAAGTGTTCACTGATTGCCAGATATAAAGCAGACTAATTTAAAAATATCCTTGCCGACATATGGCTTTTTTTTTATGATAACAAAAAAACAATTATTTAATTGTGTTGAAAACATTATTGGAAAAGGTTTAAATTGCTCATGATGAGCAATTTCTCCTTTGGCTACAACGATTGAAAAAGTCGTCTGCTGCAGATAAGTGTCAAAATGTTTATGCAAATGGGGAATTTTTTAAATGGTTGTTTCTGCCACTTTCATCAAATTTTAGCTTGTCTGTTAGAAATCGAGTTATTGTGATACCCTTGGGGTAGTCCCAAAACTTTAACCTAACCTCATTACTAATATACTGTTCCACATATTCAATTTAAAGTTGGTACACATCTTCACAATATTCATTTATATGCCAAGTCACATAACTCTTGATTTAATAATTATTCAAGTTATGCCCCTTTTTGACCTTAGAAATTCTTGCAAATACTTAAACCTTGCCCATATAAAAAATAACTTTCAACATTTTCAAATGCAAACTTAGTATGCATGTTACTGTAGACAATATACCAATTCACATTACTCTTGCTTTATTCTTTACTCGGTATAACTTTGGATTTAATAATTATTCAGTTATGCCCCTTTTTGAACTTGGTTACACGAGACATTATGCATATATATACTAATTCACATTACTCTTGCTTAAGTTATTACTCAGAATTGCCTCCTATTGGACCTAGAAACAAGAGGGCCATGATGGCCCTGGATCGCTCACCCAATTTTATTTGTTACACTTTAGCCATAGTTTACAACCAATCAACAAGGCTTGAAGGAATCTGATAGAGGGTCACCCAAGGAACATTTCTAAACATTTATTTGAAAATCGACCCTACACTTTCGGAGGAGAAGATTTTTTTAAAGTTTTCACTATAGCCATATAAGGCAAGTTAGCCACGCCCTGTGGTGGCCATATCTTTTGACCAATCAACAACGCTTGAAGGTATCTGATATTTGGTCACCTTAGGAACATTTCTAGAAAATTATTTGAAAATCGGTGACACTTTCGGAGAAGATGTTGACACACGACGGACGACGCTCAGGAGAGCTAAAAACATTCTTGTTCAGTTATATCACTGCATTACCTTGGTTGACACACGACGCTCAGGAGAGCTAAAAACATTCTTGTTCAGTTATATCACTGCATTACCTTGGTAAATTACCAAATTCAGTCGTAATTCTACCCCAAAATCCTGTGTGCCAAGGCAGTAAAACCATTCTACCAAACTCTTAACCCTTTCCCTCATACGACAATTCTGCAGCAGATGACTTTGAACATATTTTGTCAAAAAATAGAATATCTCTTTAATTGAATGGATAACCTATGACTAAAAGTGGAAAACATTGTGGCAAAAGGAGAAATTGCACGTTTTGTGCAATTTCTTCTTTTGCCACTATGTTTTCAAAAAGTCGTCTGCTGCAGAGGCGTCAGAAAGCGTCTATATGAGGGAAAGGGTTAAAGCCTGACGGGGGAATTGGTTACGGTGATAAACTATATCCATACAATCATGATGCGCAGTAGAGTTGTGAGTGAATATTTGGAAGAAAAAGGATTTGAAAAAAAACAAGATCTAAAAGGAATATTTTATTAATAAGACTAAGTCACTCAAAAAGTACATTTTTTAACACAAAATGCTGCAAAGTTATTTTTTTCCCTATTATTTCTTATTTTCGAAAAAAAAAAAAAATTGGAAAAAAGCAAGTTTATCCTCTAGTATTGAAACCCTTTACCTGCCACAGACGACTTCTGAAATGTGTTTGGAAAAAGAGATACTGATCATGAGGGGCAATTTTCTTCTTTCCCTTTACCCTTTCCCACGCACAGGAAATCTGCAGCAGACGACTTTTTTGACAAAAACATGAACAATCTTCATAAATAAGGGTTTTATCATTAAAAAGAGTTGAATACATTGTGGCATAAGGAGAAAATGCTCGTTTTGTCACACTGTTTTCAAAAGTTATCTGCCGCAGATGCATCAAAAATGCTTTCTATATGTGGGAAAGTGTTAAACTGTTTCAACTTCATCTCAAATCTATACTCTCATTCATCTATATATAGCTTATTTCTTTAACCCTTTCCCTCATACAGATCCATTTGGATCCCTCTGCAGCAGACGAATTTTGAAAACATTGTCTGAAAGGGATAAATTGCTTATAATGAGCAATTTCTCCTTTTGCCACAATGTTTTCAACTCTATTCAATAATTGTCTAGAGATATTCCATATTTTAACTTTGTCATTTGCTGCAGATTTGTTGTATGTGGGAAAGTATTAAATGAGTCTGAAAACTTGCATATGGGTCAAAATTAGCACTTGACAGTAAATATAAACAGAACTTTAATATAAATGTAGACCTGCTATTCTGTTAGACTAGATATTTAAAATGACCCCTTTGCCCTTTCTGCGGACTGAAATCTTTTATTTTTAAATTTGAATTTAGAGAAAATTCTTATTGCATCCCCATTTACACATCCGTTAACCCTTTCCCCAATTGAGACACATTTTGCAGCAAAAGACTTTTGAAAACATTCTGGCAAAAACGGGGAAATTGCTCATCATGAACGGTTTCTCCTTTGGTCACATATTTGGCCTCTGCAGCAGATAATGTGTTAATACGTAACATAGTGACAAAGGTGAAATTACTCATAATTTATTCAATATTTATTTTTCTATCATTTAAAAGAGTTCCCTATTTTAGACATCATAGTTTCAATATTGTCTGCTGCAGATTTGTTGAATGTGGTAAAGTGTTAAAAGGTTACCTGTTGCAGAAAAGGCAAAAGGTGTTTTCTTTTGGAAAACACATTGAAGTCATTGTAACACATGTTATTTCTAAAACATATTTCCAGATGTTCAATTTTATCCATGGACATTTTAACACTCCTTTCCCACATGAATGGTAGTTGCATAAGCCACAGTTGACTTTTGAAATCATTGTGGTAAATGGAGAAATTACTCAAAATGAGCAATTCTCTTCTTTTGTCACAATGTTTTAAACTCCACATGATTACATTCACATTTTTGCCAATATGTTTTCCAAAGTCCTCTGCTGCAGATTAATTGTATGTGGCTAAAGGGAAGTTAAAAGGAGCAGACATTCAAATTATCAATCTGGTAAATGATTAGATTCTGCCAGAAAATGATAATATTAGTATCAACAATCATAATCAATTTCTTATAGTTGGCTTTCCTGCAAATAGACAATCCAGTAGAATGCATCATGGTCATATTTATGTTAATTAATCCTTTCCCTCATACGACAATTCTGCAGCAGACGACTGAACATATTTTGTAAAAAAATGGAAAATCTCTATAATTGAATGGATAACCTATGACTAAAAGTGGAAAACATTGGGGCAAAAGGAGAAATTGCTCGTTTTGAGCAATTCCTTCTTTTGTCACTATGTTTTCAAAAAGCTGTCTGCTGCAGAGGCGGTCTATATGAGGGAAAGGGTTAAAGCAGCAAGAGAATAATTAACCTAATTGAATTAAATGCCAAATATTAGATGTTTAGTTGAAAATATTGTGACAAAAAGGGGAACATTCTTTAATATCATTTTTTAGACAGCCGCTTCAGATGTGTCAACAGTTGTAAAATTAAGTACATAGTAGTATCAGGCAACCTGCAGACGTATTATGATGCATCTGCACGAGACAACTTTTTATTACATTGTGGCAAAAAGAGAAATTGCTCATTATGGGCATTGTCTCCATTTGCCACATTTTTTGAACTCTTAAGCAATAAATGTACTTCCATTTTAAGAGATTTTCCATACATTTGCCTAGACGTTTTAACAGTCATCTGCTGAAGATTTGTTTAATTGGGAAAGGATTTAACTTAACAAAATATTTAGTAAACTATTTTGATCAAGTTTAGCCAATTTACTTCTCCATTAATGTAAACTAAAGGAAACCATTAACCCTTTCCCGGATATATACGCTTTCTGACGTCTCTGCAGCAGACAGCTTTTTGAAAACATAGTGAAAATAGAAGAAATTGCACAAAACGTGCAATTTCTCCTTTTGCCACAATGTTTTCCACTTTTAGTCATAGGTTGTCCATTCAATTATAGAGATTTTCTATGTTTTGACAAAATACGTTCAAAGTTGTCTGCTGCAGAATTGTCGTATGAGGGAAAGGGTTAAAATATACACTAGGGATAGGAAATCCAGATACAAAGTTACTTGACAGGGACCCTCATCATGTATATACAAGTGTCCTGAACAAATCATTCAATAGAATTAACCCTTCCCATTTGCAAACGCATCTGTAGCAGACAAACTTTGGGCAAAAGGAAAAACTTCTAATTATGTGTTATTTCTTCTTTGT
Organism: Serripes groenlandicus; assembly: GCA_031761405.1. Taxonomy (NCBI): domain Eukaryota; kingdom Metazoa; phylum Mollusca; class Bivalvia; order Cardiida; family Cardiidae; genus Serripes; species Serripes groenlandicus. The sequence goes on from JASEVX010000001.1 coordinate 77,467,554, forward strand.
GTTGTTACCTTTTTCAACTATATTCAATAACTTTGCCGTCATTGATATTTGTTTCATATTTTTGTCTACATGTTTTCAAAGCTTACTGATGCTATCAAATATGTGGAATGTGTGGTTAATCAAATCTCTGAACTATTAGGGAATGGCATCAGACGAAAAGCATCCTTCATCGTTTGACTGATGAAATTTATAGAGCCATCTATTTTGAGTACACCTCCCGAAGATAATGTAACCTATAATTAACATGATAATTATATATTATATATATTAATATATATATATATATATATAATTATGACATAGGATATTAAAAACGCAAGAAATTCCTACTTTTTCCAAAATGTTTACATAAATGGTCTGCAGTAGAAGGTTTCAGAAATGATATGTGTATCAATTTGTTTGAAAAGGATGTCTTTAATCTGATGTGTCTCCCTTTTGCTAATGGGATGGATTGACATTACTGGCACTTGTATTCAATTTGGTGACCATTCATCAACATTGCTCTGGGACCAGCTGTTTGTTTGGATTTGACCAGTGACTTTTAAACCTTTCCCACATACAACAATCTGCAGCAGACAACTTTGAAAACACTTCGGCAAAAAAATCTCCAAAACTGAGGGTTTAATTATTGAAAACATTGTGGCAAACGGTGAAATTGCTCTTTTTTTTTTTTCAAAAGTCGTCTGCTGCAGAAAAAGGTTTTGATGGCTTGCAGTAGACAATTTTTTCTAACATTTTGGTCAAAGGAAACTTTCTCCTTTTCCAATCTGTTCTTTAAGCTTTTTTTGTCTACCTCTTATAACCCTTTACAATATACAGAAACTTTCTTACACCTCTGTAGTAGCCAACTTTTGAAAAGAAAATATAGAGATTTTTCATATCTCGGCCCAGATGTGATCAAAGTCGAGTGCTGCAGATTTGTCGTAATAAATATATATAATGTGGGAAAGGGTTAACAGAAATAACAGACTGTTACAGTAATCTTGAAACTAAATTTATACATGTATAATATTAAGACAATTCGGAAAGATGCTGGAATTTGAATTTGATATTTTTCCCAAAATACAACAAATCTGCAGCAGATAACTTTGCAAACATCTAGTCAGAAATAAAGAAAGTATAAATTAATTTATGCATATTTTAAAGGTAGTGTTAAAAATTATTATGGAAAAGGCAAAATATGCTCATTATGAGCAATTACTGCATTTGCAACAGTTTTCAAAACAGTTGGATTAGAATGTGTCTGCATGTGGGAAAGGGCTAAGCAATTTCCTATTGTCTCTTTGTGTCAAAATCATTCTGACTTGTTTAAATACAAAGATGGACAACTGTGTGATAAAATTGAATACCTGTATCGTGGGCTATCATACCTTTTGCCGTAATATTTTTATTTTTTTTATCTAACTGCCATTGATGTGGATAAATATCATCAATTGGAAGTTGAATATATACGTTCAACCCTATTTGTCATGTTTTGTTTGCTTACTTATTACCCAAAGAATCGAGATAAACTATTGTCCGTGTTAATTGAACAAATGTACATAACAAGGTCAGGTTACACAGATATACATAGTAAACTGGCTTTGTTATATATTCGTCATGTGACAGTTTCATTTACACAGACAATATATCTGTCAATAGATAGATATAAAAAGCAAATATAGCTATAATTTATTCATAATCTGAACATAATGAAATCAAATAACCTAACATGTACTACATTCTATCACACTCATTTCGTGGCTCAACTTCAGTTACCCCTTTCCCACTTGCCGACACATTTTGACGCATATGCACCAGACAACTTTTATAAACATAACGGAATAAGAAATTGCTCATATTGAACAATTTCACCTTTTACCATAATGTTTTCAAGTACATTCCATTATTTTACCATAATTTGGTGAGATTTTCCATATTTTCAACTGCAGCATATCTGTTCATATTTATCAAATATGATATGTTCAACCCTTTCCCACATACAACAAATCGGCAGTAGACAATTTTTAAAACATCTGGACAAACCTCTTAAAATGAAAGTGATTTACTGAAAAGAGTTGAAAGCACTGGCAAAAGGAAAAATTGCCAAGTATGACCAGTTTTTCCTTTTGCCAGTGTTGTCCAAAGTTGTACCCTACAGAGGCTTCAGATAGTGTCTGAATGTGGGAAAGGATAAAACTTGTTTGTATCAGACAAAGGGTCAACCATGAAGTGTCTGTTTTCAGACCATGCTATGACGCTTTTTCGACAACAAATCTGCAGTAACTTACTTCGAAAACATGTAGTAAAATATTTGGAAAATCTCAATAAATGTAAGAATAATTATTGAATAGTGTTGAAAACATTTTGTCAAAAGTGAAATTGCGCTTTACAAGCAATTTATCCTCTGGCCACGATGAATTTCGAATGATTTCAGTTGCAGATGAATATAAATGCATCTACATGTGGAAAGATTTAACCATTACAGAATAGACTTTAGACGACTCAAACGAGGATTTCTCGAACATTATGGGTCTAAGAAGATATTGCTGATGGTGCTACATTTCTCTTTTTCCCAAAATGTGCACAATATAAAATTGAATTCATCTTTCTGGGCTTTACATCATTTTCAGTAAAAATAAAATAACAACCCAGCTTCCTTAGAATCTTACAACATCGAGTAATGACTTAAAATTCTGCCAAAAGAACCCAGCATTTAGCCCTTTTCCACTTATAGACACATTTTGACGCCTCTGTAGCAGACGACTTTTAAAAACATTGTGACAAAAGTAGAAATTGCTATAAACAAGCAATTTCTCCTTTTGCAACAATGTGTTCCAACTTTTTTCAGTAATTATACCTTCATTTAAAGAGATTGTCTGTGTTTTAACCGTTTCCCTCATATAGACGCTTTCTGACGCCTCTGCAGCAGACAGCTTTTTGAAAACATAGTGACAAAAGAAGAAATTGCACAAAACGTGCAATTTCTCCTTTTGCCACAATGTTTTCCACTTTTTGTCATAGGTTATCCATTCAATTATGGAGATTTTCTATGTTTTGACAAAATACGTTCAAAGTCGTCTGCTGCAGAATTGTCGTATGAGGGAAAGGGTTAAAGAGATTGTCTGTGTTTTAAATGTGGTCTGCTGCAGGTTTGTTGTATGTGGGAAAGGGTTGGTACTCTTCTGTATCTTTTTATTGAAGTAACACATTCTAAAGGTTGAATATGAATTGAGAATGAAACCATACAAAACGCAAACAAAATAAATGTATTGTCCAAAGTGACTAGATTTTTGTATTGAATACATCTAAACATTTGAAAATCAGCTGCAACAAATAAAATCTACATGCTAATAAGTAAAAATAAAATCAACAAGGAATAATAACAAAATAATTATTTTACCAGTTATGATGAAGATTCTACTTCATAGATTCATTAACTGTTTACCTGATATGAGGTTTTTAGATTTGTCTGCTATGAAAACATCTAAGCATGAAAAGTGGAAAAGTGTAATAATATGGAAAATAGAAGGTACTGGCAATTTTGATAAATAATTCAAAATAATGTGTTAAATGGAGAAAATACTAATTTTTAGCAATTTCTCCCTTTTTCACAATGCTTGCTACACAGGCATTACTTGTCATCTGACTCGGGTAAAGGGTCAATTCATCAAAATAGAGATGTTGATGTACAGAGGACTAGATAAGGGAAAGTAAACTGGTCTTTTTTCAACAATATCTCTATTATTGCTTAACCAAACTCTTATCTTGTGGGTGCTTGAAAAAAGTCGTCTCATTGAGACGATTCTTTTGAGTTCCCACAACATAGGGTTTCAGTGTCAAATAAAGACTTGAGAACATAAAAAATGCCCATTATCTAGATCTCTGGATATAGGGACAAATAGTCAGTCAACTGCTGTTTCTCCACTTAACCAAAACACAGTGTTTCATGGAGTAAAATCAACAATATTTCACAGGAATTATTACTCCCCTTATAAACAGTCTAAAAGGATGTGAAGTGCAACAAGTATCAATACCATGTAACCAGTTACCAGACTCTGGTATTTTTTAGTTGCTGCTTTGAAAACATTGTTAATAAAAAAAAAATCAATAAAGCTTCAATACGAGACAGAAAAGAAAACATTGTGATTAAAGGTAAAATGGCTCAGTATGAACCATTTCTTCTATTTCGACAATGAAATCACAAGTTGTCTGCTTTAGAGGTGTATCAAACTCGCCTGCATCTGGTACAGGGGTAATAACAATGTTTTGCATGAAACCTTAAGCCTTTCCCTCGTTTACTGACCCCTCTGCAGCAGATGAATTTAGAAAACATTGTGACAAAAGGAGAAATTGCTCATGTTGAGAAATTTCACCCTTTTGCCACAATGTATTCAGCTTTGTTCAATAATTCTTCTCTCTTTTATTGAGTTTCCAAAACTTTGACTAAATGTTTTCAAAGTAGTCTGCTGCAGACTTGTTGTAAAGGGAAATGGGGAAATATTGCTCCACATAATAGATTAAGTCGTCAATCCCATTAATCCAATCTATCATATAAATAATTGTATAAAATTGCAATATTGTAAATTTATTTAAAGGGTGCAGGGTAATTTGGCATCTTGCTTATATGAATTGCATTGGACCAAACATCCCTATTTAGATATACAGAAAAAATACCAACTGTATCAACAGGAAAGTCCCACATATAAAATGTAGTGGCTTAACCCTCTCCCACATAAAGACGCTTTCTGGTGCCTCTGCAGCAGACAAGTTTTGAAAACATTGTGGCAAAAGGAGAAATTGCTCATATTGAGCAATTTCACCTTTTGCCAAAATGTTTTCAAAACTATTCAACGATTACATTTTCATTTATAGGTTTTCATATTCATCTGCTGCAGTTATGTTGCATGTGGGAAGGATTAATCTATTAGATCTAATGAAATGATTGAACAAAAAAAAGAACAGTGTATCAAAAGTAGATGTGAAAGAATTAAACAACAAATGACATCAAAATAACAAACTATTGCACTCAAATCATATTCATGGTTCTAAAAATCTTTCTATCTCAGATCTTCACCTTAAGTAACCATTTACCTGATGTGTTATTTATAGAGTTGTCTTCCTTGAAAATAATGTTTGTTAGCATCTGAAAATATCAAGATAAAAATTAATTTATATTTAAAGATGTTTTGACAAAAAGAGAACTGCCTTGATTTGAGAAATTTCTCTTTTTACCACATTGGTTTCCAGAGTCATCTGCAGCAGAGGCATCAATTGTATGTACATCAGGAAAAGGTTGAGGATTTTTACATCTGTTTAATACTAAGTAAGCAATAAACAAACTATTACATGTATCAATTGAACACTACATGTAGGAATTTTCCTTCTCTTATAACAAAAAAATAAGCCTTTAATATTTTAAAATAAACTCGCCATACTTGATACTTGATAAAGCATCAAGAAACAAATAAAAAGGAGGGTTAAATAAAGAACACTTGAAATCATTGCGTAGCATCTTAAAAACATTGGTACTTTCAGTAGCTACTATAAATGCAAATTCTAAGAGGTTTGTACAGTACAAAGTAAATAAGATCTATTATTGTAGTCATTAATATAAATACCAATAGGACATATATGTCCTAAGTAAAATTTGGTAAGTTCTCAAAAACATTCAAATATTTGAAAAAATTAGTACAAATTAAATGTCCATAACTTCCCCCAAACAAATGTAAATCTACTTATAATTTCATTATAATGTCACCTTTTTTCTCCTGTTTTTTCAAGCATCAAAGAAATAAAACAAAAATATTAAAGATGAAAGACAGGGACATATTTCCGTTTAACATCAAGCATGGATCGCTCTGCATATATGGATTGTAATCATGGTCTACTTCATTTACTCTATAGTTGATCATTCTTAGCAAGACTTTTCTTCTTATCTATTGGACAGCTTAATCCTTTCCCTCATATAGACGCTTTCTGACGCCTCTGCAGCAGATGGCTTTTTGAAAGCATAGTGACAAAAGAAGAATTTGCTAAAAACGAGCAATTTCTCCTTTTGCCACAATGTTTTCCACTTAGTCATAGGTTATCCATTCAATTATAGAGATTTTCTATGTTTTGACAAAATCTGTTCAAAGTCGTCTGCTGCAGAATTGTCGTATGAGGGAAAGGGTTAATAACGATCAGTAATAAAGGACTTCTTTTCATGAATGCAGATAATCCTTTCCCACTTGCAGAAGCATTCTGATACATAAGAAGCAGATGACTTTTGAAATCTTTGTCTGCATGTGGGAAAGGGTTAACATTCTCCGCATACAACAATTCTGCAGCAGACGACTTTTGAACATATTTTGTCAAAAAATAGAAAACTTCCTCTTTTGTCACCATGTTTACAAAAAACTGTCTGCTGCAGAGGCGTCAGAAAGCGTCTACATGAGGGAAAGGGTTTAATACTATTACATTTCAAGTCAAGCTTGTAATACCAATGCTATTAAAAAAGGGAGCTTTACAACTCAAAAAGCAAAAAGAAATATGCCATGTTAACACCTTCCCTTACAAAGTGTTGGAATTTTTCATTTTCAGAAAAACTAATTTTAGCTTAACATTAAGGCAAAGGGAGTGAAAACATTCAGGCTGCTTTAACTTGCCCTTTTATTTGGTCAGTAAATTACATCTGTTTCTCTTGATTAGTCAAAATCTTTTCAACACTATTCAATATTAATACAATCACTTATATAGAATTTCCATATTTTGTCAAGATGTTTTCAATGTTGTCTGCTGCAGATTTGTTGTATGTTTAAGAAGTATTTTGCCAGAAGTAGCTCCTAAAATTGTTAGCCCTTTCCCTCATATAGACGCTTTCTGACGCCTCTGCAGCAGACAGCTTTATGAAAACATACTGACAAAAGAAGAAATTGCACAAAACGTGCAATTTCTCCTTTTGCCACAATGTTTTCCACTTTTTGTCATAGGTTATCCATTCAATTATGGAGATTTTCTAATTTTTGACAAAATACGTTCAAAGTCGTCTGCTGCAGAATTGCAGTATGAGGTAAAGGGTTAAATCAATCAAAAGAAAAGTAACTTTTTGTAGAAAATGGTAATAAATATGTTTTTGCAATCTCTGTCAGGAATAATGTCATGAAGTACACACAAATATATTACAAAGAAACAACCACAGTCAATAGAAATGAATGTAGATGTAGATGTATATACTTTACATCATGGAATTCTTTAGCACTCTGTTTTTCCCCATCATTTTAATCTCTTTTTTCAGAAGAAAATTTAAAACAACTAAAGATAACAAGCGGGCCATGATAGCCCTGGATCGCTCACCTGAGTTTTGTCATGCCAACCACAATAACTCATTTAGTTTTTCAAACAATCAACATGGAATGAAGCAATCTTGTAGAGGATCAGCCTAAGCACATTTATACAAAATGATGTGCAAATCGGTTAGATACTTTCGGAGGAAAAGAATTTTAGTGTACACTATTGCAATAGAAGTTAAAACAGTCCCCGCCCCTGTTGACCATGTTTTTTCGACCAATCAACATGGATTGAACAAATCTGATTTCTAAAAAAATATTTGAAAATCGGCCAAAATACGTTTTTTATAAAATGTTCAAGGTAGCCATAAAAGGCAAAACAGCCCTGAACCCTAGTGGCCATGTTTTTTTAACACCAATCACCATGGCTTGAAGAAATCTGATAGAGGGTCACCCATGGAACATTTCTACAAATGTTTTGGATATCGGCCAGATATTTTCAGAGAAAAGACTTTTAAAGTTTTCCCTATAGCCATGGTTTTTGACCAATCAACATGGCTGGAGGGAATCTGATAAAGGATTACCCCAGATCATTTCTACAAAATAATCTGAAAATCGACCCCTGGTTTTGGTGGATAAAAATCTTAAAAGTTGTTTTCTTTCCATTACCATGGAAACCAGAATTCTGCATGGAGCCAAAAGATTTGAAGGAATTTGGGCGAGGTCATTGAGAGGAAGCTTTCTGTGATATTTCCCTCTAATTGATCCACCGGTTATTGAAAATGTTGATGTAAGGACGATGGAAGACAGACGCCTAATATAGGGCAATCACAATAACTCACCCTGAGCACTTCATGCTCAGGTGAGCTAAAAACTAGAAAAAATTGACACAATATAACTGAATGTTTAGACAGGGTATAGTAAAACATTTTATAAAGAAGAGGCTGCTATATTTCACAGCAATTTTCCCTTTAACAACTCTGTACATATTCAAATCTAGTTAAATGTATATGAATTGAAGATATATTTGTTACTGGTAGCAAAGTAGATGTTAACTAAAGTGAGCTATTCATTGGATTAAGTATGTACTTAGGTATTTTATATAAATAACTTTTTTGATTAACCTTTTCCAACATGCAGACGCATTTTGCAACAATTTCTATTCAATACTGATACTTTCATTTATAGAAAATAGTTTTGCCTAGATGTTTTAAAAGTTGTCTGCAACAGATTTGATGCATGTGGGAAAGTTTTAACCAGAATTGATGTCTGATATGGGTTTCACCACAGGTATGTAAACAGATAAGCAGATCTTCTTCTATTTCTCCAGCAGGTTGAACTGTCCCAGACACATAACCCATTCCATTATGGAACACTATACTTTTTGTCTATGCAAACTTGACCTTTTTATATATTCAACATTTGACAGTTCAATGTGCAAGGGAAATAACTTTGATGATAAAACAAACTAGTCATGAATGTTTGATAATAATTCATACTAAAAATAACTTTACAACAAAATACTCAATGGCAGTTATGCGTAGTAATTAAACATTTAAATGCATTTTGTCATTTGCACAAATGGGAAACATCAGGTCAATGAGCTTCAACTGAAACAGTAACCATTCATTCTTCCTCCACTCACTATTTCCACCATATAAATATTTTTAGAGTTGACTGATTTGAAAAATTGCAACAATGTTATTGTACCTTCTGAAAAGTTGGTAATATAGTTAGTATACTAAGTAAAAATATTATTGTTAAAGGATAAATTGCATTATCATTTTGAAAAAATTCTTCTGCAAAGATCTGCAGACAAACCATCAAGCAAAATGTCCATTTTAATGGCAAGAGGAAATTAACTGTTTATCATGAAGGAAAGGTTTCAAATATACATGTTATCATTCAGCTATCTACCACATATAGAAGAAACAGTGCAACAACAGTTCTTAAACTATGTGTAACAAGTACATTAGGAATTAATATTGTATCACCTTTCCCTATAAGTTGATCCGCATAGAAAATATAAACCATAATTTTCTTATCTACAAAACAAATAATGAAAAGTTCATTTTTTCCAGCATGATAAAGCAAATTTGTAATTGTTAAAGTCTCATGTTGTCAGCAGCTTTTCTAAAGAGATAAAGTGCGCCAAGATAAGTTATCACTGCCGAGAGTAAAAATATGATCAGACAACTTATTTTGCCACAATACTTCAAAATGCAATTTATTATTTGAACACAATGATACATCATTGCACTTATGATAACCCTTTCCCACATATGGATACTTTCTGATGCCTCTGCATCAGAATACTTTTGCCACAATGTTTTCAAATCTATGCAGCAGACAGCTTTTTGAAAACATAGTGACAAAAGAAGAAATTGCACAAAACGTGCAATTTCTCCTTTTGCCACAATGTTTTCCACTTTTATAATCATTTCATTTACAGAGATTGGTCATATTTTTGCCAATAAGTTTTCAAAGTCGTCTGCTACAGATTTATTGTATGTGGGAAAGGGTCAATTAATCACATAAAGTAGCCTTCCACTGATTTTTTAAAAAATTCTAGCAGGACAGTCCCCCTGACTATTAAAGAAACTATTATGTGCAGTAATCATTAAATAGTAAGACTTTCTTAAATCAATCCTTGCTTTACACACACAGAAAAATAATTAGCTAATATAGACAGCTTTTTAAAACATAAGGGTAAAAGAGAAAATGCTCAAAATAAGTGAAAACTTTTTTTCATCAAAGTTTTTAACCTCTGTATCAAAATCATACTTCACAAGAGCATTGAACACATATGTCGCGCTTCTAGAATTAGGATAAGTGAGAAAATTGCTGGTCAAAAAAATCCAACAAGGGAGATAACTCTCAAAATATTCATGCTTTAGACATCAAAATCTGGTGCACTGTACATCTGCAGATCACATACCAAGTTTGAAATGAAACATTGGAAATAAATGGCAAAACTAGATAATGTGTTCCTAGTAATGTTCCATTTTCATAATCACTAGGTATAAGTGTTGCGACTTTAAAACCAATCCCCCAAACAGAAAGAGACAGATATGACCAATTAATGCTGAAAGTGACAGACGGAGAAGTGGTTTCTTGCCTTACAAATAGGCCACACAAATTAAAAACATTACTCCGTTTCCCCAAGATTATTTTAAAATAGAAAAACTTTTGAAAACATTACCGAAAAAGAAGAAATTCTTCATAACAAGCACTTTCTTCTATTGCCACAATGTTTTCATTGTACTTTGATCATTGAGATTTTGCATTTTTTTAACCGGTTTTACTGCTTGGAAAGGTTAAGGATATTCTGTGTGTGTCAGTCTGTGAAATATGTCCAGATAAACTAAATTGCAAACTCATAGAATCGCAATAGACAACCTTTTGGAAATCTTTGCAGGAAAAGATATTTGTTTCCACTATTTTAGGCAAGATTTATCATCACTCTATAACATGCCGATTTGAAAGTGTCTTACATTATATACAAATGTACTCTTATCTATGAATGTACTTGTTACACATGGTGAAGGTTAAGACAAATGTGACATTCAACTAGATCAGAAATTCAAATAATCCTTTGTTGGTTTTTTTGGTAAAGATTTCAAACATTTAAAAGTGAATCGACAGCCACCAAAAATCTTCAGATCACATTTCTAATAGCCTGAGCAAGCTGTTGTCTACAGTTTATAATTAAATTGTGTTAAAAATTTCATAGATAACAAGTTCATCACAATAAAAAAAAAACCCAGACGAGGCAGTGCATTTCGTTGAACTATTTACCCGACACAGACAACTTTTCATCAACAGACTACTCCTGAAACGATTGTTTGAAAAGGTTGTTTCTCATCGTATATAGCTTATAAACAAATTTTCTTTATGATATTTCCATTTAACCCTTTCTCTCAAATGACAATTATGAAGCAGACGACTATGAACATATTTTGTCAAAAAATAGAAACGTTCGTATTGAATGGATAACCTAAAAGTGGAAAACATTGTGGCATAAGGAGAAATTGCTTGTTTTGAGCAATTTCTTCTTTTGTCACTTAGTTTTCAAAAAGCTGTCTGCTGCAGAGGCGTCTATTTGAGGGAAAGGCTTAAACTTCCATACACATGTTATACATTCTGTACCTCTGATGTTTCCAACACAAACAACTCAAAGAATGACATTTCAGGTCAAGGGCTTGTATCCTCAAGCATTTCAGTAACCGATTAGCCCTAAAATATGCAGAAGATGATTTTGAAAACATCTTGGCAATTAAATCTATTGAAATGAAAGTCCATTTATGGAAAAGACTTCTCAAAGGAGAAAGTGCTCATCATGCCTGATGTACATTAGTCTGTGGGAAAAATAACACTGGAATGACTGCAAAAAAATGTTTACATAAAATAGAAAACATTTTTTGAATAGGAGAAATTAGTCAATATGAGCAATTTCTCTCTTTCAAACAATGTTTTGAAAAGTTGTCCGCTGTTGATGCGTCAAAAATTTGTAGGCATCTGGTCACAGGTAAATAGCATATTCCATTTTATAACTTTAATCTTGTAACACAATGTATTTACAACTCCTATGAATTAATGGATTTATTCCGTAGAAGTTCACAAAAGGATTAATTTGATCTCTGCGAGACTACATATGTAAAAGACCGCGGACATTCCCTTGCTCGAAAATAAGATCTATTAAATACAGATCTAAATACAATGAAGCATATGAAGTGAGAGGTTATGTGGTGTTGTTGTGGTAACCATTTACTCTATGGGCAAAACAAAGAAAAAAACATGATTTTAATTGTTTATCCCTTTCCTCATACAGATTTATTTTGACTCCTCTGCAGCAGACATCTTTAAAAATCATAGTGATGATTTCAACTCTATTCAACATATTCAACAATGATACTTTCATTTAAAGAAGATTGCCATATTTTCGCCAATATGTTTTCAAAGTCGTCTGCTGCAGATTCTTTGTATGTGGGAAAGGGCACTTTCCCCCATACACCAAATCTGCAGCAGACAACTTTGAAAACATATGCAAACAAAATTGGAAACTCCCTTTAAATAACAGTACAATAATTGAATAGCAGTTTCTTCTTTTGTCGCCATATTTTCAAAAAGCCGTCTGCTGCAGAGGCGTCAGAAAGCATCTATATGAAGGGCAGGGTTAACTTATTGGTGTTTTTAGAGTATACTGCTATCCATCATCTAACGGTAAAATGTAACATCCAGAAATTGTAAGTGCTCGATTTTTGCAATCTCTCAATTCCCAAACATTTGAAAGGCGTTGGTAAAGGCTAATCCTTTTCTCTAGGAGGGACAACTTTTGATGCTTATGCATTAGATTTATTAATTCATTTCGAGAATAGGAGAGCAAATGCTACTACATGTAGTAAGGGATTTAACACTTCCATTTGTTAAAATAAAAATGTTTAAATGTTGATCAACTGAAACATACCTCTAGCTTTCAATCTTTTATATTCATATAACCTTTATTACACGACAAGGACACTATGCAAAATGATTGTAACTCCATTTAATAACAAATGTACTTACAACTTTTCTACATGAAGCCATTTATACAAGTGAATTGTTAACCCTTTCCTTGAAAGCCAAACATTTGTATGCCACTAACGCAGTTCATATTTTAACCCTTTCCCCAAACAAATGCTACCCTACACCTTTTTTTGCAGACCTTTTTTAAAAACATAATAAGCAATTTTCTTTTTATTATCATACTAAACTTTTATATAAAGATATTTTCCATACTTTTCTCCATATCATTGAGTTGAATTGAGAAACAACACAACAAATGATATTTTCGACTGTTGGTACAATAAAAGAGATTATATTTTTTATTTCCCAAATTATTTCAAATGCTGTCTGCTGCAGGTGTCAAAAGTTGTTATTGTCAGGGAAAGGATTTAAGAGTGTTGATGTTTCCTTCACTAAGACTACACTTAAACCACACTGTAGTAAATCTGTGTTCTTATGAAGATAAATAAAATCATTAAACCATGTAACACTTAAGTTTGCTACATTACCAAAAAAGTATTCATTCACTTTAATAATATCAACTAAATATGTGTAATCTGGATACTATTGTAAAGTTAAGACTATTTAGAACCAAATAAAAAGGGAAAAAGAAATCAATTACATGTAGATGTCAACAGCATACATCTTTACAACTTGACTCGCTGTTGTCGTCACTACTCATATAAATGTATCTTTTGAAACTCTGATAGAGATACAATTTTGAATAAAAAACATGGTAAAAAAAATTCACAAGATGCCCAAGAGGGCCAGTATTGCTCCACTGCCATAAGGTGAAAATTGACTCCCTATAGGCAAAACAGCCCCGGTCTCTGGCTGCCATGTTTTTAGATGAGGGAATTTGTAGAGGGTCACCAAAGGAACATTTCTACAAAATTATTTGAAAAGCGACCAAACAGTCTCTGAGGAGAAGATTTTTAAAGTTTCACTGAACCCAACAATAATGCTAACAGCCCTGACCCCCTGGTGGCAATGTTTATTATAGACCAATCAACATGGCTTGAAGGAATGTGATGGAGGGTCATCAAAGGAAAACATTTAAAAAATTATTTGAAAATGGGCCACACTTTTGTAGGAGAGTTTTTCACAATACCCATATACGGTAACACTGCCAATTCACCGTGACATAAGCTTGACTGGCCTTCAGCCAGTGGAGATAAAAAATATCTTTTACTATGATTTTACTTTTCCCAAAATAATTCACAATCAAACTAGCCGATAGGTAAAAGTAAAACTAACTGAGGTACAAAACATGTTAAATAAAACTATTGAATTCTACAACAACTTATCAAAATTATCTATGGATTGTGTGTACCGGTAGGTAGAATTTTATGTGATGAAGAAATCTTTTAAATTTTATGTCAATATAAATTAAAAAAAAAAAAAAAAAGGGGGGGGGGGGGGGGGGGGGGGGGGTGGTGGTGGTATTGAAAAACACACCTACAGTTGAATACCAGGCAGACAAAAACTATATTTTCCTAAAGTTCATGTGCTCCTATATTTAAAACCAACAATGTATCAAATCTGTTACATGTACATGGTTATGAATATAATAAAAACAAATATAGCTATTTGTCGATTTAAATCACAGAGAGAGTTTCTATTGCTAGGTAAGTAGTCTTCACTTAGTTCTTACAAAATAAGGGCCCATGTGACTTCTAACTTTTTTAAAATTAGGAAACCAGTACTGCCATAAAAATAACATGAACAGATGGAAATAAATTGAAATCTTTCATTAAACAATACAAAAATGACCTAATTTTGCTACTATAAGAAATGAAATTTAATAATGGGAAAACTATCCCTAATACCTAGACTTCTGATGCATTTGCAGCCGGCAATTTTTGAAAACATTGTTTGAAAAGTGGAAATTGCTTTCATATTTAGCATTTTTTCATCGTCCAACAATGTTTTCAAATCTGTATTAAAACCATTGCTTTTAATTCCCAAAGTTTTGACAATTTTGCTCTGTCAGGGATTTTTCATAGCAGACAAATTTGAATATAACATACTAGAGAAACAGTTAGGAAAAGTATACAAACAAGGAATCTGTATTCATCAAAGAGAAATGGATTACCAACAACATGTTTATACTTTCCACTGAGCTAAGCTCTAACCATATAATGTGTGATTTTCTTTCTTCTCCGAAAAGAACAAAAGAAAGACGAGGAGAAAAACTATGTAAAATGTTCCCTTAATGAGTTTACACATACATACACAGTGAAATAGGAAATCTACACCGAATGATGTACTGTATATAGCTTATAACGATTAACAACACCAAGGATGGTTGTCCAAAAAATATCCACACCATGATGACCTCCACAAAACACAAAAAACTGACCTCTAAATTCTACACTCTCGACAATTTTTTAGCAGAATTATTAAAAATTGAAAGACTTTAACAAACCACAATATAAGTCATTACTTCCAGGACACAGTGAAAATCTAACTGGAATTTCGTTCTCACATACATATGCTATTAATCCTTAGCTTGCTGAACCTGCTCCATAATTATGCACTTGTAAACATTATAGAAACTCAGCCAGCATAACAACATGCTTGCTGATCTTTGTCTACATTGTTCACTTTTCATTTATCAGTTATTTTGGCAAAAGAATTAACCCTGTTGTAGTTACATGATTATTAACCCTTTCCCACATACAACTAATTTGCAGCAGACGACTTTGAACATATTTTGTTAAAAAATGGAAAATCTCTATAATTAAATGGATAACCGATGACTAAAAGTGGAAAACATTGTGGCCAAAGGTGAAATTGCTCATCATGAGCAATTTCACCTTTGGCCACAATGTTTTCAAAAGTCGTCTGCAGCTATTGCGTTAAAATGCGTCTGCAGGTGGGATAGGGTTAACTGATCAAAATTTGAATATGCTATTAACCTAAAAATACAGCTAAATACTCCAGGAAATCCAAACTACCAGAATGTACGGCCATTGTAGATTCAGATCAGACTGTGCAGATGAACAGAATGAAAAACATAGTAAACTTTCATTGGATAGTTTTACTGCATAGGGAGATCTTAGTCAACACTTGTCATAAACACACTCAGCATGGCTTTTCTGAAGTATGGCTGTCATATTTCTTTTCAAATTCAACAAGTTAAGGCTTAAGAAATCTGTCTAAAGGGGGATGCTATGTGTTTCCATGGCAACATTAACAAGTACACGACACAACGGGTAGATGAATCACTAGAAGAGAATGAAAATTGTTAAGCTGTTCCGTATCTTTGTTAATTATATGTCTCAGATTTGGATTGTAAACGTGATAAAAATTAAACGGCACTCGTCGTTAAGAGACCCCAGAAGCCTGGTCGAATTTCCCATAATCTGGATTGACAAACGAGAAACCTCGGAACTCTTCTTGATTAATTGCCTTGACGACCGCTTGATCAATTGGAGTTAATGTTGGCTCTTCTGATGTGAAATCTTTGTCAAAATTATTGGCGTCTGTCTTTGATTTCTGTAACAAATAAAATAAAATGGGGGATATTGGTACTGAATGTAAGTAAATCAGGGTGGTCTCATTCGACTCGAGTGCATTATCATAGAAAACAGATTTAAGGAGAGCAATAGCTGGAGTGAAATTTTCATGCGAAAATTTGAGAAAATAACCTGTGGTTGAAAATAAAATTAAAATCTTATTGAATGCTTTATTTACAACAAATTATATGTATGATGCAATTAACTTAGTGTATGACTCATACATTTTAGCTACACAAGGAATCAGATTCCACAATACAATGCATGTAAAATTCGCAAACTTGTACATTGCTGGTTATATTCAATCTGTGATGTGTAAATTGATATATTTATATTCATGAAATTATATTTGCATAAACTATGACTGAATTTAACCCTTTCCCATCTGTAGACGCATTTTGACACATCTGCAGCAGACGACTTTTGAAAACATTGTGACAAAACGCGCAATTTCTCATTTTGCAACAAAGTTTTAAACTTTTTTCAGTAATTTTACCTATAATAATAGAGAATTTCCATAATTTTTAGTAGACATTTTTAAGTTGCTGCTGCAGATTTGTTGTATGTGGGAAAGGGTTAAAGAATAGAGTGACTGTACTTACAATTTTAGGTTTAAATGGAGGCTTGACTGCCTTTTGTTCTAAAAGTTCCCAATTTATCTTTTCATGGAAGAATGAATGTACAAGGATAGCTTTTTCACCTCCATGAGGCTTCACACAGCCTAATCGTTTGGCTGGATTCTTTGTCATGAACTGAAATTAAACAGACAATTATTAAAACAGTAACACTTTACAAGAGCGTATGGAACTCTGTACAACACTTAACCACAGCAGACAATGTTTGAAAACATTTTGCACAATGGTAAAATTACTCGATTCAATAAGTATACTTCCATTTTAAGAGATTTCCCATACTATTGCCTGAATGATTTCAAAATAGCTGCAGGTTTGTTGTATGTGGGAAATGCTTAAAAGAAACTGATTTCTTTTAATGATGACTTCTGTGTCCTCTGAATTACCTGTACTACTGGTACAATTAATTTCTATGTGGGAAATGCTTAAAAGTACATGATTTCTTTTAATGATGTTTTCGGTTATTATCCTACACCAACAACACAGAATACCAAGAACAGAATCAACCACTATCCCAGACAGGGATCAAAACAGGGTCTCCTGCTACAGAGATTAATGCTCTTACTTCTAAATAAAATGAACTTGAGAACTGACCCCTTTTCCAAATTCATTCATTCAAAATCCAACAGACATTTTTTCTTAAATGTTGTGTGAAAATATTTTATTTTCATCTGTCTGCCCATACACACTAATCTGTCAAGATTTTCAATTCCTTCTACAGACATTTTTTCGCAAAATAGTGGAAAAAGGTTATCTTCAAAAAATTCAAATTGAGCAATTTCACCTTTACCTAGTAGGTTTTTTAGGGAAAAATTTGAACAGCTGATGGTCGGTGATCATAATAGATAAAACCCAAAGAACTGTGCAGCTCTGCCAAACTATTAAAATAATATTTAAGCATTACTTACTCCTTTTAAACAAGCAATTGCCTCTTTACTCAACCAGACAGGATAGAGTACATCATCATGTAAAATTGACTCGAACAGATCATCTTCATTCTCCGCCTCAAATGGGGGTTGCCCCGCCATCATTTCATACATCAGAACCCCAAGGGCCCACCAGTCGACTGATGCATCATACTCCAGCTCTTGTAATATCTATATGTGAAATTAGTATTACATATATAAAGAGGATTTTATAGAAACCTATCCGAATGAGAAAGCTAGGGTTTCAATATTGTAGGAAATATCCAGCCACATTGGTTCAGTTTCTAGCAACGAGGGCATCATCATTCCAGGGTTTGTGAGTTAACCCTTTCCCTCATATAGACGCTTTCTGACGCCTCTGCAGCAGACAGTTTTTTGAAAACATAGTGACAAAAGAAGAAATTGCACAAAACTTGCAATTTCTCCTTTTGCCACAATGTTTTCCACTTTTTGTCATAGGTTATCCATTCAATTATGGAGATTTTCTATTTTTTGACAAAATACGTTCAAAGTCGTCTGCTGCAGAATTGTCGTATCAGGGAAAGGGTTAAAGCCAGGCTCGGCCATTGATTTTTTTCCAATGATTGTAGAAAGTAATTATAACATTTTGTCTAAAATTCTTCCCACGTAACTTGCTTTTGTCCAATGGGCTAAACATAGTCTATGTAAGACAAAAGCCAACTTATGTGAATCCTGATGAGATAGCAGATCGACAGGTTGATTTGATTCTACACTGTTCAGAAATTCCAACTTGAAACTCTTCCCACGGAGAGGCTCATATAACGTCACCATTTCCATTGTGACACATCTATGAAGCACATCAACATAAATGATATGCAAGATATGAGAAATACCATTAATGAACGGTTTCTTGCCCTCCAATGATTTTTATTTGTTTTCAGTTGTGGAAGAGTTACATGTTCTTTATCATGGAATCTGTCCAGATCATCTTCAAATAGTTCAGAAGTACACTGGACTAAATATAGCAAATTAATCAAATACTCCGACATAGCTTTACTCATGTCAGTCAGTGTATTTAACTTACATGTTAAAAATAAGTAGAGCTGAATATTGGGGCATATATGAATCATGCTTGCGGAAAATCAACCTTAGTCTGATCTAAATCTACACTGTTCACCATTTATGATTTATCACAGAAACACTAAAGAACTTCTGACAACCCTAGTAAACTTGAACTATAATGTAGATAACATTAGTGCATACTCAGATAATTGTTAACACTTAAGATAATGGCCCTGAGGATGGTTTTACAGGAGCATCTTTCATATGGTTCATCCTCCCTTATAGTATCACTACCAAACCGTTAATTATGGGTAAAAAACAACTGTACTACTAGACTACTGTATACAGACCAACCTGGGTTTAAAGACCACCAAGGGGAAGAGAACAGTCTGGTCTTTGTTCACAGGTGGTCTTTAATTACAGGGTCCTTTTTAGCAGAAAATGAGAAATTGGGAAATTAAAAGTCTGGTTGCAATAGACAGGTAATTGCTAAACAAAGGTGGTCTTTAACACAGGTTTGACTGTAGGTCCAAGAGCAAAAATTAAATTTGTATGATTTGTTTATCTCTCAAGCACTAAAATGAAGACTATAGCTGAATGTATGACCTGTGCTCTATGACACAAACCACAGGGCTTTTGTGACTAGTGTAGATCCAGGTTAACTTAGGCATCTGTGCAATTTTATCTAGCTCTTCACGTTTGGCCAATTGGTTGAAGCATTGTTCATTTTGAAAAGATTGCAAAGTTAGCATGCAGAGCTATATATACACTCGTAAAACAATAAAGAAGGGTTTGATTACCCGGAGCACGATTCACACTGACTTACCTCTGGAGCAATATAATCTGGGGTCCCACAAAACGTCTGTGTCAGTTTGCCCTCGTACATACCCTCTTTACACATACCAAAGTCTGCTATCTTACAATGTCCCTCACTGTCTAGCAGTATATTGTCTAACTTCAGATCTCTGGAAAACACACATGCTTGATTGATCTCAGGGAAACAGATATAAATTGATTAATTTGTTCACCGATTGTTTTGTTTGAATGGTGTTTTACGCCACTTTCAGAGTTAGCGAAATTGGGTGGTGATAACTTTTAACGGTCTGGTAGTAAGGCAAAAACAATGTTTTACACCATTACAAGCTGGTTTCTCTTAAGTTTTGCAAATTTATAAATCCTAAGCAAATTGACGCTCCCTTCTCAATTAATCCAGGTACCTGTTTTGCTTGCAGTTCATGATACTTGAATGCAAATACACAAGGTGTCTTTTCTTTGTATAGCTGTGTAATCAGATAAATGAAGCATGACATATCGCTTAACATTAATTAAGACCCACAGTTTAACCACTTATTTACTTATACACAATAAATTGCACATCTATATTATAGAATAAAAAGATTAAGTTTGACAGCGTCATTCTGAACACCTAGATGGGAATTCTAAAAAACATCCTCTGATGCACAAGTATTTCCTATTGTGCTTAAAATTACTTAACTATTAACTATTAACAACTTAATATTGCCTAGCTGTCATTGTAATATTGTAATAATTCGACTACTGATTTATCTTAACCGAAAAATGCATGTTAATTTGTGCATTTAAATTTGTTAACAATTTAATATTATTATAAACAAAATTCTATTCTATCCATCATTTTAAGTCAAACTTGATCACTTCACGTAACAAACATGGAAACTGTCTATAAATTTGATTTTTGATTAAAAAGTTGTTTTAAAAGAGGAAAACAAAGCAAACTAGAACTATCACTAAAGGTGATTAATACCCCCGCCCCAACCCCTGACACATATTATATCTCACAGTATTATCTTTGACTCAGACAATTTGAATATCAGTATCAAAAAGAAATACTAAGATGATATCAAAAAGCAATATACAAATCTAATTTTAAAGAAATTTTGTCAGGAACATTTTCTAATGCATAAAATACAATCTGCATAAAGTACTATTTCCTCATGAAATAAGTTTTGATTGAGTTTTCTAGTTTCAGAAAACAAACAAACAAGAAGAAAATGAACCACATTCTTTATTCAAAGAGTAACAAGGTTTTTACTGCAAACTACTGAATATTCGCGAGGACCTATTTTCGATATTTATCATGATTTTGATATTTTAATTTTGAGAATAAGTAGCAGAAGTTTAAATTTCACTTCTGATCGATATTTTCGCAAGGTATTAATTTCACGAGGAGATCAGCTTGCGAATATAAGGGAATATAAAATCCTTACGTAATTTAGGTAGTTTACAGTAGCTATAATGTAATATAATATCATGTTCTACCTCTTGACACTAACACAGCTTCTTGAAGGGAACAGCACCAGACACAATCAAGTGGTCACTGTAGTATGTTGGAATGACATGACGCACCAGATTAGATTTTAAGAAAAAAATTCCTATTTCAAGGTCAGAGATGAAGGTCACAGGGACATGAAATTTGCGTCTTGCACATCTACTACTCCTGATTAACATTTATGCCAAGTATGAAGTAAATGATCGACCGACAGGCTGATTCCAGTATACCCCCTTCAACTACGTTTGTGGGGGTATAATAATTTGTTGCAAATTGCATAACATTTCAATCGCGAAATAGTTGGCTCTCATGTCCAAAATGTGGCAAACACTTTTCAAATTTAGGGAAATGCTGGAACCAAATATTTTTCCAGCACAAACCCTGTTTAACATACAGAAATCTCTTATAAAGATACATCATGAAGTATTACTGAAGATGATAAATACACCAAGATACTTTCTTGACACTGTTATCTTGCAATTTTGATCACAGTTTTGAGACAAGAACAGCAATAGAGGCCCAAATGATAATGAGGCTTGGTATTTATGAGTCTTGTGAACCCACCACTTGTTGAAGAGATAAAGGAGGGGGAAAAAATATGACTGAAAAAAAATCAAAAGGCTCAAATTCCTGAAAATTTAGAACTGATCTTGGTTTTCTAGGGTAGCAAAATTCCTTTTCTCACATTGTTTTGAAATAATATAGATTTCATTTCAAGATCCTAAAACCTATAAACCACTCAACTTACCTGTATATAATACCATGTTTGTGGAGAAACATTAATGCTAGAGTTACTTCAGCAGCGTAGAACCTCGCTCTGGGCTCATCAAATTTACGTGCTCGTTGAATTTGGAACATTAAATCTCCTCCATTGACATACTCCATCACAAAGAACAATCGATCCTGCAATATAAAAAAAATACATTTTAGCATTGCTCGAGGAAAGCCAATCTTATTAAAGATTCTTATAAAGATAAAGAAAGATTCTTATCTACAGATACATGCATGTCACTGTTGCAAATAAAGTGATTGTAGCACTTAATTGATTGATTGATTGGGGTTTAACGGCGTTTTTAACAATTTCTCAGTTATATCACGGCGGCCAGTTCACCTACTCATGCATTTCCTGGTTTTCTCACACCATTGGTGGAAGACGAATGACACATGTCGCATTTACTTTTGTCAATCGTCGGAAAGAAAGTTGGCCGAGCCGGGATTCGAACTCACAACCCCTGGATTGACAGCCCGCGTCGCTACAGACTGAGCTACTGGGGCTCGGCTTGTAGCACTTAAACATTCCGTATGACAGACCATAACCTATCTACTGAACCAAAAATGGACTTGCACCAAATTTTTAAGGCAAGAGGTATTCAATCAGATAATATATAACAGATATATTATCTGAAGCAAAGAAGTAATTTAGTGACCAAAGATGCATCATTGGTCCATATTTGGTAAACACTTAACTTTGACGATAACACACCATTACCAAACTTATAAACCTTAACCCTTTCCCTCATATAGACGCGTTCTGACGCCTCTGCAGCAGATGGCTTTTTGAAAACATAGCAATTTCACCTTTTGTCACAATGTTTTCCACTTTCAGTCATTGGTTATCCAGTCAATTAGAGATTTTCTATTTTTTGACAAAATTTGTTCAAAGTCGTCTGCTGCAGATTTGTCGTGGTTAATTAAAGGAATGCTGATGTTGACAACAGTGCATTGTCATAAGCTCTCTTCTTTATAAATATTGCAATATCCAGAAATTTGGAAATAAAATCTTGATATCAAGTTGAAAACTTGTGGCCATTTTTAATTTTTGTAAGATAGTACAACTGTATGCCCCTGAACTTTTCATGTTGGGCATTTAAAAGAGAAATTGCAGTTTTTTCAACAATGCTTAAAGAAATGGTTTTCTGTAGTCATTAAAAGTTATCTATATAAGGAAGAGACAGAAGAAATTATAAAACTGTTTACTTTTGTTTGGAAACAGGAATGAAGTGCTGTTAAAAATGGATGTTTCGCTGAAAGCGCAAGAATTCTTTTTTCTGTCATTGTGCAATCGACATCGTCATCTTGAATGATTACATCTTTCTTTAACACTTTGACTGCATAAACCTCTTCTGTACCTTTTCTCTCTGATAACATCACCTGCAATACATTTTATATTTGGTTGTTGTGATGTTGTTGTGATGTTGTTGTTTGATCAACGGGTAACTTTACTTAGTACTCAATGCTGAAAAGGAAGTACTAATGTTTACACTATGACATCATCAACATTTCCATACTTATGAAATATTAGAATAAGGTCAGTTTTATCTAGGTGACAATCCCAGATGGTTCAATGCATGGCATGAAAAATAGAGTTTAAACTTATTGGTGACCACAGACATATCTTAAAACTGTTACTAAACAGACATGAACCAATATTTGACCTTGGCAGAGATGACAAAGAGAAAAATACATTCTGATAACATTTTCTGCAGATTGGATGAAAATTGTGGCTTCTCGAGTCTACAAGCCAATTGTTGACGACAGACAATAGGCTGATTACAAAAGCTCACCTTGAGCATGAATTGCTTAGTTAAGCTAAAAATTGCAGAATATTAAACACATCAAAGCTAATAGTAATACCTTTCCAAACGATCCTTTGCCTAAAACTTTTATAAAATTGTAATCATGCATGGTGTATTTATCTTTTTTCCGCGACCGCTCCTGTGATGGACTCCGGGCACGAGGGTCTCGCTCATCACCGGATCCCACACACAGATTGTTTTTACTACTAGCCTGGTCCTCATCTTGATCTGAAATTATAGGGTTACTTGTGTTCCATAAAATAATAGCAAATTGACTTAAGAGAACAAGAATACTAAGAAGGCCCTAAATGGATTACTAGATTTAACCCTTTCCCACATACAATAAATCTGCGGCAAACAACTTTAAAAATGCCTAAGCAAAAGCACAGAAAATCCATTAAAATGAAAGAACAATAATTGAATAGAGTTGAAAACATGGTGACAAAAGGAGAAATTTCTTGTTTTGAGAAATTTCTTGTTTTGTTGCCACGTTTCCAAAAGCTGTCTACTGCTGAGGCGTCAGAAAGCGTCTATATGAGGGATAGGGTTAAAAGAATGAACATAGAAGACATATATGCTTCTACGAGTGGCATTGTTTTATACCAATACAAACGGCTTGAACACTTTTTGTAGCTGGTCACCAAAGCAACCTTTCTGAAGTTATTCTGAAATCAAGAACTTTCAGAAGATTTTCAAATTTGAACCACATTAAAACAGGGAAATTGTCTTACCCCTGTTGGCCATGTTATTTAAGTAATCATGTCGGCTTGAAATTTGTTGTAGAGGGTAGCCAATGGAACATCTATGTGGAATTATTTTGACATCAGAACAGTAGTTTTAGAGCGGGCTTTTCTTTTGTTTAGCATAGCAACCAAACTAACAATAGGTCAGGTCACCCCAACCAAGCTCATCATGCTTTAGCTAATAAACCAGAGTTTGTATTTAGTCACTATTAACAATTTACTCAATGAAATACTTTAACCCTTTCCCACTTGCAGACACATTTTGAGTCAATAGCAGCAGACGACTTTTGAAAACATTGTGGCAAAAGGTGAAATTGCTCATGATGAGCGATTTCTCCTTTGACCACAATGTTTTCAACTTTATTTAACAATTAAGCTATCTTTTATGGAGGTTTTTAACTTTTTTGTCAATATGTTTTAAAAGTCATCTGCTGCTGAATTGATGTATGCGGGAAAGGGTTAAGACTTATCTGCTTTGAAATCATCTTCAGAAAACATCAGTTATTGGATTGATTGATTGTTGGGAGTTTTACGCAGCTTTCAATTATTTTTCGGTATTATCACGGCGTTTCCTGGGTAAGTTACCAGTAGTACTGGTCCATTTATCCTGACCCCAGCCAGTCAGGCGTGATGCTAACCCCACAACCCTGGGCACCATCTGCAGCATAATTTTAAATACAGAGTAAAGAACATAGTGAAAACATGAGGGCCAGGCATTAATCACTTCAATTAGGCAAAAATTAAATCATCAGAGCAAAATAAGGCAAAACAGCTAGCCCCCTGGTGGCCATGTTTTTCTTCCAATCAACATGGCTAGAAGAAAATTTACAGGGAACATTTCTACAAAATCATTTGAAAATGGGCACACACTTTCGGAGGAGAAGTTTTCAATATAGCCATATAAAGCAAACTAGAATGGAGTGCTCCGCGGAGCACAGTGTGTCACCAGCACCTGCTCATTGAAAGTGTGACGGACAGACGCCGGACAAAAAAAAAAGTAGTCATCCCCAAGTGCCTACCATGCTACTCAGGTGGACACAAAAAGCACCCGTCCCTTAGCAGCCATGTTTTTCTAGCATTCAACATGGCTTGAAGGAATCTCATAAGGGGTAACCCAAGGTACATTTCTACAAAATTATTTGAAAATCACGTTCATATAATAAAAACATGGAAAGACTTGTCAAAAAGCCAGATGACTTTTGCAGATGTTTGGTAAATGGAAATTTGCTCAAAATGAGATTTATTCATTTACAATGTGTATACAAGAAGTCTGCAGCAGACCACTTTGAAGACATTTAGGTAAAAATTTTGAAAAACTCATTAAGTGATAGTTTAATTATTTAATCAAATTCAAAACATTGTGGCAAAAGGAGAAACTGCTCAACATGCTCATGTTTGAAAAAGTCAACTGCTGCAAGTGCGCCAGCAAGTTGGAAAGGGTTAATGATAAAAAATGTGTACATGTTTGTGTCACTATCACTAATGTATGTAATTTGTATTTGTCCGAGTACTATGTAATGTAGGACACAAAGCTTTTGAAAGGACAAAATTATGAAGAAAAAAAAAATATTGGTAAAGTTCATTGTTCAAAGGACAGTTCAAACACACTTACCAGGAATAACAGGGATGATGCCTGGAAAGTCATTGGTAGGAGGTGTTTGTTTGTCATTCTCACTTATTGATGGCTGAAATTAACAAAATTATTACTTATTAGTTGTTGTTTTTTTACTTTCCATTTTTTTCGTTTACAACTTTTTTGGGAGAAAATAACTGAGGAAAACAATATAAACCTAGAAATTGTTTAAAAATGTGAAAAAAATTGTTGAAGAAATTGTGTATTCTGATATAAGTTCTTTTTAAAAATTGTTTACAAAAGGCATCTGCTGCGGTGTCAAATATATTAGGCAGAGGATTAAACAAGCCGGTAGGTGACGTGGGATTCGCCTTTGCAGATATATATGAAGAACTAGTGTGATAGGGTCACTATTGTGGTGACTTGGTGAATACTGGTGAAAAGTGTGCACCTTGTAAAAACACTCTCTGGTCAACCAACCATGTTTTATCAACATGCCAAGACGCATCCGTCTACACCCAACCATTTTCGCCTTTGCATATTTTGCAAACTTCCGGCTCTAGCTCGGAAACCCGAGGTCGGGGGTGAATGACGTAAAAAAACTTTTTGAAGCTCTTGAATAGCTCTATGAGATGGTGTAATAAAATCGCTATTGAATACTACCACTGCAGCGCTAGGGGCGATTGAAGTAAAAAAAGACTGAAAAAATACCCTATCTTTGAAAGGCTAGCATTTGCAAACAAAGGCCTAAATCAAAAATCGTTACGATATGTTTTTTCAAAATATCTCGAAGTATCTATAACCAAAGTTTCAGCTCTCCACATTCAAAACTGTAGGAGAAGATAGAAAAAAGGTTTGGATTTTTAAAAGCGGTGTTTTGCAAGCTGCATAGCAACGGGTGGGTCCTTAGCAACGAAACTCAAACGCGCACACCCTGAGCCCCATTGGCACCTTTTCACCAAGTTTCATTGGAATCGGCCTGTCGGTTTGGGCTGTGGAGCGTCGCTTTACAAACAAACAGACAGACGGAAAAGCCTGACAATAAGGGATATCTAGCGAAGCGAATCCCAATTACACAACTATGACCTACATCGCTCACCTGATTTAACCCTTTCCCTCATATAGATGCTTTCTGACGCTTCTGCAGCAGACGGCTTTTTGAAAACATAGAACAAGCAATTTCTCCTTTTGCCATGATGTTTTCTACTTTTAGTCATAAGTTATCCATTCAATTATAGAGATTTTCCATTTTTTTACAAAATATGTTCAAAGTTGTCTGCTGCAGAATTGTTGTATGAGGGAAAGGGTTAATAGAATTTGAACCGTTTTCAATGTTCTTTTTCTATACATATAAGATTAACGGAATAAGAAGATTACAATAGGAACAATTGTACCACAATGTTTTCAAATCAGTCCATTTCTTTTGTACAATTGATTGATTGATTGGGGCGTAACGCCGTTTTCAACCATTTTTCAGTCATATCACGGCGGCCAGTTCACCAACTCATGTGTTTCCTAGCGTTATCACAACAATACTTTTCAAGCGACTGGTTGCTATTCCACATAGACTGTTAGCCCATTGGTGAAAGATGAATGACGTTCACAGTGTCTTTTGTCAAACGTCTGGAAGAAAGCTGGGATTCTCAACTTCTTTTGTACAAGAAGATTTTTAAAGTTTTAACTAAACAGTTACACATACAAGGAAAACAAGCTCCACCACAGGCCATTCTTTTTTTAAACCAATCAAATTATTTGAACAATCTTGGTAGAGGGTCACCAAAGGAACATTTGTGCAAAATGATTTTTAAATGAGGTCTTTACTATTGGACAAGAATATTTTTAAAGTTTTTTCACTTTTCTCTATTTCTGATGCTGCAGCAACCAAAGTTCTTAATGGAATTAAATTCTTTGAAGGATTTTCAAAGATGACCACCTAAGGAACATTCCTGTGAAATAATTTTGAATTTGGTTCTTTGGTTTAGGAGAAGACCTCATTTGTAACAAAATTGTGAGCTGACAGACAGATGGGCCCAGGTGATCTAAAAATCACCATTTGTTCAAAATTATTTTCAAATCAAGTCAGTACTTATGGACGAGAAGATTATTTAAGTTTTGGCATGGAACCTCTTTCTTATACAGCAGCAACCAACGTTTGACATAAAACTCAATTCTTTGAACAGCTTTGAAAGAGATCACCTAAAGACATTCATATGAAGTAATTATGAAATTAGCCCGTTGGTTTATGAAAAGAAGTAGTTTTATAGGAAATGTAAATGGATTGATTAATTGGGATTAAACACATTTTTCAAAACAAAAATCAGTCATATCACAGCAGCCTGTGTGCACCTGCTCATGTGTTTCAACATCAGTATTCCAAACTACAGACTTTCCAAGCAACTCATTGCTTTTCTACATATATTGAGACCCATTGACTTTTTGTCAATCACTGGAAAAAATGTTGGCCAAGCTGGGGTTTGAACTCACAACCCCTGGATTGACAGCCAGCACCGCTACCAGGGTTCATCAAAAAGGAAACGGACAGCTGATGGCCGGCGAGTGATCTGATCACAATAGCTCACTCCGCACTCCATGCTCAGGTGAGCTAAAAGGACATGATTACAACTGTTTTGAATTAAATGATCAAAATGTTTACCTTTTTCCTTCCTTTTTGTGTGAGTTTGTCTGTAGTTATACCCATTTCTTGAAGAATCTGCGCCAAATCTCGGGTATTGATACCACAGTTATTGGCAACATTTTTCTGGCATCTTTTATGAACATTCATTTTGCAAGCTGAAATCAAATATGTATTTACTATAAAACCTTATAATCATCTGCATTTGTTTTCAAATTATTGTTAATGCTTTTTCTTCCCAGTATTAATACTTTTACTATACATTCATATTAACAAGAGGACCATGATGGTCCTATATCGCTCACCTGATTTAATCAAACTTAAAAAGTTTTCATTGTTCTTTGTCTATACATATATACGGAAAACAAGCAACACCCCCTGGTGGCCATCTTTATCATCCTATCAAAATAATTTGAAGTCTTAGTAGAGGGGCACCATTCATGGCAAATGGACACGAATATTTTTAAAGTGTTTACCTTAACAAGTCTATGTAAAACAAGTGATCCCCAGGGTGGAGACATGTTTGACACCAGGGCTATAATAATTTGACCAATCTTGGTAGAAGTCCACTCGATGAAGTTAGATTTCAAATATTAAACTTTTAGACAAGATCTTGGTAGAGGTCCACTAGATGATGCTACATACCCAATATCAAAGGCCTGGACCCTCTACTTTTAGACAAGAAGATTTTTTTTAAGTTTTTCCCCTATACAAGTCTATGTGAAACAAGTGACCCCCAGGGGAGGGATCATTTTTTACCCTATGGCTATAATTTGAACAATCTTGGTAGAGGTCCTCTACTTTTAGACAAGAAGATTTTTTAAGTTTTTCCCCTATATGAGTATATATATGTAAAACAAGTGACCCCCAGGATGGGGTCATTTTTATTTTTTACCCCAGGGCTATAATTTGAACAATCTTGGTAGAGGTCCACTAGACGATGCTACATACCAAATAACAAAGGCCAGGGCCCTTTATTTCCAATTTTTTTTTTTCTTTTAATTTTTCTCTATATGAGTCTATGTAAAACAATAGACCCCCAGGGGAGGGGTTATTTTTTGACCCCAGGGCTATCATTTGAACAATCTTGGTAGAGGTCCACTAGATGATGCTACATACCAAATATTAAAAGGCTACTCTTAGACAAGAA
The DNA here is from genome assembly GCA_031761405.1 of Serripes groenlandicus. Taxonomy (NCBI): domain Eukaryota; kingdom Metazoa; phylum Mollusca; class Bivalvia; order Cardiida; family Cardiidae; genus Serripes; species Serripes groenlandicus. Next base: position 77,497,432 of record JASEVX010000001.1, read on the forward strand.
GATTTTTAAGGTTTTTCCCTATATGAGTCTATAAACAAGCTCCGCCCCCTGGCGGCCATGTTTTTCAACGGATCGGAAATATTTGAACAATCTTGTCAAAGAGTGCCCCAAGGAACATTTGTGCAAATTAATTTTCAAATCGGGCCAGTACTTTTGGACAAGAAGATTTTTAAAGTTTTAACAATGCACATATAAGGAAAACAAGCTCCGCCCCCTGGCGGCCATGTTTTTCAACGGATTAGAAATATTTGAACAATCTTGGTAAAGGGTGTCCCAAGGAACATTTGTTCAAAATATTTTTTAAATCGGGCCAGTACTTTTGGACAAGAAGAAGTTTTAACAATGCACATATAAGGGAAATAAGCTCCGCCCCCTGGCGGCCATGTTTTTCAACGGATCGGAAATATTTGAACAATCTTGGTAGAAGGTACCCCAAGGTACATTTGTGCAAAATAATTTTCAAATCGGGCCAGTACTTTTGGACAAGAAGATTTTTTAAGTTTTGGTTAATTTCCCCTTTTTTGTTGCCGTGGCAGCCAAAGTTCTGCATGTAATAGAATTCTTTAAACAAGTTTGAAAGAGATCCACCCAAGAAACATTCCTGTTAAATTATTTTGAATTTGGTTAATTGGTTTAGGAGGAGAAGGGCAAAATAGCCCTGCCCCCTGGCGGCCATGTTTTTCGACCAATCAACATTGCTTGAAGGAATCTGATAGAGGGTCATTCTAGGAACCTTTCTACAAAATTATTTAAAAATCTGCCAACCAGTTTGGGAGAAGAAGAATTTTAAAGGTTTTTTCGTTTTGTTGCCATGGAAACCAGAATTCTGCATGGATCCCAAAAAATTGAAGAAATTCTGGTGAGGTCAATGAGAGGATGCTTTTTGTGAAGTTTGATCCCAATTGACCCACTGGTTACTGTAGAGAAGAAGTTTTCGGACGCCTGACAAAGGCGATCACAATAACGTCTTGAGCACGAAAGGCGAGCTAAAAATTGAAAATTGGCCAAACACTTTCGGAGGAGATGATTTTTTTTTAGAAGTTTTCACTAAAGCCATATAAGGCAAAATAGCCCCACCCCCTGGCGGCCATGTTTTTCGGACAATCAACTTGGCTTGAAGGAATCTGATAGAGGGTCACCCAAGGAATATTTCTACAAAATTATTTGAAAATCGGCCCACCACTTTTGGAGAAAATTATTTTTTAACTTTTCATTATTTTTTACTTTTCGTTGCCATGGAAACCAGAATTTTGTATGAATCCAAAAAAATTGAAGAAAATTTAGGAGAGGACATTGAGAGGGAGAAGTCATTTGAAGCAAAACGTCTATGCAGGCTCGAGGAGACATGATGGCAATTCGCCATGACATATGCTAACAAGAGGCCCAAGAGGGCCAGTATCTCTCCACTGTCATTAGGCAAAAATTAAATCTCCAAACAGTTCCCGGAATCCGCTGTGGTCGAGTGGTTAGCGTCGGGGATTTCGAAACCGGGTGTCCCGGGTTCGATCCCCAGTCGCGGCACTATGGTCATGGCACATATTCTAGCCTAGTACTGGTTTGTTTACCCAGGGATCATGAATAATTAAATTTAATTGCGCGCTAAATGACCTTAGCTGTTGATGCGCCATAAAACAATATATACATTCCAAACAGTTCCGCCCTCTGGTGGCCATGTTTTTTGAACAATCACCATGGCTTGAAGGTATCCGATAGAGGGTCACCCTAGGAACATTTCTACAAAATTATTTGAAAACTAGAACTATCACTGAAGATGATAAATACCCCCTTAACAGCACCTTGACCTACACCATAACTTAATTAGTAAAAGGGCCATAATTCTGTAAAATATCATGCAATTGCAACCCCTTTAGGATATATGCACATCTCCCCTTGGTATAGAAGCTTCATGTAAAATTTTATTGAATTCCACCCAGTGGTTTGTAAGAAATAGGCCAGACAAAATATGGCTTCCGGTCGACCGACCGACAGACAGACAGACTGCCCGACACAGTGACTCCTATATACCCCCTCTTCTTCGAAGGGGGTATAATAAGCCCGACACTTTCGGAGAAGAAGATTTTTTAAGTTTTCACTATAGCCATATAAGGCAAAATAGCCCCGCCCCCTGGTGGCCAGTCTTCGACCGATCAACATGGCTCTCATAGAGGGTCGCCCTAGGAACATTTCTACAAAATTATTTGAAAATAAGCCTTACACTTTCGGAGGAGAAGATCTTTTAAGTTTTCAATAAAGCCATATGAGGCAAATTAGCCCCACCCTCTGGTGGCCATGATTTTCGACCAATCAACATGGCTTGAAGGAATCTGATAGAGCGTCTCCCAAGGAATATTTCTACAAAATTATTTGAAAATTGGCCAAACACTTTCAGGAGAAGATTTTTTCAGTTTTCACTATAGCCATTAAGGCAAAATAGCCCCGCCCCATGGCGGCCATGTTTTTATACCAATCAAAATGGCTTGAAGGAATCTGATAGAGGGTCGCCCAAGGAACATTTCAACAAAATTATTTGAGAATAAGCCTGATATTTACGAAGAAAAGATTTTTTAAGGTTTCACTAGAGCCATTTAAGGCAAAATAGCCCTGCCCCCTGGCGGCCATGTTTTTTGACCAATCAACATTGCTTGAAGGAATATGATAGAGGGTCTCACAATCATTGGCCAAACACTTTCAGAGGAGAAGATTGTTTCAGTTTACACTTTAGCCATATGAGGCAAAATAGCCCCGTCCTCTGGTGGCCATAGTTTTTGACCAATCAACATGGCTTTAAGGAATCTGATAGAGGGTCTCACAAGGAACATTTCTACCAACAAAATTGAAAATAGGCCAAACACTTTTGGAGAAGAAGATTTTTTAAGTTTTCACTATAGCCATAAAAGGCAAAATAGCCCCGCTCCCTGGTGGCCATGTTTTTCGACCAATCAACTTGGCTTGAAGGAATCTGATAGAAGGTCACCTAAGGAACATTTCTAAAGGATTATTTGAAAATCGGCCAGACACTTTTACAGGAGAAGATTTTCAGAGTTTTGCATGGATCCAAAAAAATTGAAGGAATTTAGAATAGGACATTGAGAGGATGCTTCCTATGAAATTCTTTCCAATTGGCCAAGTGGTTAGGGAGGAGAAGTCGTTTGAAGCAAAAAGTTTAAGCTCGCACGGAGACACGGTGGACAATTCGCCATGAGATAAGCTAACAAGAGGGCAAGTATCGCTCCACTGTCAATAGTCAAAAATTAAATCTCCAAACAGCCCCGCCCCCTGGTGGCATTGTTTTTTGAATAATCACCATGGCTTGAAGGAATCTGATAGAGGGTCACCCTAGGAACATTTCTACAAAAACATTTGAAAATAAGCCTTTCACTTTCGGAGGAGAAGATTTCAACATAGCCATATGAGGCAAATTAGCCCTGCCCACTGGCTGCCATGTTTTTCAACCAATCAACATGGCTTGAAGGAATCTGATAGAGGGTCTCCCAAGGAACATTTCTACAAAATTATTTGAAAATAAGCCTGACACTTTCGGAGGAGAAGATTTTCTAAGCCATGGAAACCAGAATTTTGTATGGATCCAAAAAAAATTGAAGCAATTTAGGAGAGGATGCTCCCTATGAAGTTTCATCTTAATTGGCTAAGTGGTTAGGGAGGAGAAGTCGTTTGAAGCAAAAAGTTTATGCACGGACACACAACGGCCTATTCGCGAAGACATAAGCTCTACTGGCCAGTGGAGCCAAAAATGGGATTTTTAAGTTTTGTCATTTTGCCCCTTTTCTGATGCCGCCTGGCTACTATGTTTTTCAACCAATCAATGTTGCTTAAACAATTTTTGTACAGGGTCACCCCAAGGAACATTTCTACCAAATGATATTGGAATCTTACAAGTAGATTCAGAGAAGAAGAATTTTAAAGTTTGGACATTTTGCCCCCTTTCAGATGTCGCAGCAACCAAAGTTCTCCATGGAATTTAAATCTTTGAACAATTTTGAAAGAGGACCATCAAAGGAACATTTCTGTGAAGTTTGGTTGAAATTAGTCCTGTTGAGATGATCAGAATAGATTACCTCGAGCCTTCGGCTCAGGTGATCTAACTGCCCTGCCCCCCGGAGGTCATGCTTTTCAATGGATCAGAATATTTTGAACATTCGTGATAGAGGGTCACCCAAGAAACATTTGTGCAAAATTATTTTCAAATCGGGCCAGTACTTTTGGAAAAGAAGATTTTTTAAGTTTTAACCATTTATACATATATAATGAAAACAATTTTGTTAGGGGGTCATCCGAAGAACATTTGTGCAAAATAATTTTCAAATTGGGCCTCTACTTTTGGACAAGAAGAGTTTTTCCTTTCTGTTGCCATGGGAACCGGAGTTCTGTGAGGAATTCAAATCTTTGAACATCTTTGAAAGGAGACCACCAAAGGAACATCCCTGTAAAGCTTTATCAAAATTGGCCAAGTGGTTCAGGGGAAGATGTTGTTTGTAGCAAAATGTTGACAAAGACTATGGCCCAGGTGAGCTTATAAAATTAACTACACAATATATACAAATCGATTGATTACCTTTACCTTCGCACTGTAGTCCTTGTCTGAACAATCCATATAGCAGGGAACCACAATGGTCACAGAATGTTGGCCTCTTACAATTGTGCACAGAAAATCGATGTGGAACATTTATGTTGAATCTTGCAGTCTGAAATGTACATGAAGAATATTTACTTTAATGTTTACATGAGCTATACTAATAAATAAAATATAGCCAACCAGTGGTAACTTACAAACAAGGAAGTCCTATATCACAGGAGTCTGCGTTTATATTTATGAAAACACATTTCTAATTAGATGGCTGTTTTTGTCACAAAAACATATGTCTCCCCCCATTGCAGTTTGTCAATGATTGTAATACAGAAACAGAATATCGAAATAAATATAATAATAATATGGAGAAGAAGTCATGTGAAATAATTGAATTTCATTGTTGAGTGTGAAATGTGATTACAGAATGTACTCAAGAGCCGGGTGATATTTCTTTGACCATGAACCAAAAGTTATTGAACAGAAACAAAATATAATGATATGACCTTTGACCTGTACTTGCGACCTTCACCTTGAACCAAAGTGGGTTTAACATGCGCTCTGCACATTGTCTCAGTATGGTGATTTTTTTCAAGCGAGTTATTTCAAAAATCTTCAAAAGGTTAAAAAGTTATTAAGCGGATACGAAATAAAGTCTTACACAATCCTTTGACCTTGAAATGCAACCTTGACATTAAACCAAAGTGGTTGCCATTGTGGCGAGTTATTTCAAAATCTTGTAAGTAATTCAAAGGTTTAGCGAACACGAAATATAGTCAGTATAAACCTTGACCTTCAACAAAAGTAGTTGTAACATGTGGTCTGCATATCATCTCAGTATGGTGAATATTTGTGGGGATTATTTTAAAAATCCTTCAAACGGTTCAAAAGTTATGGTGCAGACACAATGACAGCAAGAGCAAAAATAATATGACTCCCCCTTATTAGGGGGAGACATAATAATATTATAATGTCATAATATACTTAAAATAGCATGGTTCATATACCATATTAATAATTATTATTTATATGATACCATATTGACAGGCTATTTATAGTAACATGGTATAATTTTCTCTATCAAAACTCAAGACGCCTGTACCCATTTCAGCCTTGATTTTGGGGCAGTCTAATCAGTATCAGGGTCTTCTATGTTTGTCATTCAGTTATACAAATAGACTGCAAGAGTATGCAGTGTTATTGTAATAGCTATACACTTTAAAACATCCATTGTCATCATGGCCCCTATATCAATTTGTACAGTAAAATGTATGTACCTTTTTATATTTACAGTCATGCTTCACCTTGAACACTGTATGCTCTGGTTTTCGACGTGAACAATCTTGGAAGAGGGCTACCGTAAAGGGTTTATTTCTGTTGCCATAGCAACACAAATTGTCAATGGAATTCAATTGTTTTAACAGTTTTGTATGAGTTACATTGGTTTAGGCGAAGATGTTCGTCTAACATGTGAACAGATGATGCCACGTGAGCACAATAGAGCACCCCATCCAACTTCAATGCCCAAATGGTTCATAAGGCTCTGGATCGCTCAACTGTGAATGTGCAGTTTATGACAAGGAAATTATTTGAATGACATTAAATTGTTTTCAATCAATATATGCTTACAACTCTTGTAAGGGGTCACTTAACCCTTTCCCTCATACAACAATTCTGCAGCAGACAACTTTGAGCATATTTTGACAAACAAGAGGCCCATGAGGGCCTATGCTCTACTGGCATTGATCTGGCCTGTTTCAAAAGGAACCAATATGTCATCAATATTCAAATACCATCTAAGTTTGGTGAAGATAGTAAATGGAAGCTCTATTGTGTTCACAAGCTGTATTATAGCAATTTTGACAATTTCAAGGGCCATAATCCAGCCATGCATGGGTAGATCTGGCCGTTTTTTAGAAATGAACCAAACTCTCATGGATATCTAACTACTGTATAAGTTTGATTGAGATACAATAATAAAAACAAGAGGGCCATGATGGCCCTGGAATCGCTCACCTGATTTTTTTTTTCACTTTAGCTATATAAGCCCCGCCATCTGGCGGGCATAGTTTCCAACCAATCAACTTGGCTTTAAGGAATCTGATAGAGGGTCACCCTAGGAACATTTCTACAAAATCATTTGAAAATCGGCCTGACACTTTTGAAGGAGAAGATATTTTAAGTTTTCACTATAGCAATAAAAGGCAAAATAGCCCCGCCCCCTGGCGGCCATGTTTTTTGACCAATCAACATGGCTTGAAGGAATCTGATAGAGGGTCATCCAAGGAACATTTCTACAAAATTATTTGAAAATCGGCCTGACACTTTTGGAGGAGAAGATTTTTTAAGTTTGCACTATAGCTATATAAGGCAAAAAAGCCCCGCCCCCCCCCTGGCGGCCATGATTTTCGACCAATCAACATGGCTTAAAGGAATCTGATAGCGGGTCATCCAAGGAATATTTCTACAAAATTATTTGAAAATCGGCCTGACACTTTTGGAGGAGAAGATTTTTTTTAGTTTTCACTATAGCCATATAAGGCAAAAAAGCCCCGCCCCCCCCTGGCGGCCATGTTTTTCGACCAATCAACATGGCTTCAAGGAATCTGATAGAGAGTCACCCAAGGAACATTTCTACAAAATAAGTTCAAAATCTGCCAACCAGTTAGGGAGAAGTAGAATTTTGAAGTTTTTTTCGTTTCGTTGCCATGGAAACCAGAATTCTGCATGGATCCCAAAAAAAGGAATTCTGGTGAGGTCATTGAGAGGATGCTTTCTGTGAAGTTTCATCCCAATTGACCCACCGGTTACTGAGGAGAAGATGTTGAAGATTTTTTAAGTTTGCACTATAACCATAAAAGGCAAAATAGCCCCGCCCCCTGGCGGCCATGTTTTTGACCAATCAACATGGCTTGAAGGAATCTGATAGAGGGTCACCCAAGGAACATTTCTACAAATTTATTTGAAAATCGGCCTGACACTTTTGGAGAAGAAGATTTTTTAAGTTTGCACTATAGCCATATAAGGAAAAATAGCCCCGCCCCCCCTGGCGGCCATGTTTATCAATATATCAATTTGTACAGTAAAATGTATGTACCTTTTTATATTTACAGTCATGCTTCACCTTGAACACTGTATGCTCTGGTTTTCGACGTGAACAATCTTGGAAGAGGGCTACCGTAAAGGGTTTATTTCTGTTGCCATAGCAACACAAATTGTCAATGGAATTCAATTGTTTTAACAGTTTTGTATGAGTTACATTGGTTTAGGCGAAGATGTTCGTCTAACATGTGAACAGATGATGCCACGTGAGCACAATAGAGCACCCCATCCAACTTCAATGCCCAAATGGTTCATAAGGCTCTGGATCGCTCAACTGTGAATGTGCAGTTTATGACAAGGAAATTATTTGAATGACATTAAATTGTTTTCAATCAATATATGCTTACAACTCTTGTAAGGGGTCACTTAACCCTTTCCCTCATACAACAATTCTGCAGCAGACAACTTTGAGCATATTTTGACAAACAAGAGGCCCATGAGGGCCTATGCTCTACTGGCATTGATCTGGCCTGTTTCAAAAGGAACCAATATGTCATCAATATTCAAATACCATCTAAGTTTGGTGAAGATAGTAAATGGAAGCTCTATTGTGTTCACAAGCTGTATTATAGCAATTTTGACAATTTCAAGGGCCATAATCCAGCCATGCATGGGTAGATCTGGCCGTTTTTTAGAAATGAACCAAACTCTCATGGATATCTAACTACTGTATAAGTTTGATTGAGATACAATAATAAAAACAAGAGGGCCATGATGGCCCTGGAATCGCTCACCTGATTTTTTTTTTCACTTTAGCTATATAAGCCCCGCCATCTGGCGGGCATAGTTTCCAACCAATCAACTTGGCTTTAAGGAATCTGATAGAGGGTCACCCTAGGAACATTTCTACAAAATCATTTGAAAATCGGCCTGACACTTTTGAAGGAGAAGATATTTTAAGTTTTCACTATAGCAATAAAAGGCAAAATAGCCCCGCCCCCTGGCGGCCATGTTTTTTGACCAATCAACATGGCTTGAAGGAATCTGATAGAGGGTCATCCAAGGAACATTTCTACAAAATTATTTGAAAATCGGCCTGACACTTTTGGAGGAGAAGATTTTTTAAGTTTGCACTATAGCTATATAAGGCAAAAAAGCCCCGCCCCCCCCCTGGCGGCCATGATTTTCGACCAATCAACATGGCTTAAAGGAATCTGATAGCGGGTCATCCAAGGAATATTTCTACAAAATTATTTGAAAATCGGCCTGACACTTTTGGAGGAGAAGATTTTTTTTAGTTTTCACTATAGCCATATAAGGCAAAAAAGCCCCGCCCCCCCCTGGCGGCCATGTTTTTCGACCAATCAACATGGCTTCAAGGAATCTGATAGAGAGTCACCCAAGGAACATTTCTACAAAATAAGTTCAAAATCTGCCAACCAGTTAGGGAGAAGTAGAATTTTGAAGTTTTTTTCGTTTCGTTGCCATGGAAACCAGAATTCTGCATGGATCCCAAAAAAAGGAATTCTGGTGAGGTCATTGAGAGGATGCTTTCTGTGAAGTTTCATCCCAATTGACCCACCGGTTACTGAGGAGAAGATGTTGAAGATTTTTTAAGTTTGCACTATAACCATAAAAGGCAAAATAGCCCCGCCCCCTGGCGGCCATGTTTTTGACCAATCAACATGGCTTGAAGGAATCTGATAGAGGGTCACCCAAGGAACATTTCTACAAATTTATTTGAAAATCGGCCTGACACTTTTGGAGAAGAAGATTTTTTAAGTTTGCACTATAGCCATATAAGGAAAAATAGCCCCGCCCCCCCTGGCGGCCATGTTTTTCGACCAATCAACATGGCTTGAAGGAATCTGATAGAGGGTCACCCGAGGAACATTTCTACAAAATTATTTGAAAATCGGCCTGACACTTTCGGAGGAGAAGATTTTTTAAGAATTTTGAAGATTTTTCATTTCGTTGCCATGGAAACCAGAATTCTGCATGGATCCCGAAATTTTTTAGGAATTCTGGTGAGGACATTGAGAGGATGCTTTCTGTGAAGTTTCATCCCAGTTGACCCACCGGTTACAGAGGAGAAAATGTTGACGGACAACGGACATAGGGCGATCACAATAACTCACCTTGAGCACTTCGTGCACAGGTGAGCTAAAAAAGGACTGTATCATGTTAACAAGCCCTATTATAGCAATTTTGACAATTTCAAGGGCCATAATTCAGTCATGCACGGGGCGGATCTGGCTTGTTTTCGAAAGGAATCAAGCTCTCATGGATATCTAACTACTGTATAAGTTTGGTTGAGATACAATAAACAAGAGGGCCATGATAGTCCTGGATCGCTCACCTTAATTATACAATGTACTGCAATGCAAAACACATCAAGACAATTATTCTGAATGCAACCTCCACAGTGTTAACAATATTTTCCTTCATTTGACCTAGTGATCTGTATTTTTTTTACCTGATATGAACCATATTCCAACATGGACTAGATATCATCAAGACAACATTCTGACAAAGTTTCAACTTGCTCAAATTAAAAATGCCGCCTCCGGAGTTTGAACAATATTTTCCTTTATTGACCTAGTTTCTGATCCAATATGACCCCTATTCAAACTTGACCTAGATATAATTCAGACAAACATTCTGACCAAATTTCAAGCTGCTGAAGCAAAAAATGTGGCATCCAAAGTATTCACAAGATTGTTCTTCAATTTGATCTAGTGACCTAGTTTTGGACCCAGCATGACCCATATTCTAACTTGGCCTACATATCATCAAGAAAAACATTCTGATAAAGTTTCATCATGCTGAAATTAAAAATGCAGTATCCAGAGTGTTAACAAGATTACCCTTCAATTTGGCCTAGTGACGGCATGACCCATATCCGAACTTGGCCTAGATATCATTCAGACAAACATTCTGACTAAATTTCAAGCTGCTGAAGCAAAAAATGCGGCATCCAAAGTGTTAACAAGATTTTCCTTCAATTTGGCCTAGTGACTTAGTTTTTGACCCGGCATGACCCATATTCAAACTTGGCCTAGATATCATTCAGCTCAACATTCTGAACGAATTTCAAGCCACTGAAGCAAAACATGTGGCTTCTACAGAGTTAACAAGATTTTCCCTCAATTTGGCCTAGTGAACTAGTTTCTGACCCAATATGACCCATATTTGAACTTGACCTAGATATTTTTAAGACTAACATTCTGACCAAATATCAAACTGCTGAAGCAAAAATTGCGGCCTCTGGAGTGTTAACAAGATTTTCCTTCAATTTGACCTAGTGACCTACTTTTTGACCCGACGTAACCCATGTTCGAACTTGACCTACATATCATCAAGACAAACATTCTGATAAAGTTTCAACATGCTCAAGTTGAAAATGTGGCCTCCAGAGTGTTAACAAGATTTCCCTTCAATTCGACCTAGTGACCTAGTTTTTGACCTCATATGGCCCAGTTTCGAACTTGTCCAAGATTTTATGGAGATGAACGTTCTGATAAACTTTCATGAAGATTGGATGCAAAATGTAGCCAGTAGAGTGTTAACAAGCTCAAATGTTGACGACGCACGCCAGACGGACGCCGGACAAAATGTGATCCCAATAGCTCACCTTGCACTTCGTGCATAGGTGAGCTAAAAATAAAGACTGTATCGTGTTAACAAGCTCTATTATAGCAATTTTGACCAGTTAAAGGGCCATAATCCAGTCATGCATGGGCGGATCTGTGGCTGGTTTTCGAAAGGAACCGAGCTCTCATGGATATCTAACTACTGTATATGTTTGGTTGAGATACAATCAAACGTGAAGACTGTATCGTGTTAACAAGCTCTTTTATAGCAATTTTGACCATTTCAAGGGCCATAATCCAGTCATGCGTGGGCGGATCTGTGGCTGGTTTTCGAAAGGAACCGAGCTCTCATGGATATCTAACTACTGTATAAGTTTGGTTGAGATACAATCAAAAGTGAAGACTGTATCATGTTAACAAGCTCTTTTATAGCAATTTTGACCATTTCAAGGGCCATAATCCAGTCATGCATGGGCGGATCTGGCTGGTTTTTGAAAGGAACCGAGCTCTCATGGATATCTAACTACTGTATAAGAAGACTGTATCGTGTTAACAAGAAATTGTTTACGGACGGACGGACGCACGCATGGACAAATCGCCACGACATAAGCCCTTGCTAAAAATGGAAAATCTTTATAATTGAATGGATAACCTATGACTAAAAGTGGAAAACACTGTTTTGAGCAATTTCTTCTTTTGTCACTATGTTTTCAAAAAGCTGTCTGCTGCAGAAGCGTCAGAAAGCGTCTATATGAGGGAAAGGGTTAAGGAAGAATTCTGCCAAAATTACCTTCAAATCAGACCAAGATTTTCAGAGGAGAAGTATTTCAAAGTTTTAATCCCCTTATAGTATTAATCTTTTTGGACAATTTTTATAGAGAACTAACAAAGGAACATTCCTTTAAAGTTTGGTTGAATTGGGCACCATTTATTTAAGAGATGTTGTTTAAAGACATTGTCAATGTCACTTGACGCCAGACACAGGGTGATCACAATAGCTAACTTTGAGGTTTCTGTGTTCAGGTGAGCTTAAACAAGAGAGCAATGATGGCCCTACATCGCTCACCCGAGTTATTCAATGAGATTTCTAATGCAAAATACATGTCAAAAAATGAAACTGCTGAAATAAACAAGAGCTATCGAAGGACAGCGCGCTCGATTATTTCAGCGCTTATTTAAGTTACTGAGATAATGGACTCTAATGTAGTTGCATGCAAAACATTAACCACAATTTCTTAAAGGGTGATAATTTGCATTATATGCAGGATAGAGTTATTTAACTTGATTATTTTCATAGGTATGATGGTTAGGAAGGGTTCTATAACAATTCAATGGAATGCATCAAGTAGTTACTAAGATATGGACTCATAATGTAGTTGCACGCAACCCTTTAACCATAATTTCTAGGTAAAACAAGATGTGTTTGTGAAACAACTGAATGGCAACATATAGGTCAAAGGTCAAGGTCGCCAGGTCAAAAAATTTGGTACTGACAGAAAGGTCATGTCACAAGGAATACACATGTGAAATATGGTAGCCGTACCTGTTATGGTTCAAAAGTAGTGGTCAAGGTTATTTTTGTTTTCGAGAATGGCAACATCTAGGTCAAAGGTCAAGGTCGCAAGTTGAAAAATGTTGGTACTGACAGAAAGGTCATGTCACAAGGTATACACATGTGAAATATGGGAGCCTTACCTGTTATGGTTTAAAAGTAGTGGTCAAGGTTAAAGTTTTTGTTGAGAATGGCAACATCTAGGTCAAAGGTCAAGGTCCGAGGTGAAAAAAAATTTGGTACTGACAGAAAGGTCATGTCACAAGGTATACACATGTTAAATATGGTAGCCGTACCTGTTATGGTTCAAAAGTTTTTATCAAGAATGGCAACATCTAGGTCAAAGGTCAAGGTCGCAAGGTGAAAAATGTTGGTACTGACAGAAAGGTCATGTCACAAGGTATACACATGTGAAATATGGTAGCCTTACCTGTTATGGTTCAAAAGTAGTGGTCAAGGTTAAAAGTTTTTGTTGAGAATGGCAACACCTAGGTCAAAGGTCAAGGTCGCAAGGTTAAAAATGTTGGTACTGACAGAAAGGTCATGTCACAAGGAATACACATGTGAAATATGGTAGCCGTACCTGTTATGGTTCAAAAGTAATGGCCAAGGTTAAAGTTTTTTTCGAAAATGGCAACATCTAGGTCAACGGTCAAGGTCAAAAATGTTGGTACTGACAGAAAGGTCATGTCACAAGGAATACACATGTGAAATATGGTAGCCGTACCTGTTATGGTTCAAATGTAATGGCCAAGGTTAAAGTTTTTTTCGAGAATGGCAACATCTAGGTCAAAGGTCAAGGTCGCAAGGTCAAAAATGTTGGTACTGACAGAAAGGTCATGTCACAAGGAATACACATGTGAAATATGGTAGCCGTACCTGTTATGGTTCAAAAGTAGTGGTCAAGGTTAAAGTTTTTTTCGTGCAGACAGGCCAAAAACTAGATGCCCACCGAATCGGTGATTCCGGGGGCATAAAAAGGGCAACAATTTGCACCATATGCAGGATAGAGTTATCTTAATTGGTTGTGTATATAGTTGTGAAATTGGAAAAGGTTGTATAAAGTTTCAATACAACGCTTCAAGTTGTTACTGAGATTACACTCTAAATGTAGTTGCAAAACTTTAACCAGAATTTCTAAGTCCAAAAAGGGCCATTACTTGCATAAAATGCTGGATAGAGTTATCGTACTTGATTGTTTACATAGGTGTGATGTTTGGGAAGGGCTGTATAACAGTTTCAATGCAATGCATCAAGTAATTACTATGATATGGTTTTTAATGTAGTTGCATGCAAAACTTTAACCAGAATTTACAAGTCCAAAAAGGCCCATAACTTACATAAAATGCCGGATAGAGTTATTTAACTTGAAAATCAACATAGGTGTGATATTTCGGAAGGGTTGTATAAAGTTTCAAAGCAATGCATCAAGTAAATCCTAGGATATCGACTCTTAATGTAGTTCTAGTTAAAAAAAGGGCCATAAATTGCAAAATATACTGGATAGAGTTATCATACTTGATTATTTAGATAGGTGTGATGGTTGGGAAGGGTTGTATAAAGTTTCAATGCAATGTATCAAGTAGTTACTAAGAGATGGTCTCTTAATGTAGTTGCATGCAAAACTTTAACCAGAATTTCTAAGTAGAAAAAGGGCCATAACTTGCATACAATGCAGGATAGAGTTATCTAACTTAATAATATACATTGGTGTGATAGTTGGGTAGGGTTATATAAAGTTTCAATGCAACGCATCAAGTAACTACTGAGATAGGGACTCTTTAATTTAATTGCACGCAAAACTTTAACCAGAATTTCTAAGTAAACAAGAGTAGGCCATGATGGCCCTGGATCGCTCACCTGATTTTTGTTCTTCACTTTAACCATATAAGCCCCGCCCCCTGGCGGCCATAGTTTCTGACCAATCAACTTGGCTTGAAGGAATCTGATAGAGGGTCACCCTAGGAACATTTCTACAAAATTATTTGAAAATCGGCCCGACACTTTCAGAGAAGATTTTTTAAGTTTTCACTATAGCCATATAAGGCAAAATAGCCCCACCCCCCTGGTGGCCATGTTTTTCGACCAATCAACATGGCTTGAAGGAATCTGATAGAGGGTCATCCAAGGAACATTTCTACAAAATTATTTGAAAATCGGCCTGACACTTTCGGAGAAGAAGATTTTTTAAGTTTTCACTATAGCCATATAAGGCAAAATAGCCCCGCCCCCCTGGCGGCCATGTTTTTCGACCAATCAACATGGCTTGAAGGAATCTGATAGAGGGTCATCCTAGAAACATTTCTACAAAATTGTTTGAAAATCGGCCTGACACTTTCGGAGGAGAAGATTTTTTAAGTTTTCACTATAGCCATATAATGCAAAATAGCCCCACCCCCCCTGGCGGCCATGTTTTTCGACCAATCAACATGGCTTGAAGGAATCTGATAGAGGGTCATCCAAGAAACATTTCTACAAAATTATTTGAAAATCGGCCTGACACTTTCGGAGGAGAAGATTTTATAAGTTTTCACTATAGCCATATAAGGCAAAATAGCCCCGCCCCCCTGGCGGCCATGTTTTTCGACCAATCAACATGGCTTGAAGGAATCTGATAGAGGGTCATCCAAGGAACATTTCTACAAAATTATTTGAAAATCTGACGACCAGTTTGGGAGAAGAAGAATCTTGAAGTTTTTTTCATTTCGTTGCCATGGAAACCAGAATTTTGCATGGATCTCAAACATTTGAAGGAAATCTGGTGAGGTCATTGAGAGGATGCTTCTGTGAAGTTTCATCCCAATTGACCCACTGGTTACTGAGGAGAAGAAGTTGACAATAACTCACCTTGAGCAAAGCTCAGGTGAGCTAAACAAGAGGGCCATGATGGCCCTGGATCGCTCACCTTAATTATACAATGTACTGCAATGCAAAACACATCAAGACAATTATTCTGAATGCAACCTCCACAGTGTTAACAAGATTTTCCTTCATTTGGCCTAGTGATCTATATCTTTTTACCTGATATGACCCATATTCCAACATGGACAAGATATCATCAAGACAACATTCTGACAAATTTTCAACTTGCTCAAAGTAAAAATGCGGCCTCCGGAGTTTGAACAATATTTTCTGTTATTGACCTTGTTTCTGACCCAATATGACCCATATTCGTATTTGACCTAGATATAATTCAGACAAACATTCTGACCAAATTTCAAGCTGCTGAAGCAAAAAATGCGACATCCAAAGTGTTAACAAGATTTTCCTTCAATTTGGCCTAGTGACCTAGTTTTTGACACTACATGATCCATATTCGAACTTGGCTTAGATATCATTTAGATAAACATTCTCATTAAATGTCAAGCTGCTGTAGCAAAAAATGCGTTTTCTTCAGAGTTAACAGGGGTCACGCTGTCGTTCGCCATTTGAGCCATTGGCTCAAACTGGCTCAGAAGAAAATGACACTGGCGACAGTCCCATTTTTGCCCTTTTTCCCGATCGCCAACCACAAATATAATAAAATTCCCACAGGGAAATAGCTTTTACCTTTAAAGCTATAAAATACTACATTCACAGCGTGTCGGTTTAAAAAACCAATAGTGGCTGTGGGTGTGTACACGATGTACAGTTGGGTACCTTCAACTCGATGGTTGTATGCAAACGGTTGTAACTACATCTTGAACAATCTGTAGTTACAACCGTCTTACATCAGACCCTCAAACTGTTTGTCGCGTGTAAAATAAAGCTTGAGGTGATCAGATTAGCGATTTACGTAATCGGTTAAAGGATTAATGAAATTGCTCTTATTATTTAATCGCAAGTTGATTGTAGCAAGGTGGAATGCCTTTAATAATTACAATTAGTGTCGATTGGTTTCGCGCATTTCTTTACACAAATGAATATTTGAGACATTTTCGAATTGATTTCGTGCACACTTTTAACGGCCGATTTCTACCTTATTTTACAACCGCATGACAAAGCAAACATACCAATCGATAGCTTATTCAATAATATATCCAAATACTTCAATATATGTCCATCTGTCTGTCTGAATAAAAAGAAAAATTAATTTAAAAACGGCAGCCCTAAACCAGTTTAAATTTTGCTCCGATGATGACCAAGTAAGCCAAATCGGCTCCTATTAATAGAACTGAGGTAGAATTACACTATATTGGATGTTGTACGCGTACTTCTGAGGGCGGGTAAAAATTTCAGCAGACCGATTGAGATTTCAAAATTTCCGAAGCACTGTATTTACTTTGAAAATGTCCCAAAAAAAATGTGGCTCAAGAACATTTTGGGCCAGTGTGACCCCTGGTTAACAAGATGTTCCTTCAATTTGACCTAGTGACCTAGTTTCTAACCCAATATGACCCATATTCAAACTTGACCTAGATATCTTTAAGACAAACATTCTGGCAAAATTTCAAACTTCTGAAGCAAAAAATGCAGCCTCTAGAGTGTCAACAAGAGTTACCCTTCAATTTGGCCTAGTGACCTAGTTTTTAACCCGGCATGACCCATATTCGAACTTGGCCTAGATATCATTTAGACAAACATTCTGATCAAATTTCAAGCTGCTGAAGCAAAAAATGTGGCATCCAAAGGGTTAACAAGATTTTCCTTTAATTGGCCTAGTGACCTAGTTTTTGACCCCGCATGACCCATATTCGAACTTAGCCTAGATATCATTGAGCTCAACATTCTTACCAAATTTCAAGCTGCTGAAGCAAAACATGCGGCTTCTACAGAGTTAACAAGATTTTCCCTCAATTTGGCCTAGTGACCTAGTTTCTGACCCAATATGACCCATATTTAAACTTGACCTAGATATCTTTAAGACAAACATTCTGACAAAATTTCAACATGCTCAAGTTGAAAATGTGGCCTCTACAGTGTTAACAAGATTACCCTTCAATTTAGCCTAGTGACCTAGTTTCTGACCTAATATGACCTATATTCGAACTTGACCTAGATATTTTTAAGACAAACGTTATGATAAAGTTTCAACATGTTCAAGTTGAAAATGTGGCCTCCAGAGTGTTAACAAGATTTCGCTTCAATTTGACCTAGTGACCTCGTTTTTAATCTCATATGGCCCAGTTTCAAACTTGTCCAAGATTAGATGGAGATGAATGTTCTGATACACTTTCATGAAGATTGGATGAAAATGTAGCCTGTAGAGTGTTAACAATCTGAAATGTTTACGACGCCGGACAAAATGTGATCACAATAGCTCACCTTGCACTTCGTGCATAGGTGAGCTAAAAAGGGCCACAACTTGCATAAAATGAAGGATAGAGTTATCTAATTTGATAATCTACACAGCTGTGATAGTTGGATAGGGTTGTAGAAAGTTTCAATGCAATGCATCAAGTTAATACTGAGATATGGACTCTTAATTTAGTTGCACGCAAAACTTTAACCAGAATTTCTAAGTAAAAAAAGGGCCATAACTTGCATAAAATGCAGGATAGAGTTATCTAACTTGATAATCTACATAGGTGTGATAGTTGGGTATGGTTGTATAAAAGTTCAATGCAATGCATCAAGTGAATACTGAGATATGGACTCTTAATTAAGTTGCACGCAAAACTTTGACCAGAATTTCTAAGTAAAAAAGGGCCATAACTTGCTTAAAATGCATGACAGAGTTATCTAACTTGATAATCTACATAGGTCTGATAGTTTGGTAGGGTTGTAGAAAGTTTCAATGCAATACATGCACTATTTAAGTACTTGCATGCAAAACCTTAACCACGGTGTGACAAGGACGCAGACGCCAGGGTGAGTAGTATAGCTCTCATATTCTTCGAATAGTCGGGCTAAAAATGCAGTCTCCAGAGTGTTGGTAACATTTTCCTTCAATTTGGCTTAGTGATTTAGTTTTAGAGTCAATGTGACCCATATTTAAGTTTGCCTAGATATCATTAAGACAAAAATTCTGACAAAATGTCAAGCTGCAGCAGAAATAAGTGCGGCCTCTAGAGTGTTAACAAGATGTTCCACAAATTTGGCCTAGTGACCTGACATGACACATATTCGAACTTGGCCTACATATCATCAAGATTAACATTCTGATAAAGTTTCAACATGCTCAAGGTGAAAAATGTTGCCTCCAGAGTTTTAACAAGATTTTCCTTCAATTTGACAAAATGACCTAGTTTTTTACCTCATATGGCCCTGTTTCGAACATGTCCAAGATTTGATGGAGATGAGTGTTCTGATAAACTTTCATGAAGATCGGATGCAAAATGTAACCTATAGAGTGTTAACAAGGCAATTGTTGACAAAGCACGATGGATCACGGACAAAATGTGACCAGAATAGCTCACCTGGAGCACGTCATGCACAGGTGAGCTATAAATGCTTGTACGGTAATTGATTCAAATGAATCCATTATTTACCTCCCCTGAATCCTCAACTGTATCTTTAATTCCAGGGCATTTCGTAACAACACGCTGGTGACATCTTTTATGGACAACACATGTACATACTGTATAAAGAAATAATAAATGTCATTCAAATTTACCATTTCAATATTAACATCTCTGCTGCTAATGGCTTTTGTCAGCATTTTAAAGATTTCAATGAAAATTATGCCCTCAAAATGACAATACAAGAAAAGACTGTGTGTTGCCTGCCCTATTAATAACAAATTCCTTAAACTCAATCAATGTGTGTCAGACAGACAGACAGACATACAAACAGGAGCAAAAACTACTTGTAACCAAACATGGAGATGTAAGTAAATTTGAAATCAATAGATGCTCCCTGAAATCAAGTAAAATGCCTAACTCTCACAAATACTTAAATTTCCCATCGAGTTTCACTGAAATCCAGTCAGCAGTTACTGGAAAGTAGCAGAGAGGAAAGTTTGCACAAACGCAAACAATTAATAGGCTAAATTTTCAGGGAGCATAAAAATAAAATCTGTGAACTTATTAAAGACAACCTACCTTGACATTGGTACCCCTGCTTACCCAAACCCCTGAAATAGGAAACAAAACTTATTCTATATCATGTGATAATATTCAATACATTTTCTATCAAACACAATGTTTAATCAAATGATCCTGTTAGTTTCAATTATTTCACCTGCTAAAGAGATATGACACATGTAGTATTTGTGAAAGCCTTAAGACTACAATCTATTGTTTTGTCATTCATGCACTTCTAGCAGCACAAGCCCAAACTGAGTGTGTACATTGACAGTGATGGTTGACCAGGCATACATTTCTGATAGAGGGTCACCCCAACAAATCGTCCAAACACTTTCGGAGGAGAAGATTTTGTAAGTTTTCACTATTTAGCAATATAAGGCAAAAAAGCCCCGCCCTGTAGCGCCATGTTTTTCGACCAATCAACATGGCTTTAAGTCAGTGTTTTGGGAATCTGATAGAGGGTCACCTTAGGAACATTTCTACAAAATTATTTGATAATCAGCCTTACACTTTCAGAGAAGAAGATTTTTTTCACTTAAGCCATATAAGGCAAATTACCCCACCCCCTAGCGGCCATGTTTTTCCACCAATCAACATGGCTTGATGAAATCTGATAGAGGGTCACCCAAGGAACATTTCTACAAAATTATTTGAAAATCGGTCTGACACTTTCGGAAGAGAAGATTTTTTAAGTTTTCACTATAGCAATATAATGCAAAATAGCCTGCCCCCTGGCAGCTATGTTTTTCCACCAATCAACATAGCTTGAAGGAAACTGATAGAGGGTCGGTCACCCAACGAATATTTCTACAACATTATTTAAAAATCGGTCTGACACTTTCGGAGGAGAAGATCTCTTTAAGTTTTCACTATAGCCATTTAAGGCAAAATAGCCCCTCCCCCTGGCGGCCATGTCTTTCGACCAATCAACATGGCCTGATAGAGGGTCATCCAAGGAACATTTCTACAAAATTATTTGAAAATCTGCCAACCAGTTTGGGAAAAGAAGAATTTTGAAGTTTTTTTTCGTTTCTAGAATTCTGCATGGATCCCAAAAAGTTGAAGGAATTCTGGTGAGGTCATTGAGAGGATGCTTTGTGTGAAGTTTCATCCCAATTGACCCACTGGTTACTGAGGAGCAGAAATCAACGGACTACGCACGCCGGACGACGGACAAAAGACAATCACAATAACTCACCTTCATGCTCAGGTGAGCTAAAAACAAAATGTGACCTTTGACTTGTCAGGTTCAAAAATTAACAATCTACAAACATGAACATTTTATTCTTATTTTAAGTCTTTATCATTATTATCCATATCCTTAATAACTTATTTCCAGAGTCAATTGCTTTGAGAAGATCCACAGAGACAAGAGGGCCATGATAGCACCCGTTTGATACAGATAGTATAGTAGTAAATTTGTAACAGCTAATCTTGGAGGTACTTTAATCAAGAGTGGGAAAGAAACTGCTAGAACTCACAACCCCTGGATTGACAGCCTACGTTGCTACCGACTGAGCTACCCGGGCTCGGCAGGTAAGCTAATACTAGAATGTTAACAAGATTTTCCTTTAATTTTGCCTCGTGACCTTGATTTTGATGACCAATATTCATGACCTTGTGACCATGTGTTTGACAGGACATGACCTATATTCCAACGGAGTCTAGAAATCATCAAGACAATTATTCTGACATAGTTTAAACATGCTTAAGTTTAAAATGCACCATTTAGGGTTTTAACAAGGGTTTACTTCAATTTGACCTAGTGACCTAATTTTTGAGATAACATGACCCATATTGGATACAAAATGTTGCCTAAAGAATTTTAACAAGGCCATTATTGATGACGTAGGTACAACTGACAAAATGATCACAATAGCTCACCTTGAGCACTTCCTGCTCTATCTTGAAATCAGACAAGCTGATTTATAAGAAGAATTTGGCATTTTCCCCCCTTTCTGATGCTGCAGCACAGCAACCTAAATTCTACAAAGATTTAAATCTTTGAACATTTTGAAAGAGTACCACCAAGGTAACATTCCTGTGAATTTTGGTTGAAATTGGTCCAGTTGTTCAGGAAGAGATGTCGGCTAAGGTGATCTAAACATGTGTCTTAGATTGGAAGTACATATATATTTATCATGTGGGAGTAAAAACCCTTTCCCTCATATTGACGCTTTCTTACACCTCTGCAGCAGACATGTTTTGAAAACATTGCGACAAAAGAAGAAATTGCTCAAAACAAGCAATTTCTCCTTTTGTCACCATGTTTACAGCTCTATTCAATTATAATACTTACATTTAAAGGGAGTTTCTAAATTTGTTCAGGTATATTTTCAAAGTCTTCTGCTGCAGATTTGTTGTATGTGGGAAAGGGTTAAATATAAGGGAAAGAGTTGTGGTTCTCCTTATCATCATCATAATACAAATTACCAGAACTATTAACCTCATGTTAAATTGACTTCCATTTGTACATGTATATGTTTTACTTGCTAATGATATCATCATATATAGCACAGACCCTTTATTTAACAAAACAGACCACATAATTCTGGTCATAGTTGGCAAAAGGATTAAATATTTCTCCTTTTCCCACCAAGGTCTCTTACATTCAATTTGTTTCTTTATACTGTAATTGATCACAGATTTGCATTTTCTTATCCGGAAAGCCAACCAATACCCTAATTAAAACGTCAATGGGAAGACCTGCCTGCTCTTCCATGCGAAATGGTTACGGCTTGAAAAAGTTCTTTGATAAATGGCAAAGTGTGCAGAGCCAAATCAGGCTGCATAGATATGCTGGCTGATCTGGTTCTACACTGGTCGCAATTGACTTGCAGTTGCGTTTCACAGCACTGCTCAAATATACAAAGCCTTTTAATTTTCCAGTTAAACATTCACCCAATTTCTGATACAAATATACTAACTAATTAATGCTGGAAAAGTACAAATTACTCAACCCTTCTTATCCTGCTATGTTTTCTATTGCTTTTGACAGATCGAGGGCTTGGCGTGAAACGGTTGTAACTTAAATTGGTATTTTTTACCAAGGTTTATCACCTCGCCATAAAGTCTTTATAAGCGTTAAATCATTTACTTGGTAAACAATGGAAATTTAGGTGCCATTGCTCGTTCTGAGCAATGGCACCTAAATTTGCATTGTTTACAAAGGGGTCAAAATTGCCCCTAAACCAGGGTTTTCAAAATAGGTTTTTAGTTACAACTGTTTCACGCCAAGCCCTCAATTCTGATGAGCTATTTTGTCCAAAATTGTCATTATATTCTCAATAACTATTAATTTTGGAAGAATGTAAAGATAAAATATTAGGCAATCAGGGTGTATTGAAATATTCTCTGTTCATCATGACAAAGGATAGAAAGGATGACAGAAGAAAAAGAGTTCACAATTTTATATTTTAGTTGTCTGCTTTGAAACCACTGTTAGTTTCATTTTGATACAGAGTTGAAAAATATTGTTGGAAAAGGAGACGTTTCTTCTTTTTCCTAAATGTTTTCACAAATCTTCTGGTATTAAGAAGTAAAATTTCATCTGTTTCAGGGTAAGGGTAAGATTCTATGACAGACCATTTGTTGCCTGGATATATTCACAAATAAGCACCATGCCTATTGTCAGTCTCTATATGACCTAATTATCCCTATTTAATACATGGTAAAAGTGTAATTTCACAAGCTGAGTTATCGTTTTAACCCTTTCCTAGATACAGCCAACTTGTTATGTTTACGCACAAAAGGATATTTGGAGACATATTGAAAAGCAGAAATTGCTCAAAACATACAATTTTTTTCTCTTCCAAAAATGTTTTAAAATTTTCATTAATTGTTTTGATGTAAAACTGATATGGCAACAAAAGCAACAATCTGTAAGATAGAAATGCTTCACTATCAGTCGCCATGAAATTACTGAACTACCGTTGAAAATCAGATCTGAAGAAAGCTATTTGCAAACAAAGTTGAACACTTTCCCACGCCCCTGCAGCAGACTACTTTTGAAATCATTGTGGTAAATAATGAGCAGTTTTACTTTTGCCAAAATGTTTTCAACTCTATAGTCTACTCAATAAATTATCAATCGAGATAATCAATAGTTTTGCCTTCTTGTTTGCTAAGTGCTCTGCTGCAGATTTCTCATGTAGGCAAGCGTTAAAAAAGATACCTATTTACTTCATTGGTAAAAATGGAAAAATGAGACATTTTAAATTCAAAACAGAATTTCACTCAATGTGTTACTGTATAGATAGATGTATATTGGCTTGAAATAAAAAACAACCTTTCTTTACTCAAATATTCTGAGACGCAAAGACGGTTTGCACTTTCCTCGAGAATGTGTCAAAAAATATTCATGTATTACATGTCATTTATACTCATACAATATATATTTTTTTTCTAAATGCTTCATTATTTAACCCTTTCCCTCATACGACAATTCTGCAGCAGACGACTTTGGACGTAGTTTGTCAAAAAATAGAAAATCTCCATAATTGAATGGATAACCTATGACAAAAAGTGGAAAACATTGTGGCAAAAGGAGAAATTGCACGTTTTGTGCAATTTCTTCTTTTGTCACTATGTTTTCAAAAAGCTGTCTGCTGCAGAGGCGTCAGAAAGCATCTATATGAGGGAAAGGGTCAATAAAAAAAATATGCTATATAAATACAAAAGACTTATTATGAGAATCTCTTCTTTAGTCTTTTCCTGAAACAGATATCTTTTGTCCATTCTGTAGCACACGATTTCCAAAAATATTATGGGAATAAGAAATTTCTTAAAAATGCTCCAATTTTTCTTTTCCAACAATGTTATTAAGACAACACAGCATGTTTCCTGTTACTTAACATTATGTTTTATGTTAGCAAAAACTTAATCCTCATTTGTTAGTAGCCTACTCAGTTACATCTCATGAAGAAGACCCCTTACCATATGAAATCACGACATAATGAGCAAAATGTTGGTTGACGTAACATAGTGGCCATAAACTTGTGTCCATTGACTTGATGGACCCGACGACGCATAGCACCGCGCCGCCGGTTAAGTAAACCCTCCTTTTCTCTGAACACCCTCTGTTCCTTCGGTTGCTCTGAAATGATAAGAACAAAATACTCATTGAATAGAGACTGAATAGAAAGCATTGTGACAAAATATTTTCAAAAGTCCTCTGTTGCATATATACGACAAAATGCGTCTTGCAGGTGGGTCGCATTTAATTATTCATGCATGCTATGATTATTGATGATTTAATTTTGTCCCTTAATTTGCTAAATAAATACCATAACAATCTCTCAGACATGGAAAGGCAGACATTATAAGACTATATTTCAACGGACATGTGATAAATCTACAGCAGACGACGTTGAAAACATTTAGTCAAAGACATGGAAAATATCTATAAATGACATAAGGTATTATTAAGGAATCAATTTGAAAACATTGTGGCAAACGAAGAAATTGCTCATTTTGAGCAATTAATCTGCTATAGAGGCGTCAGAAATCGTCTATATGAGGGAAAGGGTTAACCTGGGAGTAATGCGTGTCATTTTGTTCTCTGCATGTCCATGTTATAAAGATTTTTTGTTGATATTCCAAAACATTTCCCTGATAAGAAAATACTAAATTGGAAGTCTTAGCCAACTGTTGATAACATTGTGAGAAAAGAGAGAAATTGCTACATGTTAAACAAGAGGCCCATGAGGGCCTATGCTCTACTGGCATGGTTCTTCAGTCGCTCTATTGTGTTCACAAGCTGTATTATAGCAATTTTGACAATTTCAAGGGCCATAATCCAGTCATGCATGAGCGGATCTGGCTGGTTTTCGAAAGGAACCAAGCTCTCATCTATATTTAACTACTATCTTACTTTGGTGAAGGTCAGATAGTAAATGAAGACTATTGTTATGTGTTCACAAGCTGTATTATAGCAATTTTGACAATTTCAAGGGCCATAATCAAGTCATGCATGGGCGGATCTGGCTGGTTTTCAAAAAGAAACTAAGTTCTCATCAATATTTAATTACTACCTAAGTTTGGTGAAGGTCAGATAAGAAATGGAAGGTCTATTGGGTTCACAATAGCAATTTTAACAATTTCAAGGGCCATAATACAGTCAAGCATTGGCGGATCTGGCTGGGTTGCGAAAGAAAGAGAGCTCTCATGGATATCTAACTACTGTATAAGTTTGATTGAGATACAATCAAAACTGAAGACTTTGTCGCTTTCACAAGCAATTGTTTACGGACGCACTCAGTCGCACAATTTTGACAATTTGAAGGGCCATAATCCAGTATTGCATGGGCAGATCTGGCTGGTTTGCAAAGGAACCGAGCTTTCATGGATATCTAACTAATGTATAAGTTTGATTAAAATAACCAATATCTCTTTCCCATAACAGTTCAACTGTGTGCCAAACATTTATTTGTAAAAGTCATGAGTTTTTTAAATCTGAACTCATGCTGTTTACACATACATGTACATGTAGGATGAATGTAAAAAATGACATCAGGTAGATGGTCAACGTACTTTGTAAAAACCCACAATATGACCTTTATTGAAAGGGAAAAGAATATTTTCCAAATTAAATTTATTCAGTAATTTGAAGCAGAAGACTTGGTTAGAAAATGTGAAATAAAGGTATTGCCCATAATTGAGTAATTTCTCAAATTCCCGGAACTATCTAAGTTTTTCTTTCAGTGTTAAAACTGTTATATTGAGTAGATTTTTTCAATTTGCTTTAAATTGTTCTATTTCGAAAGCATTTCAAATCAGATAAAAGTTTAATGTTTCAAAATTCCTATATTTCAATTTGTTAGTTTTTCAAAGCAGGCAACTCTAAAAAAAAAAAAAGGGCCATGAGGCCCTGGAATCGCTCACCTGAGAATGGGTTATTTCAGACTTAACTCTTTCAGCGCCAATGGCAATATCATGAAGACAAAATTTCTGACAAAATTTCAAGCTGCTCAAGTCAAAAATGCAATATCTATAGTGTTAACTAGATTGTTCTACAATTGGGCCTAGTGACCTAGTTGTTGACCTGACCTTTCCCATATTCGAACTTGACCTGGATATCACTAAGACAAACATTCTGACAAAGTTTCAACATGCTCAAGCCAAACATGTGACTTCCACAGTGTTAACAGTATTTTCCTTAAATTTGGCTTAGTGACCTAGTTTTGGACCAGTCATGAACTATATTAAAACTTAGCCAAAATATCACTAAGACAAACATTCTGACATAGTTTCATCATGCTCAAGCCAAAAATATGGCTTCCAGAGTGTTAACAAGATTTTCCTTACATTTGGCCTTGTGACCTAGTTTTTGACCGGACAAGACCAATATTCAACCTTGGCCTAGATATCATCTAGGCAAACTTTCTGACAAAGTTTCAACATGCAGTTTTTGACCCGACATGACCTATATGACCTATATTCGAACTTGGCCTATATATCACTAAGACAAACGTTCTGACAAAAATTCAAAATGCTCAAGCCAAAAATGTGGCTTCCAGTGTTAACAAGATTTTTCATAAATTTGACCTAGTGACCTAGTTTTTGACCGCACCTGACCTCGAACTTGGCCTAGATATCACTAAGACAAACATTCTGACACAGTTTCAACATGCTCAAGCCAAAAATGTGGCTTCCAGAGTGTTAACAAGATTTTCTTTAAATTTGACCTAGTGACCTAGTTTTTGACCAGACATGACCCAGTTTCGAACTTGGCCTAGATATCACTGAGACAAATATTCTGACAAAGATTCAACATGCTCAAGCCAAAAATGTGGCTTCCATAGTGTTAACAAGATTTTCTTTAAATTTGACATATTGACCTAGTTTTTGACCCCACATGACCCAGTTTCGAACTTTGCCTAGAGTTGATGGAGATATAATTATGTTTTGATAAACTTTCATAAAGATTGGATGCAAAATGTTGCCTCTAGAGTGTTAACAAGCAAATGTTGATGACGAACGACGGACAAAAGGCGATCACAATAACTCACCTTGAGCACTATGTGCTCTGGTCTGGTGAGCTAAAAAACCAGTTAAAAGATAGCACTGCTTTACAGTCACTATTGCGGATCTTTTATCTATAAATGTGTATGCATCTCAGTTTTAGATAGGATATGGCTTCCTAAAGGTCAAAGTTTAATTTTATTTTCTATTGTCTAATTGGACTTGGAGAGAATTCAACCCATTTAAATATGTAATCATTAAGTTGTTCTACACAACCGTAAAATGGCTACTAGTAGGAGCTGCCAACTTCTCTTTACACCAATCTATTAACCCATTTTCTCAAATGCTTTTATTGACTTTTATTGACTTATAGAGATCAGACAATTAAGACAAACAAATGCATTATTTTCAAGTTAGTAACAAAATATTCATCTCATGTTAAACTTTCCACCCAGAATATGTTAAAACAAGAGGGCCATGATGGCCCTAGTTCGCTCACCTGAAGTATACAATGTAATGCAATGCAAAACACATCAAGACAATTATTCTGACAAAGATTCAAAATGCAACATCCAGATTGTTAAACTTAACAAGATTTTCCTTCATTTGACCTAGTGATCTATATATTTTTACATGATATGACCATATTCTAGCGTGGACTAGATATCATCGAGACAAACATTTTGACAAAGTTTCAACTTGCTCAAAGTAAAAATGCGGCCTCCGGAGTTTGAACAATATTATACAATTATGGACTTTTCAGCTGTTATACATGATGTGATATGCACCAAAAAAATCATAGCCGAGGTCAATAATGATTTTTTGGTACATATCAACATCATGTATAACAGCTGAAAAGCCCATAACTGTTTTATTGTATAACCCTCAATGTATCATATATTCGTTTTGATATTGATCAACTTAAAAGAAAACAGAGGACCACTCAAGGAACATTTATGTTGTATGTTGTATTTCTGTCTCATGATAACAGTACGTTTTTGACATGATAACAGTCTAAAACGCGATTCTAAAATGTTGGTAATGCACGTGCATGACGTCATTTAAAAAAATTACGTCACCGGAATGACCACTCGGAAGTTTACGTGGTCATTCGGAACGCGCCTCGGAAAATTCCGTAGCGTACGGATAAAGGCGAAGGATATTAATAGGCGGCTCGTGGGATTCCCCGGTCTTCCCCTGTTACTATTTATAAAACTGGTCAATATCAGAAAAAAACGGTCAATATCGCTAGATATTTTTTCTAAAAAATTACTTTTTAGCCAATGAAAAGGCGTCTATTTATAGGTTATATAATAATTTCCTTTATTGACCTAGTTTCTGACCCAATATGACCCATATTCAGACTTGACATAGATATAATTCAGACAAACATTCTGACAAAATTTCAAGCTGCTGAAGCCAAAAATGCAGCCTCCAGAGTGTTAACAAGATTTTCCATCAATTTGGCCTAGTGACCAACTTTTTGACCGAGCATAATCCATATTCAAAGTTAGCCTAGATATAATTAAGATAAATATTCTGACCAAATTTTAAGTGGCTGAAGCAAAAAATGTGGCTTCTACAGTGTTAACAAGATTTTTCTTCAATTTGTCCTATTGACATAGTTTTTAAACAGACATGACCAATATTCGAACTTTGCTTACATATCATATACAACAAACATTCTGATCAAGTTTTAACATGCTCAATTTAAAAAATGCAGCATCTGGAGTGTTAACAAGTTTTCCCTTCAATTTGACCTAGTTTCTGACCCAATATGACCCATATTCAATCTCAATATAGATATAATTCAGACAAACATTCTAACAAAATTTCAGAAATGCGGCCTCCAGTGTTAACAAGATTTTCCATCGAATTGGCCTAGTGACCTACTTTTTAACAAGGCATAACCAGCATTTAAGCTTGGCCTAGATATCATTAAGATAAACATTCTGACCAAATGTTAAGCTAATGAAGCAAAAAACGCAGCTTCTACAGTGTTAACAAGATTTTCCCTTCAATTGGCCTACTGACCTAGTTTCTGAACCAATATTACCCATATTCAAACTTGACCTAGATATCAATAAGACAAACATTCTGACTAATTTACAAACTGCTGAAAAAAAAATTGCGGAAATTCTTCAATTTGACCTAGTGACCTACTTTTTGACCCAACATTATCCATGTTAGAACTTGACCAACATATCATGAAGACAACCATTCTGATAAAGTTTCAAAGTTAAAAATGCAGTATCAAGAGTGTTAACAAGATTGTTCTTCAATTTGGCCTAGTGACCTATTTTTAGACCCATATTCGAACTTGACCTAGATTCAAGACAAACATTTTGACAAAATTTCAAACTGCTGAAGCAAAAATTGCGGCTTCTACAGTGTTAACAAGATTTTCCTTCAATTTGACTTAGTGACCTACTTTTTGACTCGACATGACCCATGTTCAACTTGTCTTAATACATATTATCAAGACAAACATGCAAGTTGAAAATTAGGCCTCTGTAGTGTTAAGTTAATAAGATTTCTCTTCAATTTGACCGTGTGACCTAGTTTTTGACCTCATATGGCCCATTTTCGAACTTGTCCAAGATCTGATGGAGATGAATATTCTGACAAACTTAAATGAAGATCGGATGCAAAATGTAGCCTGTAAAGTGTTAACAAGGCAAATTGTTAACGACGCACGACGCCTGACAGACGGACAAAATGTGATCACAATAAAACCTTGCATTTCCTGCACAGGTGAGCTAAAAAGTTATAACCAGCAGCAACATCACAAAATCTGTATCAGGGAAAAACAGTTTATTAAACATTTGTCACTTCAGTCCCTTTCTGATTCCACCCAACAGCAATATTTTGCATTTAAAAAATAGGGATAGAACAACTTTTGTTGAAGGCCATCTAATGAACATCTATCAAACTATCTTGAAATCAGACAAGCAATTTCAAAGGAGAAGAATTAAATAAACAAGACCGCTACAGAGCAAACACCCAACCTTTTTTTCTTAAGTCTGAACAGGGGCATTTTTAATACTGAATAATTATTAAAGCCAGAAATATGTGACATGTATATATTGTTCCTAGGAACATGTGTGCCAAGTCTCATTTGAAAATGTTGAATGTTTTTTTTAGTTTTGAGGTAAGGTTAAAGTTTGTGATGACGCAGCCGTTGATGCCAAGGGTATCACAATACCTCAACTTTTTTTCTTCGAAAATCAGACAAGCTAAAAATTGTCAATTCAGCTCCTTACTGGTGAACCTAACTGGCAGCCAAAATGTTCAATAAATAAATATGGAAAGAACACTTAAAGTTGAGTCACTAAAGAAACATTTCTACAAAAGTATCTTGAAATCAGATCAGCAGTTTCAGAGAATAAAGTTGGTCATTATACCTCTTTTCTGATACTGTCTGGTGGCAATGTTTCTCAACCAATCAATATGGCCTGAATACTCTTTGTAGTTGGCAAACAAATGATAAATAAGCCAAATCATCAAGAAAGCTGACAGGTGCTTTGAGAGACGAAGGATTTATAATTTTACCAACTTTCTGATGCCACCTAACTGAAATGCTTTGAATATTCTAAATGCTTTTAAATGCTTTTGAAGAGGGTCATCTAGGGAGTACATATCTTCTAAATTATCTTAAATCAGTTTGAGATATTTTTTAATTTTATTTTAGTTTGTTATTTTATACTTTGAACATTTTTGAAAAGGACCACCTCTCTATGATCGAAGTTTGCTTGGACTGACCAAGTGCTTTAAGAAGTACATGTATTGATTAAAACAAATATTGGTATAGTAGATGAACACTGGGACATCACAACAGTTCACCTAGAGCACTTTTTGTCCAAGAGAGCTTAACAAAAAGGCTATATGGCCCTGTATTGCTCTCCTACCAGAACACTTCAGGATAAGCTGTGTATCAGACGATCAGCATCAGTAGAAAATTTATAAAGTTCTTCCTTTCTGATGCAACTAGTTAGCCATGCATTTCAACAAATAAATATGGCATGAATGAATTTATAGTCACATCATTATGTTTAGATCTTATTGAGAACAAATAATTGTAGCTGAAACAGCATCCAACTTTAGAACAGCAATGACAAAAATTGTCTGCTGCATATTCGTCAAAACGCATCTAAAAGTGGAAAAGGGTTAAAAGAGATATGTCTCCTTTCTTTTCAAAATTTGTTTTCACGTTTGACACCCTCACATCAAAATGGTGAATTTGTGTGCCCAGTTACTTGGGAACCCTTTGATGCATGGATTCTCATTTTGACCTTTGACCTTTAAGGTACACGCCTTGGTCTTGTGCGCGACACTTCACCTCATCATGGTGAACATGTGTGCCTAGTAACTTGGGAATCCCATGATGCATGGTTGAGATGTGGGCCAGACAAGATACAGTCCTATCAAACAGTTCTCATTTTGATCTTTGAACTCTTAAGTGTGACCTTGACATTTGAGGTACAGGCCTGGGTAATGTGTGCGACATACCGCCTCATCATGGTGAACGTTTGTGCAAAGTTTCTTTGATTAAGATGCGGTCCGGACAAGATACATTCCCATTAAATATTAAAAAGTACTCATCTCGATCTTTGACCTCTAAGTGTGAGCTTGACATTTGAGGAACAGGCCTGGATCTTATGTGCGTCACGCCACCTCATCATGGTGAATGTTTGTGCTAAGTTTCTTGGAAATCCTATGATGCAAGGTTAAGATGCGGGCCGGACAAGGTCTGGACAGATGTCTGGCTACACGCATACACTAAACCGCCATTGTGGCAGATATGTCGAGCTCACTGCAATCGGGTTCGTCAATAAAATGGGACTCTTTGTTCTATTTAATTTAATTATTCCTATGATTTCTTTTAAGATTCTTATATATCAAAATTAAAGGAAACTTATAGAACAAGAGGGTTATTCAGGCATAATATTCCTGTATAACTATATTCCTGTATAACTCATCAAGATATATTGTTGTATTTTAGGAAGTAGGTAACAATATTGGTTAAACAGCCTCTTGTGTAGCACATTAACACAATTTGAAATATTTTGTCAGAACAACACTTAACCCTTTCCCTCATATAGACGCTTTCTGACGCCTCTGCAGCAGACGGCTTTTTGAAAACATAGTGACAAAAGAAGAAATTGCATAAAACGTGCAATTTCTCCATTTGCCACAATGTTTTCCACTTTTTGTCATAGGTTGTCCATTCAATTAGAGATTTTCTATTTTTTGATAAAATATGTTCAAAGTCGTCTGCTGCAGAAATGTCGTATGAGGGAAAGGGTTAAACCCTTTCAAACATGTTGTAGACCCTTTCTGACACCTCTGCAATCAACAACATTGTATCATATTGAGCAATTTCTCCTTTTGAAACTCTTGTCAGTAATTTACACTTTCGCTATTAGATGTTTGCCATATTTTTGCCAATAAATTTTCAAAGTCAAATCTGCTGCAGTATGTTGTGTGCAGGAAAGCGCAAAGCAACATTAAAAAGTTGATTGAAACTTTAAGTATTTTGTCATTTTGCCAGTGGTTTTAGAGGAGATAATATTATTATGTGATTTAAAGATTTGTCTGGTTTTAGTCCTGCTGACCATGAATATGTGCAGCAAGCAGAACTGTTTGAGCAGTTTTGGTAGGGTATAAAGGAGTTGTAGAGCTATTGAGAATCAAGTGAATGAATGTCATACATGTTTAGAAATTTGGGTGTACAATTGTGTAAGTTGTCATTTGTTCTTTACATGTTTGGCGTAAGTTGTAATAAATTTTGTTAGCAGTTTGTATAAGTGGGCTGGGGTAAAAAATATTTATTTCTTCAAATTGTTTAAATTTTAGCAGGTTGCAACGTAGTTATCAATACGCTTTGTACATTACATGTTGAGCATTCATTGTGTGAATGTATGGCTGTTTATTGTTTCTTTGTCATAGCGAATGGCCAACATATAGAAAGCATTTGTCTAACAAATGGCTAACAATTACACAGCGTGTTCAAAAATCTGAATCTAATTTTTTTGAGATGTTTTTTCAGGGCTGAAACGTCTGGCAGATGTTTTTTAAGTCCATCATTTTGAAAGATGACAAAGGGTTAAGAGTTGAATAATCATCAAGGACAGGAACCTATAACCTAAATGTGTATACAAACCGGATTATCCTTTCCAGTGACCAATTGAAACAAACAGAATGTGAACATTACTTAACCCTTTACAGATAAAACTTTTGCAAGTGAAGAAGAAATTTCCTTGAAACAAATTCACATCCATTTATTTACTTTTGCTTTAAAAATAATGTTTAATGTATTAAATTTTGTTTATTGTTTGGATTTCATGTGGAATTTACTTTTCCAATCCCAAAGTGTCATGAAAATGAAGCATGATGATGCATAAATTGCAACAGAATCAAGTGAAAAAGTAACGGTACCTTCTTATCACTTAATTAAGCAAGTCCAGACTGAATGAAATGGAATAATAAACTAACACAAATAAAGAAACCCTGATTAAATTCACCTGTGAGACTGACTGTTGTGTAAACTTGTGCTGTATTGTCTAGCATCTTTGATAAAAAAAAAAATGCATTCATAATGACAATAAAAAAAATGCTTTTGCTCCATTTAGCTCTTCATAAGTAAATTAAGTTAAAGTGTCTAGGAAAAAGGGTAGATTTAGATTTATAGAAATATATACATGTTTAAAGTAAACAATAGTAATTGGAAAATCCGTCCTTTTGGTTATGAACAATTTATCCATAAATTGTAAACAATGTCAGAGACATCAAAAAACCCTTCAATGTGGTAAATGAGTTGCATCACAGTACATTTTGCTGCTGACAGGATGTAGGTC
This sequence comes from Serripes groenlandicus, assembly GCA_031761405.1. Taxonomy (NCBI): domain Eukaryota; kingdom Metazoa; phylum Mollusca; class Bivalvia; order Cardiida; family Cardiidae; genus Serripes; species Serripes groenlandicus. The sequence continues at coordinate 77,531,970 of JASEVX010000001.1, forward strand.
CAATTAACTCAATTAGTCAATGAAACTAATTCAGCTGAACTTTGACTGACTGACACAGTACTGGTGCATACACTAAATAAGTAAATTGTAAGCCGTCTTCAGCAAGACATCTGCATTCTAATGGGCTTAAGCCTTTCCCACTTGCAGATGAATTTTTGACGCAATAGCAGCTGACGACGACTTTTGAAAACATTGTGGCCAAAGGGGAAATTGCCCATAATGAGCTATTTCTCCTTTGGCCACAATGTTTTCAACTTTATTTAGCAATCAAGCTATCTTTTATGGGGATTTTTCAGGTTTTTGTCACCACGTTTTCTAAGTCGTCTGCTGCAGATTTGTTGTATGTGGGAAAGAATTGTAATGTTTTTTGCCTGATCAGTCCACTTTTAGCCATTCCCTTTAACCCTTTCCCACAATTTCTTTCAATATTGTACCAGTCGGTCATTTTGCTCGCTAAATAGTTAATCCTTTCAAAATTGGAGACACATTTTGAAGAATCTCTGCTTTATAAGTTTCTAAAATTTTATTTTTCAAGCAATTTCTCCTTCTGCTACAATGCTTTCAACTCTATTCCACAAATAAACTGCCTATAAGTATCATGGTGATGATCAATTATTCTGTATCTAGATCATTGCAGTCCTCTGATACAAATTTGATGTACAGCAATTTTTTCCCCAAAATTGCAAATGAGTGCTTTCATTAAGCGGACGTGGACGTAATATACGTCCGAAAAATCCCAAAAAACGTCCGAAAATTGAGCACTGGACGTTTATTATACGTCCAGAAATTCCCCAAAACGTCCGTAAATTTACACATGGACGTTTTCAGAATAACCCTAAATAAAGTATAAAGGGTGAAAGTGCAGAGGTGAACGTGTAAAAAACCGATAATTGTCAAAGCACGATTACACGCTTACCCCGAGTTCTTATCGTGTGTACCAGACATCACCTTGACGACCTCTGTTTGTAGGGTAGTTTAACTTGATTACGCTAATTGGATTAAAAGTTTGCCTAAACCGACGACGGTCTTTCTTTCAAATAACGTTAATTAATTAATTAAGTCGGACGTTTTCTTTATCTATTAAAAATATTTGATGACGAGAAATACCGATTATCACTTCGGTAACTATAAAATTCGGACGTTTTCTTTATCTGTTAAAAATATTTGTTGATGATTTATACCGATTATCACTTCGGAAACGATAAATTGGAAGTTATTTATATATTCTGTATGCATAACTACTTGGAAAATATGCAGCCTCGTTCCTAATGGATTCCACCCCGAATAATGAATTTGATTGGTCAGAATTGAAATAATAAATACGTCATCAATCTATTCTGAAGAGGTACTTTCTGAAATTCCAAAATGGCGGATGTCAAATAATTTTTTGGCGACATTTTTCGAAATTTCTACTCTGAAGCAGAATTTGAGGGCATTGAAAGTGCAGATTTGATAGATATTAGTAAGACGACTTTATTCTTCTCTGCCATATCTTGATAATGACATTTCCCGCGATTAACAGCTGAATTGTTCGCGAGAAATTAGCGAACCACTCACCCCCTATTCGGCCTGGACTTTTTGTTGACATTGCCAGCAAAGCTTTACCGGTTGTCATCATTATTAAAATCAAATAAATAAACACTAATTTTTTGGTTTAAATAGATGTATATTTCAAACGACCCATTGCTTTGTCATAGTTATTAAAATCAAAAAAATAAAAATTTATTTTTGTTTAAACCCCCCCCCCTCCATTTCTACCTAAATCAATGTTTGCACTGCAGGTTTGCCCATGAAAACATGTTAAATTAATAAAATACAATTTATTTTATTTAATATAAATAAATAAGCATTCTTGTTAACGACAAATACAAAACTTCCAGAATTCTGACAAAAATTCCTAAAATTTTGACCAGGAATTTAAAAATTCCTGGAATTGGCCCTTAATGAAAGCACTGGGTCCAGTACCATGGAAATTGTGTCTACATCAACAAGACACTCTTTAGTATGTTAGTTTTGATTCAAGATGTGTTTGTTTTTGTTTTTTGGGAATATGACCTATACCCATGTGATTGGTAATTTCTGCATCGTTTTTTGGCATAAATGTGAATTTTTTCATGAATATTTTTAAGGAAATTTATACATTTACTCCAAAAAACAAACTGTTCTGCTTCTGCGTCACTAGACTCTAGAGTATAACATGGGTACTTTTGATTCATATTTTGCTGATCACTGACAGGGTTTGTGCAAATCAGAATCTGCTATTTCAGACGACACAGTTTTATCAACTTTTTCATCATAACTAAAACTTAATGTCAAAAATTCAAGGCGTATGGAACTTGTGCAAGAAATTAATTGTAACTTGATTCTGTACAGTACTGCTGCTACTGACCGCATTGACGCCTGCACAAGCACTTGGGACAGAATTTTTTTATTCAATTGAATGCTAGTGCTAATTGTTTCCAAAATAATTCAATTATTTATGTTTTTAGTTTCTTTTTGTAATATTTTGAATTGCGCGACATTTTAATCAGGAATATCCTACACTCTTGTTCTTTTAAGTTTTTCCCTGCTTCCTACACTCTTGTTCTTTAAAGTTTTTCCCTGCTTCCTAGTTTTATCATTATTGCAAAACACTGCAGCAGGGCTGAAATTTTGTTTGGCAAAAATTAATGGCAATAACTTTTTGTTGTCTTGGGGTATTGTGTAATGGGAAAACAAAGTTTCACACTGTTACAAGCTTGTTCCTCTTTGGTTTTGGCCAATTTGTGAATACTATTAAAGCAGATTAACATGCCCTTTTCCTTTAATCCGGGTAACTGTCTGGGTCTCAGTTTATGACACTTCAATGCAAATACACAAGGGGTCATTTCTTTTTGTTGGTGTGTAATTCGTTAATTGAAGCTTGGCGTATCCATTTATATTAATTTAGACTCACAATTAAACCGTAAAATTAATTACACCAGATTAATTTCACATCTAAATTAGCAATACAAAAAATAGTTTGTATTGCCTCAATCTGAACACCGATATGGGAATGCAATTACAGACTAACACGGGAGCCCCGTTACACATACTTTGATGCAAAAGTATTAGATATTATTTATGGTGATAATTTCCTAACTCGGGGTTTTCAAAACTAACCGATTGCAGATCAAAATCATCTGTTGAAATCACTTTTTGATCCGTTAATTTTGCTCCCCTGGGGCCCTCTACCAAGGATTTGCCCTTGACCTGACCCCAAGTCTGATCGGTTACTTTTCTCATTTGATCTGTTACAACAAAACATTTTGACAACCCTGCTAACTGTCTATCATTTACTTGATTATTGAAATGAAACTAGATAATTTATATCAGACTTTAGACTACCTGTTCCTCATTCGTATTAGTAAAAGATTGTCTTAAGAAAACTGAATCTCGAGAAGTCTTGGAGTGGGTAATATCGGTATTGTTTACCTGACCTTGTAATTCAACTTCTGAATTTTTGCCTTTGCAATTTTTAACCAATTTATTAACAGAATTCTATCTTATCTGTCTTTTTAAGTCAGACTTAAACTATCACTTGACTTAACATGCATTGAAACATATATATATATATATATATCTATAAATTTAATTTTTAATTAAAAAGTTGTATTAAAAGAGCAAAAAAAGGAAACAATTTGTTGCAAGTTGGGAAACATTTGGCTTCCTATGGCAAATTATTTAACCAAGTGCAGGCCCTGCTGCAGCATTTACCTCTCGCGCCAGTATGATTTAAATCTATTTTATATTCATACTTTATCACTTTATATTGGCAAGAATATTTTCAAACTCGCCTACTGTACATTTGTTGCATCCGGTGATTCTGGGATCTTGATGCCTCTCTTGGCATCATTTAGAGTGTCATTGGGGCTAAATTAGAAGGTGCATTTTAACACAGGCGTCCGTTATGGTTGTTTGAAACCTTTTGATGCTATGGATCGCGAGAAAAATCATTGTTCTGCCTATTTTTACAAAATAATATGACATCCCTGTTATTGTTCGATGAAAAATCTGGTCCGAATAGATGAGGGGGTTAAAATTGAATTGCACACCTTGCCTTTTTGTGGCGATTGGTTGACAATCGCCACAGTGCTACCAAAACAACAACAACGAAAAAAAAATTATATAGTCGTATTTGAACAATCGGTTGGATATTTCTGCAAAGGCAATTTACTCACTTCCGTTAAACCGCCATATATATATATAGTTCCATCAGTGATGCAGGCACACGATTAATAATGATAATGTTAGTGCTACTTTGATACCGGATTGGTACTAATATTTGAGATTTATCGAGAAAATATCTAAATAGAGTTAAACTATTTACATATTATCTTTCTTCATGTTTGGGCAGATAATAAATATCATCGGGCGTCTTGGGTACGCTATGCAGAGTATCATGATACTCCTGTGCCTCGTTTTATTTTTACTGTAGTCAACCGTAACCTTTTGACCTTTAACCTGATTCGGCAGGAGTTGGTTGTACTCTGATTATCTTCGTCATGATTTGGCAGATAATAAATATCATTGCGCGTTCTGCCTTGCAAATAACGACAACTCTGGTGATACTCAAATCTGGAAATTCCAAAAGGTTCTATAAATAGCTCGCGAGACCAAAAACCAGAAAAGCTTGTAAATCTCAATATTATAAACGCTTTATTTTGTACTTGTTTAAATATATGAAAGCGTCTAGATAATAAGACTGGTTTACAAAGGTTTAAAGGACACACGATGGCAGTGTGTACACACGTTATGTATACACGTCTGCACGTTCTAGAGTCAATTAGCAATCAATGCTGACAGTGTAGCCTAATTGAGTTTGAAGATCTAGCATTATAATATATGCCTATATTTTCATAAATTAAACAGTTTGGCAAATAGTGAAATTGTGCTTTTGGAGCATGTTTTGTGTTTGTTTTTGCACTCACATTATTCGAAGCAGTTTAACAACCTCAGAGACATATAAATACACTGTGACAACCCTCAATCATGCAATGTGAAGGGACTAAATTGAACAGACCTGTTTAATATCGGACATAATTGAAACAAACACCAAACTAATGGATACTGTTTTCTCTCCTTTCTTTAGTCATTTCTAAAGTGTAAAATATATTTTATCTTAATATGGCCTAACGACCTGGTGATAAACATGTGATTACCCAAACAATTTAGATTACAAATAGTCATTCTAATGAGCTAAAACGGTAGTCTATCGAATACCAACTAGATTTTTCATAACTTTGGAATGGCCTAATTTTGAACACATCATGACCAATTTCAGAACGTAACTAAATAATCACCAAGACAACATTCTGGCAAACTAACATTATTCTACTGTCAAAAGATGCAGGGTTGATACATTCTCAAATATACCCGCACCAGAGTCATCGCAAGCCCTACACCGATATACTGCTTGTTACTTTGCAGGATTTTCCATACGATCGCCACTACAGTGCCATTGGCGCTTTGATTATATATAATACAATAGGGAGTCTATTTATAGTAACACGGTCTTGTTTGGGTTTCTCTTGAGTTTTCTCATACGATAACATTACAGTCTTTATTTTATAGCATATTGACCATATAAAGACTATTTGTAGTAGTTTAACAAGGTATTGTGTATTTTTTTGTATTTTTCAAAAAATAAAATTGGACGCCTGTGATTTTAAAGACGACTTTGAAAATGTCCACTCAAATATATGGAACATCTTTAACTGTACAGTAGGTATAATAACTGAAAAAAGTGGAAAACACTGTGGCAAAAGGCACGACGTTTTCAAAAGTCGTCCGCTGCAGATGTGTCAAAATGCATCTATAGGTGAGAAAGGGTTAAGTATAATATATATAGGCGGATATTGAAGACTGTGCTTATTTACAGATTAAGTCTTGAAGACTTTACTTGATGCAGATGCAATGAGTACTAATCACGAGATGTGACTCATATTATATATCCTCATAAAGTTAATTGTTTCCGAGTCGCCAAAAATAATTTCTTCTCATAATTATACTTTTATAGGGAGCAGGTTTGTGCGTTTTGGGGTGAGGAATACAGCTGACATTAAAATTTTGAATGCCTGATAAAATAACATTTGTTGTCTTTTTAGTATAGGGTTAATGATTTTTAATATTATTTGGTATTTACACACAGCAACCATTTTTTTTCATGATTATTAATTAGAATTATCTTTTACGTTCTACATATTTTAATATTAAAATTTGAATTAACTAAGACATTATATTATACCAAATGTGAATTTTGCATTGTATCTGATAAATTTCAAAGGGAAAAAGAGGTCGGTTTCTAAAATTTGCAGGGCACAAAAATGTAGTTCCATTGCAGTTCATTGAAAACCTCTACATAAAATTTGTCAACCACATAATTTCAATTTAAAACACAGATTGAAAGAATTTGCCCTTTCCATCAATCATTCAAAGGAACTCTAGGATCATCTCATTAATAAATCATTAAAATTACAAAGTGTTTGAAGCTTGACAGTGTTTGCAATAAAGATATCAAATGTATCTAGTAGATATCAAATTTTAATGTAGAAGCAAATCCGTATCAGGAAAAGACTCACATTAAAGAAAAAATCCCACTCATTAACATAACTTTGTTTATATGGGACAGATATGTGACCAAAATCAGCCATTAATTAGTCTGACAGAAAGTGACCTAATTAACAAAATACATCACTGTTGAGTTTCATGCTCCATTGCACATCAATATAAGGTCAATTATGCAAGTGATATTAGGGTGTTCTGTGGATAAATCAATGTGTAGATGATTCTAGTGTGTAATATAAAGCAAATATGCTAATGACCTACCTTCAGATGCTGACCCATTGAGTTCAATAATAACATGCAATTTTCCCCTCGGTTCCAGATCAATCTGTAAAACAAATCAAAATGGAAATGTAACAACAAATTAAATAACCAACAAATAAAACAATGTGGTGTATTATAAATAACAATCAATATTTATTCTCGGTGTTGGAAAAATATAAAATGCTAATAACATGGTCACAGGCGCCACCACGGTGAATGGCCTAGTTTCCACTGCCATCCGAATTACGATAGGGTTTCCGAGAGAAATTCACAAGATTCGGCTGCTCTTTACACATTGAATGAACCTACTCACCCATATATCCGATTGGGATTTCAAATCCTGAAAAGGGATCGAACAATTTGCTACAAAATCATCCGGGGGAATGGCAGCGTCGTGAAAGACTGTCAATCCAAACGACTGTCCGTTGTGAATCTCCGAAATGAAATCTTCGTTCCAAACGGGTTTCGATGTTTTAACTTTAGTTGAAGTCCGTGCTACATGACGTTCGTCGACATCTATTTCCACATACGGGTCCAAAACCGGATCCATCTCTTTTTTAGCTAACCCTCCCATCGTTTTCTGGAATCGAGTTGAAGAGTCAGTCGGCTTGAGATTTATAGCCTCGCAGATCTTTAACTTCATCGAGCCGTTAAAAAACACCATTGTTGATTTTTGGTGACTGTGTGGAATGCACAAATTAGAACTGAATCACATTTTATCCTAGAAAAATCAAAATCATTCCGCAATCTATCCAAATCCAATAGAAATGATGCATTGGTATGAACTGATGAGAAAAAAACACTATCGCGGAAGTCGCAATGTCGAACTGCGATAAATTCCACTTCGCGCATGCGCGGAATAACAAAAAAGTAATGATAAGTTCAATTTTCTGAATCGAGTGAAAAAATTCAGAAGCAATCTTGATTGAGAAAGCAATTCCGATTCAACTTATGGCGACATTGATCAAATAATCTATTTTTTTAAGGAAACTTAAAAAGTTGTTCAATTTTTATTTTGCTATATACTAAATTATAGATCTGGATCTATCGGATGGATCTATCGGATTTTTTAGATGTAGATCTAGACTTATCTGTTAGTTTAAGTCCTTTTCACACTTTCAACAAATCTGAAGCCGCATAGAAAATATGTAGCAACTATATGGAGAATCTCTGTGAAAGAAGCTGTCATAATAGAATATAGTTGAAATCATTGTGAACATTTGAAGAAATTGCTCATTATGGTCTCCTTTTACTTCAATGTTTCTAAAAAATTATCTGATGCATAGCATAATATGTATACATGTGGGAAAATGTCAATGATCGTATTGCCGACCATTTTCCAGTTTTAAAACCCCAGAGAGTTATGATTTCCATGTGTCTGATTGGCCCTACCCCACTTGAATACACATATGATGCCTTTTCAGCAGACGAAATTTGAAGGGGAAAAAAGAGGACAAAATGAGAAATTGCTCAAATTTAAATTTTGCCAAAACGCTTTCAACTATATTCAATTACTGACCCATTAGTTGTGGAGATATTTCATATTTTGGCATGGAGGTTTTTAAATTCGTCTGCTACAGATTCCTTCAATACAATTCCCAACCGATTTGTTTAATTGACCCTATCCAACATATGGACTATTTCTGACTCCAATGCAACAGACGACTTTTAAAAACAATGTGACAAAAGGAGAAATTGCTCAAAACGAGCAATTTCTTCTTTTGTCACAATCGTTTCAACTCATTTCAGTAATAATAGCTCCCATTATAAAGATTTTCCCTGTTTTTTTCCTAGATGTCTTAAAAGTCGTCTGATGCAGATTTGTTGTATGTGGACAAAAGGGAACAAATTAGTCATATTGGGCTTTAGTCCGGGTTAAAGAATTGTTTTATATGTAATAGATTTTACCAACAAAGAATTCAGCTATTTCGACAACTTAGAATGTACATTAACTTTGAATATTTTTCTATCTATATGGTTCAAATAATCTTAGCGTTGATGATAATTCGAATTTTTTCCTAGCAATGCAGATGTCCATCAAATATTCTGCCGGAAGGTTTAAATAAGTATTCCTGCTTCTGGAATCGAGTTGAAGAGTCAGTCTAAGTCTAAGCAGGAATACTTATTTAAACCTTCCGGCAGAATATTTGATGGACATCTGCATTGCTAGGAAAAAATTCGAATTATCATCAACGCTAAGATTATTTGAACCATATAGATAGAAAAATATTCAAAGTTAATGTACATTCTAAGTTGTCGAAATAGCTGAATTCTTTGTTGGTAAAATCTATTACATATAAAACAGAAATGTTAATAATCTTCAATTCCATAACCACAAGCGCACATTCCGTTGTCAGATAGATGATTAGTGTACAGGTCACATGCATTTGTAAGTCACTGCATTTGTTGTGAAAAAGGGTATGTATTATTGAAAGTTTGGTATCATTCGAAACGCATTCATTGGAATTAACTTTGAAAATGCAATGGTCTTAAAATATTAAATGTTTGGTTATGTTATATATTATATGCAATCTCATTCAAATCAGACAAAATATTTACATGTACGTATATACGAGCGTGCGAGTTTAGGTCTGGTTTTATGGTTTTAGTGAGATTGATATCATATGTAAAATTGCACTGGCCAAAGAAAGAAAATCACTGGTCCGAACCAAAAATTATTGACCCCTGCTAATTTCGTAGACTTCGAACCGCATTTGAATACCTGCCGAGTAATTCAACGCTGATTTCTACCCACCCGCCGATCTGTTTTCTTATTTTTACAGGAAATGGGGCAACGAACGTTCCATTCAAATAGTAACTGAAGCATTACTGATTCCAACTTTATAAGTTAGCTCAACAAAAAAGCATTCGTCTATTATAGTATCTTTCTCAATGTTAATTTCATCGGTTGCCGGTATGTGCCTGCCAGAGTCTTTATCCATTTCGCTGCAAACGGCAATTAAAGGCTTTTGCAAACAATGCAGATTCGTGAGATACAGCTCGTAACGAGCTGTCTCTCATGCAATCTGCATTGTTTGCCACTTAAACATTAACATTTACCAAATTTCCTGTTGGACGGAACATGCAGTGGTCCAATTTTCGGCATGGTAGAGTCGACTTTGTGAAATTCGTCAGTGAAAGAGTAAATTGTACACTATCCTATATTCAATGTCGCACTATTGGTCATCTGCTTTGAAAGCAATCAAATTCTGTGTCGTCCCGCGTTGTTTCTCTATCTTACTTTACACTCTTTACCCTCCGTGACGTATTTGCCCATGCTATCACAATGTATGACGTCAAGTTTTCTCATGCAATGACGCAGGAAAGTACAAAATACTGTTAGTGTTAGTGTACCAATGCGTCAACTGAGTAAATAAATATTAAAAACCTCGCAGAAAGTGTTTGACTGACGCTGGTATATCGTCAACGATCCGAAATCCTTTATAGTCTGAATTATATGTAAGTCATACGATTGACGAAGAAAACTAATACGATTTTAATAGGCCTATATGACGTAACATTTTACAAACTTCTATGTTTTTATTACATGCTTTCATTGTGCGAAATATAGGATAACCTTTGAAATGGATTTGTTGGTATCACAATTATATATGACTTGGTTTAATATTATTCCGACAACTGATATATACTAGCTCAAGGAATACTTTTCTTATTCTGGTATGTACTAGAAATATATGTTACATATGGATTTTATTGATCACTAAACGAAGATATGATTTTTACAAGAGAAAGTTGATGCAACGCATCAATGTCGTCGGAAATTCATAATACAGTGTTGCATAACACTTACATCATAGAAGTTGCATCAACTTTCTCTTGTATCATACTTTGATAAATGTTAAAATGTGGTCCAATATCTTTACAAAGTAGACCACGCTCGAAATACAATATCAGCTACACTGTTAAATTTAATTGAAATTGTTGTATAATTTCAAACTTAATTTCGAACATAAACTAACCTACAACATGTTAATTTATTGTTATTCTTTCCTTCCTTATTTATAATGAAAATAACAAACTACTGATGTTATAACATGATATTATGATGAGCGCCCTTGTGTCAATGATGCATAACAATATGCAGAACGCAAGCAGTATTCCTGTAGGAAATCTAATGACACATTTAAAGGTGTCAAGGACGAAATAATTTTGTACGAAAGACCCGATTCATGAACCACATTCTTCTTCGCAGAGTTGTACGTCGTTCATTACACTCTCTTTTCAGGCAGAGAGTGTTCATTCAGTCACATTTCTATTAAAACCAGTTTTATCTCAGTTTGTTCTTTTCTTCATTTGTTTCGAACCAAATAAACATCTTAAATCACCTATAATAAACTATGTGTAAGTGAGTGTAAAGAACAGTTTTAGCTTAGAAACAGTTCATATTTTAGATATTCGTGGATAAACACTATTACATCAATTATTCACAAATCAAGACATCTTTTGAACATGAAAATAACATTCAGCGAGTTAAAATTGCTATTCAAAGGAGACTTTGACGTGATTTTTATCTCGATGATCTGCAGTAATCTAACAGGGACTTTTTTTTCTTCATAAATAACAAAAAAACATAAATGCGAGTAAAAATAAAGAAACGGCAAATACTTAAAACATCGGATTATTTATTTCATTCTAGATGTGTCATAACTTAGTGTTTTTAAACAAACGTAATTGTAATATGTTCAAGACATTTAAAAAAAAAAAAAATTCTAATCTTAACTCGTCCTCCCATGTCATTTCCGAAAACCTATTAAAATATAAGTCGCGGGCTTCTGCCCGGCGACTAATAAACGCAAGATTAGCAGCCGACCCCGTAGACACGAGGTTGTTCATAAGAGATAAAAATGTTTTAGGGTAAATATATTATAAAACACATATAGTTACTATTAATAATGGAAATGGAATTTTTTTCTTGTGTCTGATGTATTTCTGTTTATTAAAGCTAAAAGGTGAATAATTGCATTAACAGTTATAAAATTATTAAGTATTAAGTTAAGCCTAAACTATGCGATATACTGGAAATTACTCAAATCTAGGTTGTCATGAATATTCATTTATTTATGTAAATTTTCTTCACTGTATGATAGGTAAATTTGGTAATTTTGTAGTAGAAATGTTTAATTGAGACGACGAAAACATATGAAGAGGGAAAGTGTCTCCTGTCTGGTGATTCACTCTTTCAATTTTGTTTTTAAGAGTTCGTCTACTGCAAAAAGACGACTGAAATGTTCAAACTAAACCAAGTATTGTAAAATATAAGTATTTCATGTCTACATTTTTAGGTGTCAATTTCACAATAAATATTCCTGCCTGGTTTCATCCGAATGTGGAAGACTATACCTCAATGTGTAATATACCAAACACAAGTAAATTAAATATGTAAACTATTTCACATGTCTAATAGTCGATATTGAAAGTAATGCCATTTTATGCTTAAAGCACATTATGAAATTGGAAGAGTCAATTTGGCAACGAAGTTTCCAAACGTATTGTGTATGTCTTGTTTTGGATACGCTTGGTTCTCTCAAGATGTTTGAAACGTTGAGTTCTTTATAATTCTTTTTAATAAAAGAATTTCTGATTGTTCCTTTTAATATTTACAAAAATAGTTCATCACGTTGTGATCTTTACAAACATATTCATTCTTTGATACATCCAGAGAGATGTCTGTTGATGGATATGTCTCTGTATTTAAGAAAAGCGTTTGCAAAATTCCGATGCTCTAGTCATAACATGTTTAGCTCGACTATTCGGAGAATATGAGAGCTATTCTACTCACCCTGGCGTCGGCGTCACACATTAGTTACGGTTTTACATGCAGGTACATATATTAAACCATAGCTTGGTTACTACCATATGTACATGTATTGCACTGGACCTACAAGGCTTCCCAACTATGTAAATAAGCTAGTAAGATAACTCTATCCTGCATAAAATGCAAGGTACGTCCTTTTTTTTTACTTAGAAATTATGGTTAAAGTTTTTTGTGCAACTACATTAAGAGTCCATATCTCAGTAACTAGTTGATGCATTGCTCAACACTTTGATCAACCCTTCCTAAATATTACACCTATATAAACAACCAAGTAAAATAACTCTATCATGCATTTAATGCAAGTTATGGCCCCTTAATAGTCCATGTCTCAGTAGCGGTGGAATAGTCGAGCGCAGTGTCTTACTGACAGCTCTTGTTTCAGTATGACCAATATCATAGCTGGTATGAGGCGCCGTTTTACTATTTATTCCTTATTTTTTGATATCAGGAATTAAATTTTTTGATATCAGAAGATGGATTTCTTGATATCAAGAAATAAAGAGTATTTTCTGATATCAAAACATCGAATTCCTGATATCAAAAAATATCAAGAAATATGCTCTATTTTTCTTTATCAGATGCTTTTCTGATATCAAGAATTCGAATTCCTGATATTAGAAAATGAATATTTGATATTAGAAAATGTATTTCTTGATATCAGAAAATCGTCAGTATTTTTTGATATCAGAAAATAGATTATTTGATATCAGAAAATGGATTTCGTGACATCAAAACATTATTTTCTGATATCAATAAATGGAATTTCTGATATCAAGAAATATGAATGATTTTCTGATATCAAGAAATCGAATTTTTGATATAAAAAAATACTGACGATTTTCTGCGCCAGAAAAAAAAATCATGAATTTAACAAAAATGCATTTAAAACGTTAAGATCACCTAAAAAAGATATATATATAATGTTTTTTTCTCTTCATTAACCAGTGGGTCAATTCGGATGAAACTTCACAGAAAGCATCCTCTCAATGACCTCACCAGAATTCCTTCAATTTTTTGGGATCTATGCAGAATTCTGGTTTCCATGACAACGAAACGAAAACAACTTTTGAAGAAATGTTCCTTGGATGACCCTCTATCAGATTTCTTCAAGTCATGTTGATTGGTGGAAAAACATGGCCGCCAGGGGGCGGGGCTATTTTGCCTTATATGGCTTAAGTGAAAACTTAAAAAATCTTCTCCTCCGAAAGTTTCAGACCGATTTTTAAATAATTTTGTAGAAATGTTCCTTGGGTGACCCTCTATCAGATTCCTTCAAGCCATGTTGATTGGTCGAAAAACATGGCCGCCAGGGGGTGGGGTGGGGCTTATAAGGCTAAAGTGAAGAAGAAAAATAGCAGGTGAGCCATCCAGGGTCATCACGGCCCTCTTGTTTATATTACCCAAAGAAACCCATCACATGGCGATGCAATTTATGTATTTATATGTTTAATATATATAAACTTTAGAACATTAATACGCTGATTAATCTCGAGTCCCTTTCATATCCTGATCATGTCACCAGTACTGAAACAGCAAACGTTTCAGGAAGCTGCGGCTATTGCTGAATTCGTAGGCATATAGTACCTACTATACCGGTTTATGTAGCCTACAGACAAGCCGTAACAACAACCCTGATGATACTACGGGGGAATATTACAAGCCTGTTATAACTATCCCATTCTTGGATCATGTGCTCCAAGAATTCCTTAAACGATTTACCTCACTTCAGCAGCGGGCTACTACGACATTCTTACTGTTCCTGCCAGTTGATATAGCACTTAACGACGAGTCGGTAAACTTTATCAGGGAAGACCTGCCATCCCGATACAAGACGATACACCCCAGGTGTAAATCGAGTGCTGGAGGAATAAATGGGGTGGTGTATCTCCCTTATCTTACCGACCAGTCAACAATTGACGACTTGATTAAAGAATGTGATCCGAATGTCCACACAATTCGTTGGATAGCGATTACATTTTTAGTGACAAGTTGCGAGTTCGAAGAAAGAATTTCGACTATTGGCCTCGTGAAGTCTGAATATTATCAATGGCGAAGAAAATGCTTATAGGAATGTGCATTATGTTTGCACATAGAGATATGGATATTAACCTTTATGTTTTCAAAAGTCATCTGCTGCAGATTTATATTGTTTTCAAAAGCTTATTTATGAATAAATATATAAATATAGCCTACCTAGTATCACTTAAACCCCAGACTCGATCGCGCTGTGCAACGGCATTCTCGTAAAAATGTTTTTTCTTAATGATATCTAAGTCAAGTTCGAATATGGGTCTTATTGGGTCAGAAACTAGGTCACTAGGCCAACTTGAAGGGAATTTCTTTCTGTTTCAGCAGTTTATAATTAGGTCAGAATGTTGATCTTAATGATATATATGCCAAGTTCGAATATGTGCCATGCCGGCTCAAAACTAGGTCACTAGGCCAATTGAAGGAAATCTTGTTAACACTCTAGAGGCCGCATGTTTTGCTTCAGTAGCTTGAAATTTTGTCTGAATTATATTTAAGTCAAGTTAGACTAGTGGGTCAGAAACTAGGTCACTACGCTAAATTGAAGGGTAATCTCATGAACACTCTGGATGCTGCATTTGAGAATGTTTCAGAATGTTTGTCTTGATTTTATGTAGGCCAAGTTTGAATATTTCTCATGTCTGTTTAAAAACTAGGTCACTAGACGAAATTGAAGGAAAATCTTGGCAACACTGTAGAAGCCACATTTTTTAAAATTTGGTCATCTTAACAATCTATATAACACCGGCATCGTTTTCCAGATATATTTATAAGATTGTATAAAGGTGGGTGCACGTTTAACCTGCATTCGGTAGGCGTATACTCTTATCAAACTTTATAAGGTTTTAAAGAGATAAAGGTCAATTTATAAGTATGCTTTTGCTTGATCTCCAGAAAGCATTTGATTCCCATCGACCATTCAATCCTGCTCATGAAATAAGAGGCATTATGTCTCAACTAAGATATTGTATGCTGGTTTAAATCATACTATTTAGAAAGACAACAGTTAATTGATGCGTCAGGTACTTATTCTACAATTTAACATCTGAGTTCCTCCAGGGTCAATTTTAGGAGCAATATTGTTTAAATATATGGCAATGACATGTATGCTGTTGTTAATCAAAGCACTGAACGTGCTGACGGCCAGGGGGCTGCAGGAAGATTGGAGAAGTAGGGAAATGTGAAAGGAAATAACAATTGCAGCTTATGTTTATGTATTTATTGTTAAGAAGTTGAAAGATCATATACAAAATAGTAAATATTATGAAACTGTCAATATGAAAACAGGAGGAACTCGTTGGCATTATATCAGTCACCTGAGTGCAAGAACTCACAAGTATACACATTTAAGACATGGAGAATCAAAGGAAAATTTGACAGTACAGTGTTAAATGTTAAAACCATCCTGTAAACAAATTATATTGACCGTTTAGAGCAATTTATAATGTTAATTAAGCAATGCTTTCAAAATCGTCTGATGCATAGAAATCAAAGGACGTCTTCATCACAGGAAGAGTTAAACTGTATCTACCTCACATTCTATTTGTAAACATTTGTAGCACCAGCAAGACATTATATTAATCCCAACGCCAAATACAAATAAATAATGTTTATAACAAATGATCCCCATCTTCTCATTGAATCTAGCCCCTGAAGCTCAGTCGATAGGAACGCGGACTGTCAATCCAGGGGTTCCATGTCGGTCAATTTGACAAAGGTCACTGTCATAAGCCTCATACATCTTCCACTAATGGAAACACATGAGTAGGTGAACTCGTCGACGTGATTTCACTAAAACATTGTTGAAAACGGCGTTTAAACTCTATTTATCAATTCCATCTTTACACGGAAAACGAACTGACTTCGGAACTTGCAACCAGTGAAGATCCACAACTAAAGGTCGACCATTGGGAATACGTACATGTTGTGTTTATGATGTGGCTGGGTCTGAAGAGAAAAGAAATGGCACCAACTATATGCATTATTAATGGAAGGTTTTCTCTTTCAAATATGCTGTATTTTCCAATTTACTTGAATGATTTTGATTGAACCGCTTCTAGCTGTTTTGAGTCTTAACATCTGTATCCACAGAGTCTTCACTGTCCGCAAATATGTAATAAAGATCAAAATACATCTTCTGGTCCACTCATAGTACGATAAGATTATGACAAAATTGGAGGAAAACTAAAACCTCTTATCGTTTAAACTGTATTGTAGTTACCAAAAGAAAGGCCATTTCTGTGTGAGTTTTTGTGTTTGTTTTTAGATCACCTGAGCCGAAGCCTCAGTATGATCCATTCTGATCACTCTCTATCCGTTAAAGTTTAGCTTTAAACACCATTTCCTCCTAAACCACTGGACCAAATTCCGCTTAACCTCACAGGAATGTTCCTTTGGTGGTCCTCTTTTAAAAGTGCTCAAAGATTTAAATTATATGTAGAACTTTGGTTGTTGTGGCATCAGAAAGTGGGGAAATGGTCAATCTTTATAATTATATTCCAATATATTTTAACAGAAATATTCCTTCGGTTTCTTTTAAATTCCGTTCATGTAAAAGTGCTTGTTTAATTTCAAGATAAATGTGTTAAAATGTTCCTTCAGTAAACCTCTACATAATTTGTCTAAGCAATAATGCTTGTTTGGAAGACATAGCATTCATCTGGCATACAAAAGTGGTAGATTGATCTTTAAGCTTCAAATGACATCTCCTCCGATTATCAGAGGCGTAGCTTGGCAATAATCAATGTGTAGGCAGTATCGTGAGAAAATCAGCATTGTGGACTCTGCGTAAAGTATCGACCATGATCAGCCTAAGCATGCCACACAGGCGTACCCGGATATACACTTTTCGCCTCCTGTGGATTTTCTGTTTCAGGAATCACTACTTTATCTATCCCCCCTTAGACGGAATGTGTCGGCCGGATCAGTCTTCGCGGACAGCGCAGGCTGATCTGGTCGTTACATTACGCAGATGTGTATCGCCGCAGCTGCATTTTGGGGCATTTTTTTTACAGTGTCTAAAGGGAGCTACGCCCCTGATTATCCGATAATAATTATAGTAGGCCTAATAGGAAGAGTAGCTTCGCAATCTAATTTTAAGTAGGCTGACACTAAATGTCTGTTTAACCCATAGTGGCCCTATAACCAGGGACGTAGATCAAGATCTTATTTACGTTCCTCGTTTAACCCATTCTGACGCGCCTACAGCAGACAGCTTTTGTACTTATTATGACAAAAGGAGAAAATTCCACACAATGCGCAATTTTTCCTTTTGCCGCACTGTTATCAACTGTATTTGATGATTTTCTTTCATTTATAGAGCTTTTCGAAACTGTTATCTAGATGTTATCGAATTCGACTGTTACACAAAGGTTAATCATTCAGTATTTACAAATATAGCTGACATATGTGGGAGATGCATGAGGCGAAAACGGGTCGTTCTGTTTAGTATTACATAAATGGGCACGATGGGTGGAACCAGTGTGGATACACCTCTAGCTTATCGTTTGATATATATTTGACGTATGGTCCTTTTATGTAAATTTAGACGAAACTAATTTTGTGCATTCACAAAATGCATATCTAAACAAGAGGGCCAAGATGGCCCTAAATCGATCACCTAATTGATAGTAAATTAGTAGCAAATATTTAACTGCAAATATCTGGGAAAATTTTATCAGGGAGTGCAAATGAAACTGCAAAGGAGTGGACACTTCTCAAGAAACAGCTTATCAGTAAAGGCCATTTATATCTTGAAATCTAACAAGAACTTAAATAAGAATGGAATTATAAAGTTTTTGTCATTTTGCACCTTTCCTGATGCCGCCTTGCTGCCCTGTTTTTCAACGAAATCAATATGGCTTCAACAGTTTATTTAGAGGGTCACTTAAGGAACATTTCTACCAAATTATCTTGCAATCGCACAAGTAGATTATGGAGGAAAAGGATTTTAAAATTTGGGTATTTTTCTCACTTTCTGATGCCGCAGCAACCAAAGTTATCAATGGAATTAAATTCTTTGAACAATTTTGAAAGAGGACCACCAAAGGAACATTCTTGTGATGTTTTGTGGAAATTGGTCTATTGGAATGGTAGGAGTTGGTTGTCATTTGTAGCTAAAAGTTCAATTTACCATTTTTGTGATGACGCCTGGTTGATATGATTGTGTAACCAATCAAAACGGCTTAAACAAATTAAATAGAGGATCATTACAGTAAGATTCGTATTATATTTTCTTAAAATCAGACAAACACTTTCATAAAAATGGAATTTTCAAATTTTGACCCTTTTCTGATGCCTCCTGACTGCCATGTTTTTCGACCAATCAGTATGGCTTGAACAATTTTTATAGAGGGTCACCCAAGGAACATTTCTACCAAATTATATTTGAATCTGACAGGCAGATTCGGAGGAGAAGATTTTTAAAGTTTGGACATTTTGTCCCCTTTCTGATGCCGCAGCAACCAAAGTTCTCATTGGAATTTTAATCTTTGAACAATTTTGAAAGAGGACCACCAAAGGAACATTCCTGTGATGTTTTGTGGAAATTGGTCTATTGGAATGGTAGGAGTTTGGATCTCATTTGTAGCTAAAAGTTCAATTTACCCCTTTTGTGATGACGCCTGGTTGCTATGATTGTGTAACCAATCAAAACAGCTTAATCAAATTAAATAGAGGATCATTACAGTAAGATTCATATTATATTTTCTTAAAATCAGACAAGCACTTTCATAAAAATGGAATTTTCAAATTTTGTCATTTTGCCCCTTTTTTGATTGATGCCGCCTGACTGCCATGTTTTTCGCCCAATCAGTATGGCTTGAACAATTTTTATAGAGGGTCAACCAAGGAACATTTCTACCAAATTATATTTGAATCTGACAGGCAGATTCGGAGGAGAAGATTTTTAAAGTTTGGACATTTTGTCCCCTTTCTGATGCCGCAGCAACCAAAGTTCTCAATGGAATTTAAATCTTTGAACAATTTTGAAAGAGGCCAACCAGAGGAACAGTCCTGTGATGTTTCACGGAAATTGTCCTTGGAGTTTGGGAGGAGATGATGTTTAAAGCTAAAAGTTAACACCGGACGGACGACGGACGACGGACGACGGACAAAAAGTGATCAGAATAGCTCACCTTGAGCCTTTGGCTCAGGTGATCTAAAAAGGGAAGTAACCAAATTTTATTTTTGTGTTTATTACCAGGGCTTATGCCGCTTTGCAATTTTAAGAAAGGGGGACCACTCTTGAAACCGAAAGATGTAAAAAAGAAAACAACATCTACAACAGAAAGAATGTTTCGCAAGATGAATCACTTGAGAAATACGCTTTATAGGTAATTAATTTATCTGTTGTTGTATTTTCCATGTATATGATTAAACTACACTCATCTATCACAGAAAGATGCCATCGTTGTCAGTATGACCAATTTAGCAAGTTACATCACACTTATGTGAAATTCGGACATCCTTCTGTTCGGACAATTTGATCGTACATAACAAGTATTAATTATTATCAAGCGTGTTATGCATTGAACAATTAATTTATAAAACCATCCGTGTCGAAAATCGTTTACTCATGGAAAATATGATAAATATAAACAAGATATTTACTCATTATGGCTTTAAAAATGATTTTAACTCAAAACATAAGCTTCAT
The DNA here is from genome assembly GCA_031761405.1 of Serripes groenlandicus. Taxonomy (NCBI): domain Eukaryota; kingdom Metazoa; phylum Mollusca; class Bivalvia; order Cardiida; family Cardiidae; genus Serripes; species Serripes groenlandicus. The sequence continues at coordinate 77,552,336 of JASEVX010000001.1, forward strand.
TTTGTCTAGATGTCTTTTAAACGAAGCCCCTTTTAAACCCCTCTCAAGCTATAGCGGAGGGCGTATAGCTTCACTGTGATACATCTATGCCATAATATGTTTAGCTTGGTTGTGAGATCTTCATAGGCTACTGCCTCTTTGATCCGTCTTAATTGTTATTATGTGTAAGCATGATAAAGAGAAAATGTATGTCTTAGACTTATCAAACTTGAAAAACTTGTTTTCCAAAATGAGAAGATGCAGTGCGTTCATTAAACTGACATGGACATAACATAAAACAAACTAAAAAAATCCATAACTCAAGTACTTGACTTTTTTTAAACATCCTGACTTTCAAAAAATTGTCAATCAATTTACTTGAGGATGTTTTTTTAAATAACCTTGAGATAAAGGGTGAAGTTGACCCAAGATCGATTTATTACTGTTTGTCTGGACCAGGGACACTATATTACAGGGGATATGAAACGCGTGCGGTTTTATCAGCCTTATCAGTAATATGTTGGCCTCGCTTCGTACAGGTATCGGCCATTTTGATTTACCCATTCCGATAGATAACGACCTTCACTTGCGTATGATAACGGTTACTTGCGTGCAAATACGGCTGTTTTCGTTGATTTGCTAGCGCTCTTTACAGTAACCAGGGACACAAAATATAGACAAAAGATTCAAATTTGTGTAAAATAATTTATTCTTTTATCAAGAAGTCTTAGTCAAGTGGTATTTTAATCTTTTAAAAATAAAAACAATAACTGGTTATTACAATACATTATTTTTTTATTAAAAAATCGTTTGATGGAAAAACAGATTGTTATTGAAAACATGAGATTATCTCTTGATTGAGGTGGCCCAAAACAATAAAAAAAATGTAATTCTAAAGAGGTCTATAATATCACACTGACCAGATGGCAGGGTGACTTATGTTATGTAACATTATGCAATCATTTCCTGTCGTGTTCCTGTCGTGTTCCATATGTGTTGGTTACATACTAATTAATTGGTTTTATAACCCTTTCATTGTTCATACAGGGAAATGGGCTAATTGGTAATTAAACTCTTATTTTTCTTTCTTTATCTTTATTCAGCATTAAATATAACATATGTATAGCCAATACACATATTAATATTTTACATAATATAAGGTTGTATACAAGAAAGCCTTTTCCGAGAAGTTCCGATGGAATATGTAGAATGTATTTTTTCTTTATCTAAGGATTTGAAAAAATATTTATGATGTTAAATATTTTTAAATCTTTTATGAGACTAGGTTGTAATAGACTTTTGAAATCAATATATATTTAGGTTAGGTTAAAACGTTTTGAAAACATTGGGAATAGTGCGAGAAGAGTTACATGACTAGAAACGCTTTACCAGAAGAAAAGGAAACAATATAATACAAATTATCTATGTACAAACCATTATGAATAAACCCAACAGTACATGAGATATACACTCCAAAAAATAACTGAATGTAGGAGGAATACATGAGTCCTATCTGGATCACAAACAAAAATTGAAAACTTTATACATTCTGTGTATAATTCCGAAACTTTATTGATTTAAACAATGTTACGGGATATATATACTACTTATGTAAGGGATGTTAACTAATAATTTGATGATGAATTTATGTAGTGACTTGTTAGAAAGGTAATAGCTATTGTTTTATTTATGTGACATTTCTTCGTTTAAAGGCGAAATATATATACTTTGATAAGTTTATTAATTTATTTATATTTGTTGTGGAAAGCAATGATTTAAATTTGTGGATTGTTGGCCAATGACAAAAGTATGGTTTAAGTAGTTTGTTTCTTAGATCATAGTATTTTGGGCAGGCTAACAGGAAGTGGTATTCGTTTTCTATTACACCCATTGTGCAATTTTGGCATATTCTGTCATTTCTCGCTATACCTTCGTGTCTACCTTTTTCAATCTGAAGGTTATGGGATGAAAGTCTAAATTTGGTCAATGCTATTCTATATTTATCAATGTATAATTTATGTAAATATGGTTCCAACTCAAAATGTTGCTTATATGTACTATACAAAGATAATCTGTTTGAGTTAGTTATGTTAGAGAGCCATGTCTGTTTGTAAATGTCTAAAATTCTAATTTTGATCGTATCTAATTTAATTTCCCATTCATGTTGATTTAACCACAATTGTTGTAGTCCTAATTCATTTAGTGATACCTTAATTCTATATGCCCAATTATTACCGTTGTATGTTTTGTTTTCGTCAGCGTCCTGTTGGAGTATGCTATTAGTATACATTGTTTTGATTAGAGTTTGATTATTAAGTTTTAAAACTTTTATCCAGAATTTAAACATAGTAAGTGTTCGATGTATTTTCATTGGATATCTGCCTGTTTCTCCGTATAAGCCGTCTAAGTTTGTGGACTTTCTCACACATAGGATTATTAATAACCCTTCTCAACATTCAAATATCTGCAGCACACAAATTCGAATTCATACTTGGCCATTCATTTTGCAAATATATCTAAGATTGTAAATGTAATTATGATTTAATAAAAAAGGACATTTTTTTAAAGGAAAAAAAATGCTCAAGAATCTTGACAATCATTTTTGGATGCAGCACACGACTTTTGAAAACAGTACAACAAAAGGAGAAATTGTTCATAATGGCTCCTTTTGTCACAATGTTTTTAACTTTATTCAACACTTGTTCTTTGATATTTTGTCTATGACGTTCTAGGTCGTCTACTGCAGATTTGTTTTATGTGAGAAAGGGTTAACTTTCACTTTCATTCATATACCAATATTTTAATACATGTTACGTATATACATTCATTCATGTACATGTACCAATGTTTTAATATTATACTGTATATCATATAATTATTGATTTCCTAGCTTTCTTTGCTAAAGGAGTGCATTTGTTTTTCGTTTTCTTTGGCCTCCTGCCAATTCGTCAGACCCGGCCGGGTAGCTCAATTGGTAGCGTATCTGACTCGTGATCTGGAGGTCACGGGTTCGATACCCGGTTGCGGCGACATTCTTTCGGGCGATGTTTTCCATTGCCTCTCACCTCTGATCTATGTGAGAAAGTAGTCAGTGGCTTCGAAAGAATGTTGTGTAAGTACTGGTGTGGGAAAGCCAGGAAAACATGGGTAGGTGCACTGACCGCCGTGATATGACCAAAGCTGTTGAAAGCGGCGTTAAACTCCAAACAAACAAACAAACAAAGCCAATTCGTCCCCTTCTGCTGCCATGAAGTTTGCCCATTCTGAAATAAATTAACATTGAATAATGATTATACACTTTGCCTTCGTTGTTAAAACAGGGATATATTTCATTGATTAAAAACCTTATATCATGAATTAATTGTTGGAAAGTTACACACAAATCTAGGTACCCATAATTTTCATTAATTGGTCGCCCTTTGTTAAAATTTATCCGCGTTTTTCTCAGTTTTTCTCAAACAATTCTAGGTGAATCTCGGCATACAACAGGTTTGTGAAAATAATTTAAACCAACATTGATCATTCAACATTATCAATCTGACCTTTAAATGTATATATATTGGCAATATAGAACCGCAAATAATGTTTTGTATAAACCCGATTCGTTATTTTTCTAAATGTCCGCCATTTTTTTAAAATTTCATCGCATTTTTTCTCAGACAATATTAGATTCTCCATTGAATAGAAACAGGTTTGTAAAAATAATTTAAACCAAGATTGATCATTTAATATTTACAATCTGACCTTTGAATGTGTTTATAACAGCAATATTTAACAGTAATTGATGTTTTGCATAGCCCCTATTTGTTATTTTGACAAAATGGCCGTCATCTTTTTTAAAATTCATCTATTTTTTTCACGGATTTTCACAAACAATTCTAGAACATTTCCGGCAAACATCAGCTATATTAAAATAATTAGAACAAAGTTTGACCAATGATCTTTTATAATATAACATTGAAATGTGTTTATAACGGCAATTATAGAACACATGTCGGTCCCCCACATAGCCTATATTCTTCGTTTTGACTTTATTGACCACAATTTTGTTAAATTTCATCGCATTTTTTATCATTTTTTCTCTGACAATATTAGATTCTTCATTGCATACAACAGGTTTGTACAAATAATTTAAACCAAGATTGATCATTTAACTTTTACAATCTGACCTTTTAATGTGTTTATAACAGCAATATTTAACAGTAATTGATGTTTTGCATAGCCCCTATTTGTTATTTTGACAAAATGGCCGTCATCTTTTTTAAAATTCATCTCATTTTTTCACGGATTTTCACAAACAATTCTAGAAAATTTCCGGCAAACATCAGCTATATTAAAATAATTAGGACACAGTTTGACCAATGATCTTTTATAATATAAAATTGAAATGTGTTTATAACGGCAATATAGAACACATGGCGGTCCCCCACATAGCCTATATTCTTCGTTTTGACTTTATTGACCACAATTTTGTTAAATTTCATCGCATTTTTTATCATTTTTTCTCTGACAATATTAGATTCTTCATTGCATACAACAGATTTGTAAAAATAATTTAAACCAAGATTGATCATTTAACTTTTACAATCTGACCTTTCAATGTATTTACAAAGGCCACATTGAACAGTAAATGGTGTTTTGCATAGCCCCGATTCGTTATTTTGACAAAATGGTCGTCATCTTTTTTAAAATTCATCGCATTTTTTCACAAGTTTTCACAAACAATTCTAGAAAATTTCCGGCAAACATCAGCTATATTAAAATAATAAGGACACAGTTTGGCCAATGATCTTTTATAATATAACATTGAAATGTGTTTATAACGGCAATATAGAACACATGGCGGTCCCCCACATAGCCTATATTCTTCGTTTTGAATTTTTTGACCACAATTTTGTGGAAAATATCGACTTCAAAAACTCATTGCAATAACTATCATTTTTTGTTTAAATACAAGCTCAAAGTTAACGTAAATGTAAGAAAAAAAGATAGAAATTTTGTTATGTACTTACATTCTCGGTTATTCCTTTTTAAACTTATTAATTTTAATAAAACATCCGTCTATCTACATCGATAGCCATCGCGGAAATGAATGTACGAAGTGGATAATGACCAGAGGGGCTAATGACCGCTTTTCTTACAGCGAGGCGAAGATAACGGAGCTTATCGATTCGCTTCATATCCCTGTAATATAGTGTCCCTGTCTGGACTAAGTTGTGTAAACCAATCACCTTGACAACCTGTTTCACCTATTCATAATATGTTTCCTGGTTTTCTCTAACCAGGACTCCACACAACGTACTTCCCAAACAACTGGCTGCTTTTCCATATAGACTGTTAGCCCATTGGTTAAAGACGAATGACGCTTGTCACTGACTTTTATCAAACTACGGAAAGAATGTTGGCCAAGCTGGGGTTCGAACTCACAACACCTGGATTGACAGCCCTTGTTGCTACCAACTGTGCTACAGGGGCTTTGCATATTGGATTGAAAGCTCTCCTTATTAATCCAAATTCCAATGACTGTAGCTGGTCAACAGTTTGTAATCCAAATATCATTAAATGGCATTTATTTATAATTTTGACTATAATTTATTTAACCTGGGATATCATATTTAAACTGGATGCATTATTTGCATGACAGAAAATATACTGCACATTTTTCTCCAGAAAGCATGGGTAAGTTACTACAGGGCTATGCATCCATTACACCAGCTAATCAGTAATGTTAAATTCATTCAGGTTACAATACACCAAAACAAATCCTTCTTTGTTTCCATGTAAATCGACCAGTTTCAGTCCTCAATTGTCACACTTTCTAAGCGTTTCTCATGTAGAAGACCAAATATCATTGAAAATAGTTACCTCCTAGCTTTAAAACAATTCAAAGAAAATGTGGGGTCATGCATTATGCAAGAAACAACTCACCAGGCGAAAATGGTAACTGTCATTTTGGACCGAATCGGGCCCGGACAAAACCGGTGTTTAGCATTCTCTACTTTAACTTTCAAACAAGGTCAAAATACTAAAAGTGATCAAATCAATCATTTCCAGTGCATCCTATACACATTCACAATGCATTTAAACTCAATGTCATATATTCAATACATTCTGGTGATGGTATACACTCATTTCTACGCAAACAAAGGTTTTTTTAAGGGACTATAGTACTGTAGATCACCAAGTCAGCAGATGTATTTAGCGTAATTTGACCTTCGAACTAATTTTACATCTTAACTGGTAAAAGATATACGATTTACTGATATTCAGATGTTTATTTGGCTTGAAACATTGAAGCAATAACATTTTTGATTTAAAACATTTTAAATGCGTCAATGAATAGAAATTAAAAAATACTTTTCTTTTTTCCTTCAATTAATTTTTTTTAAGAAAGAATGATGATGACTTTAATACTAATAGTGGTATGGCCCAATCTTTATATTTGAAGTTAAGCTTGAAATTTAATCATAACAGCAATTTCAATGAAAATAAAATATTTAACTGACTTGTAAATTTAATCATCAAACTTGGGTTGGTACTACGGTCATGGTGGAGTGCCCTTGGGCAAGGCACATTTTCTAGCCTTGTACTGGTTTGTTTACCCAGGGATCATGAATAAGTGCACTGTCGCCGTGATATAACTAAAAAAATGTTGAAAATGGCGTCAAACCCAAATAAAACCAATCAAACTTGGGTTACTTGCTCCCCATGATGAGAAGATGTGATTTTCAGGGTCAGAGATCAAATTACAAACTACTCAAGAAAACTTAACCACTAGGAATACTCAAACTTGGCATAGTTAAACGGATAATGACAATATGTGCACTACAGATTTTCAGGGTCAGAGGTCAAGGTTACTGGAGAGTTGCAATGTATGAGTGGTAAAGTCCTGTTTAGTCCCGATTTTACTTATTTTATTGTTCAGTTTTGGCTGGTTGACACTCCTAACTATGCAGTGTCCAATTTAGGATTCGAAAACGAGGGCAGGATTTCATCGGAAAATTGATTTTATGAACAAATTGATGAATATTTCCTTCTTTGTCTATGTAAAAAAAAAATCCCGCCTTCTATACAAATTTTAGGGGGTAATATTTAAAACAGTGTGCGAATAAGCATGAACCCCGTCCTAGATTGGACACTGCTATGAGTTAAAATAGGCATACTCTAAAAACAAAAACAAATCAAAGAATTTGAGTGAAGATCAACCGTTGGATATATTCTAACAAAGGATCTTAAACTGTGTCTCAAATACAAAGACAGGTTTAACAACACAGTCGTTAATAATATACCATTTTTATCGTAGTTGTTTCTTTTTCAGAAATTTTTCCTGGTCAGTTCACAGATATATTTACCAGGGCTCAAGGTCACAGAGTTCACTTTCCAACCCAACAACCATACACCCGCTTGAAGGTCTTATCTTGAGTGACAGTTGTGTACAGGTAAATGCATTATCAAATTCCCTTTTCAACACTATTGTTGTTACAGGTACATACATAATTTATATTGACAATGCTCCTAGAAATTTGAGATTAAATGGCAGTGTTTCTTCACTGGTTTATTTGGCAAAAGGAAAAAATGCTTTTCATGAGCATTTTCGCCATTTGCCATGATATTTTCATCTCTATTTATTAATTAGAGATTACTAGAGTTTTCATACTTTTATCAAATTATTTTGAACGTTGTCTGGCAGAGCTTTGTTGTATATGGGGAAAGATCAGCAAATACCATGGAAGAGCTGGAAGTACTGCTACAGGATATTAATATTAGCTGCATGTATTTCGGCCTTAATGTTATTCAGCTGTAGTACCTGTTGGAATGGAGTTCACAAAGTTAAGCATTTTCCCACTTGTAGACGCATTCTGATGCCTAGGAAGCAGACTTTTGAAATCACAGCGGCAAAATGAAAAACTGCTCATAATTAACAATTTCTCAATTTGATATACAATATTAATACTTTTGTTTTTTGAGATTTTCCCCATTTTTGCCTAGATGTTTTAAAAGTCGTTTGCTGCAGATTTGTCATATATGTGGGAAAGGCTCAATATTTCAGTTATAATTTCTTTTATCTCACAGCATTTCCTTGGTAATAACACTATTCTGCTGGTATGTTTATCCTGACACCAATGCATCAGTCATCAATTCATCGTAGTTACCCTAGTGATAAAGAGGGGCGCTTTTTTACCATTATTTCAATATTTATCGTCTTCAGTATATTGTTTTTTGTACAGAAGCATAAAAAAAGGGACATAACTTCATGGGGAAAACTAATTCTTGTCTTTGAGTTTTCTTCCTTATACCAATACAATCCCGTTTCTATCAGGAAGTTTAAAAACCGGCACCTAATTAGCTGTTTACTGAATGTAGATGTATTTTGTTCATAAGTTACTTTGCAGATATATATGAAATAATTATTGTAATAGAATGAGGAGTAGCCTATAGTTCACTGGTTGTTGTTGTGTTGGAATTTTAGGGCAGGAACACACATTGATTTTCAAATGTATCAGCAATTTGTTTTTATTGTATTTACTTTTATTATTAGAATGAGGGAATGGAATTTAAATAAACTCTAGACTACATTGAATTCAATTGCCTTTAAAGTGTATGTATGTTTTCTTTCAATTGTTTTATAATGTTATTTCATCTATAGGATGATAATTTTTATAAACTTGTCAAAGCAATATCACTAAATCTCAGTAATTTAGTTTGATAGTTTGAATATTTATATGGAGATGTCATTCTTGGGTGACCCTCTACAAAAATAGCCACATTGATTGGTTGAAAAAATATGGCAGCCAGACGGCATAAAAAAAAGGGACAAAATGACAAATATTAACAAATTAAATTCTTATGAAAGTAGTGCTTGTATGATTTCAAGATAAATGTGTAGAAATGTTTCTTCAGTGACCCTCAACATAATTTTTCCAAGCAATAATGATTGGTTGAAAGACATAGCATACAGGTGCCATTAGAAAAGGGGTGAAATTAACATTAAGTTTCAAATGACATCTCCCTTTTATCCAGTGGACCAATTTCAATCAAACTTAATAGGAATGTTACCAAATTGGTGGTCCTCTTTAAATTGGTCAAATATATTATTTCTATACAGAACTTTGGTTGCTCCGGCCTCAGAAAGGGAGAAAAATGTCGTAACTTTAAACATAATTCTTCTTTGAATCCCCTTGTCTGATTCCAAGATAATTTGATAGAAATGGTTCTTGAGTGACCCTCCACAAAAACTGTTCAATCCATATTGATTGCTTCAAAACATGGCCACCAGATGGTATCAGAAATAGGGCCAAATGACAAATTCATTCTTATTCAAGTTCCTGTCTGATTTCAAGATAGTTTAGCAGGAATGTTCCTTTAGTGACAGACACTCTATACAATTTGTTCAGGCCATATTTATTGGTTGAAAAAGATAGCTGTAAGGTTATCTGTAAGGTGGCATTAGAACTCTTTTAATGAAACAAACAAGTATAAAACCTACATTTGTCACTAAAACTGTGAGTGCACTTTTCACATTAGTTGTTCATTTAAAATCATACCGAGGTGAAAGTGTAGACAAGCGTGAACACAAAGAATACAAAAAGTACAGAGTAGATCGTTTGTTTTTTCAGAGATTAAGAAGGATCAAAGAAAATGATTCCTTTCTCCGTGTTGTTGTAGAAGGGGGTGGATGTTCAGGTTTCCAGTACAAATTCGAACTTGCTGATGATTTATGCGAAGATGACAGGTAATGTTGATAAACTTGTATATTAACCCTTTCCCATTTACAGCAAATGTGCAGCAGACAACTTTTGATACATCTAGGAGAAATATGGGAAATGTCTATAAATGAACTATTCAACAGAGCTGAAAACATTTTGACAAAAGGAGAATTTGCTCATCTTGAGCAATTTCTCGTATTGTCATACTGTTTTCAAAAATTGTGGGCTTCAGATGCATCCGAATGAATCTGCAAGTATGAAAGGGTTGACACTTTTCATTATATTATAAACATTAAACCAAGGCAAATTACACATCAATTGGTTCACTGCACACCAAAAACATAATTAGATTCACAATTTAATTTGTAAAGGACCGAATGTTATGCGCTTATAAATGGTTAATGTATTTTCACATTACACAGACGACTCATTTGCAGCAACATTTCAGAAAATATCACAGAAAAAGTGCCATTGCTCATGGTGTACACCAGCTTGTGTTTTAACTTTAATTTCGATGGAAATTCAGAATTGAATCTGTATGCATCGTCTATCATGTGTCATCAACAATTGCCTTGTTAACACACCACAGCCAATATTTTGCATCCAATCTTCATGAAAGTTTTTCAGAACAGACATCTCCATCAAATCTTGGCTAAGTTTGAAAGTACACCATGTGAGGTAAAAAGCTAGGTCACAAGAATATATGTCTTGATGATATCTGGGCTAAGTTTGAATGTAGGTCACAAGGCCGAATTTGAGTGCAGGCTTGTCATCCAAAGGTCCTGGGATTGAAACCAGTGAATGAGGAGTAAGTCTTTGGAACTTTTCCATATTCTTTGAGCAAATACTGGTTGAGAATCCAGGAAGCAAATATTGATAGTGATGAGAACTTGTTTCACAATCAGTGTAAAATTCCCACATGCAGACACATTTTGACTGATAATGTATCAGGTAATGGGTTATACTATGTGCTGTAATATTGTTTCACGTATTTGTCAGCTTATTCATATGAACCATGAGCCTTTTCAACATATAGACGCTTTTTATGACGCCTCTGCAGCAGACGTCTTTTGAAAAAATTGTGACAAAAGGAAAAATTGCTCAAATGAGCAATCTTTTCATTGGCCACAATGTTTTCAACATTTTTCAGTAATAATACCTTCATAAATAGTGATATTTTGTGATTTTCCAAGTTGTCTGCTGCAGATTTCCTGTATGTGAGAATGGGTTAAGCAAGCCTGTTTGTTTTTTCGTACTTCACATTTCTACCAATTCACCTTGATGGCTTAACCCTTTCCCACATATAGATGTTTTCCGACTCCTCTGAGCAGAGCACTTTTTTGAAAAACAATGTGACTTAAGAAGAAATTGCTCAAAACAATTAATTTCTCCTTTTGCCACAATGTTTTCAACTCTTTTTAATAATAAAACCCTTCTTTATGAAGATTTTTCATGTTTTTGTTAATATATATTTTCAAAGTCGTCTGCTGCAGATTTATTGTGTATAAAACTTATTATATAAGACTGATTATATAGGTTCTTCACCATATGCGAAATATCTCAGTGTAACATTCATACAATATGCAGCTTATTATAAATGGCCAATATGACTGATAACCCTGTAGGTCAATGTGACCTCAGTTTCTGTTGTACAAGTTGATTGATCAGGTGACTGCCATTCTCACTGACCTGTGAAATTATATGATTTTAGTTTGTAAGTTGTCCAAGAACTGCCATTTTAAACATTTGACTGCTTGGACCAATTTTGGGAAGCCTGTGGCACCATTTTAGAGCCAGGCCCGCAGGTGCAAATGCTCCGTCTGACCAGGCTTTTAACTGCTGCTATGTATGTACTCACTGTATCAAAATATACTGAGTTACCTTGACTAATAATACAGTATCTTTAAAAACTTTCAAAATTGAAAACATAGGACAGAATTATTTTTTTATAAAAAATAATGCAAAAGATGCTCATTTTCATTGACATCTGAGGAAAGTTTAAAGTGAAAATTGTAAAGAAAGTTGTGATGCAGAGTTGACAGCATTGTTATAGAAAGGGGTAATTTATTGTTGTGAGCAATATTTGCTTTAACAAAAATGCTTTCATGAAACATTGAAAGGTTTAACCCTTTCCCTCCTGTAGACACATTTTGAGGCCTCTGCAGCAGACGACTTTTGAAAACATTGTAACAAAAGTAGATACTCACCAAAGCAGTGATGCTCTAAGACCTCATTTTGAATGTTGCCTCTCTAATGTTTGTGTGCATGTTTAACTCTTGCAAGACACAACAAATCTGCAGCAGACGACTTTGGAAATATGTAGTCAAAAACATAGAAAATTTCTGTAAATGAAGGAATCATTAATCAAAATAGTTGAAAACATTGTGGCAAAAGAAGAAATTGCTCATTTTGAGCAATTTCTCCTTTTGTCACAGTGTGTTCAAAAGTTGTCTGCTTCAGAGGCATCAGACAGCATCTATATGAGGGAAAAGGTTAACAATTTGTTTTCCATTTTCAGAGTGTTTGAAAAAGATGGGGCAACAGTAGTGATTGATAAAGACTCATTAGAATTTGTAAAAGGATCCACCGTTGTGTATGAAGAGGAACTTATCCGCGCTGCTTTCCAAATTGTGAACAATCCCCAGGCGGAGAAAGGATGTTCTTGTGGGGTGTCATTTGCAATGAAACTGTGACAGTGTATTAGATGTTATGTTTGAGTTCTACAGTTTTCTTGTATGCTATATTCCCTTTCCCACATACAGATATGTTTTAGCCACCTATGCAGTAGATGACTTTTGAAAACATTAAGGCAAAAGGAGAAATGAGCAATTTCTCATTTTACCACAATGTTTTCAACTTCATTCGATAACTGTTCTATCATTTATAGAGTGTTTCCATTTCTGGGAAGGTTAAGAGTCTTCCAAATAGAAAATATCTAGGGCCTTATTCACGGTACGTTTTAAATATATTTGTAATTCTTTCTCATGTGGTTTAGCTAATCAGGAACAATGTGACTTGAAAATACTTAGAATATTCTTTAATTTGGAATAAGAATTTAATTTAGAATAAGTAATAATGATGAATTTCGACTTAAGGAACATACTGAAACCTCTTGACATGTAAAAACATTGATTGCATCCTACTGTAGAATAGAATCAGAGTGACACAGTGTTTCAAATGCCTACAATTAAACTGTGACAACTTGGTTGGTAATGATGAGGACAAAAGATGCATGGGTCCTGAATTCGAACCACGCCCCAGCCATTGATTCTTTCTGATGATTGAAATATGTCATTTTGTAATTCACTCCCAGCAATGGGCTTTAAATAGTCGCTAGGCAGCCAGTTGCCAGGAAAAAATTTGGTGAGGATTACTTGTGCTGTTTTGGTGTTTTACGACCCTTCAACAATTTTTCTGTTATGTCACAGTGTTTTCTTGGCAAATTACCAGTACTGCTGGTCCATTTATCCTGATACCGTTAAGTCGGATATAATGACAACCCCACAATCCTGATTGCCAAGTAGGGAAAATACCCTAACTACCAATTTTAAAATCCTTGGTATGACCTGGTTTGGGATGCAACACCTGACCTCCCATCTGGAAGCTCTACCACTACACCACAGTGACTTTGAAGTACTGGTGCAAGAATGTGGGGAAACTCGTATTCTGGTCGGAGTGATATAACTGAAGAACTGTTAAAGGGTTAAGATTTGTATATTATTAAACAAAAAATCAAATTTGAATTTCATGTTTTTTAGCAATCCTATTTTGTGTGACAATTTAACAGCAGACAACTATTGAAAATATTGTGGGAATAGAACAAAGTTGTCATGATTAGCAACTTTTACATTTTTAGCTCACCTATGCACGAAGTGCAAGGTGAGCTATTGGTATCACATTTTGTCCGGTGTCCGTCCGTCGTGCGTCGTGCGTCGTCAACATTTGAGCTTGTTAACACTCTACTGGCTACATTTTGCATCCAATCTTCATGAAAGTTTTTCAGAACGTTCATCTCCATAAAATCTTGGACAAGTTCGAAACTGGGGCATATGAGGTCAAAAACTAGGTCACTAGGTCGAATTGAAGGGAAATCTTGTTAACACTCTGGAGGCCACATTTTCAACTTGAGCATGTTGAAACTTTATCAGAATGTTTGTCTTGATGATATGTAGGTCAAGTTCGAACATGGGTCACGTCGGGTCAACAAGTAGGTCACTAGGTCAAATTGAAGGAAAATCTTGTTAACACTCCAGAGGCCGCAATTTTTGCTTCAGCAGTTTGAAATTTTGTCAGAATGTTTGTCTTAAAAATATCTAGGTCAAGTTCGAATATGGGTTATGCCGGGTCAAAAACTAGGTCCCTAGGTCAAATTGAAGGAAAATCTTGTTAACACTTTGGATGCCGCATTTTTTGCTTCAGCAGCTTGATATTTGGTCAGAATGTTTGTCTTAAAGATATCTAGGTCAAGTTCAAATATGGGTCAGAAACTAGGTCACTAGGCCAAATTGAGGGAAAATCTTGTTAACTCTAGAAGCCACATGTTTTGCTTCAGTGGCTTGAAATTTGTTCAGAATGTTGAGCTGAATGATATCTAGGCCAAGTTTGAATAAGGGTCATGCCGGGTCAAAAACTAGGTCACTAGGCCAAATTGAAGGAAAATCTTGTTAACACTTTGGATGCCGCATTGTTTGCTTCAGCAGCTTGAAATTTAGTCAGAATGTTTGTATGAATGATATCTAGGCCAAGTTCGGATATGGGTCATGCCGGGTTAAAAACTAGGTCACTAGGCCAAATTGAAGGGTAATCTTGTTAACACTCTGGATACTGCATTTTTAATTTCAGCATGATGAAACTTTATCAGAATGTTTTTCTTGATGATATGTAGGCCAAGTTAGAATATGGGTCATGCTGGGTCAAAAACTAGGTCACTAGATCAAATTGAAGAAAAATCTTGTGAATACTTTGGATGCCACATTTTTTGCTTCAGCAGCTTGAAATTTGGTCAGAATGTTTGTCTGAATTATATCTAGGTCAAGTTTGAATAGGGGTCATATTGGATCAGAAACTAGGTCAATAAAGGAAAATATTGTTCAAACTCCGGAGGCCGCATTTTTACTTTGAGCAAGTTGAAACTTTGTCAGAATGTTGTCTTGATGATATCTAGTCCATGTTGGAATATGGTTCATATCAGGTAAAAAAAATACAGATCACTAGGTCAAATGAAGGAAAATATTGTTAACACTGTGGAGGTTGCATTCAGAATAATTGTCTTGATGTGTTTTGCATTGCAGTACATTGTATAATTAAGGTGAGCGATCCAGGGCCATCATGGCCCTCTTGTTAAACAATGTTTTTTTTACTTTCTCTCATAATTGTTTCTTTATTTTGGGCATACCTATTATACTCGCATATATTTAGTTATGTTTGCCTAGAAAGAAATGTTATAAATAAAGACATAAAGCATTGGCTTAAGACTATCTCACATTGAGACACATCTTCAGTCATCTGCAGCAGACAGCTTATGAAAACAATGTGGCAAAAAGAAACTTTGCAAATTATAAGCAACTTCTCCATTTGCCACAATATTTTCAATTTTAATCAATTATTCTTCCTTCAATTATTGAGATTTTCCATAGTTCTTTTCTCCAAGTCTTCTGCTGCAGATTTGTTGTATGTGGGAATGTGTTAAACCCCAATTTATGAAAGCCCTATAAGGCCTTTGTTGCTACCGGTATTTATCAACAGTAATTGATTGACTTTTCGATATTCAATTTTACTCACTTTTTGACAGAGATCTTATTTTATATTAAGCAAAAAATATTTTAATGTAGACGCTATGTAAAATAAGATAGGCAGATGGTACTTAGGAAAGCTGATGATATGATGTTATTGGATTATTTGAA
Source organism: Serripes groenlandicus (assembly GCA_031761405.1). Lineage (NCBI taxonomy): Eukaryota > Metazoa > Mollusca > Bivalvia > Cardiida > Cardiidae > Serripes > Serripes groenlandicus. The sequence continues at coordinate 77,567,925 of JASEVX010000001.1, forward strand.
TTTGTTAAAGTTAAGACAAAAATGATTATGTTTTTGTTATGTTTTCTTTCAAAGTCATTTAATTGATTGCTGAAGTATGATCGATATCTTCTTTTGCAACACTGTTTTTAAAAGCAGTCTGCAGAAGATGAGTGAAAAAGAGTTAACAATGTCATCTTTTGTAGAGGCATCCCAAATTGTCTGTATTATTAGGAAAAAGGATTTACTCAATGTGGCTTCATTGCACCAGACATCATTTTTGGAAGTCATTTTGAGTAATTAGCAATTTCTTATTTTTTCTCAACTGAGCACAAGGTGTGTGCGAGCTAACGGGATCCCTCACCTCTTCGTTCAAAAGTACTGGCTGGATTTGAAAATGATTTCGCACAAATGTTCCTTGGATGACCCTCCCTCTACCGATGTTGTCATCTGTTGAAAATGTGGCTGTCAGAGGGCTGGGCTTGCATAAAGTGAAAACTTTAGTGAAAAATTGAACAATTTTCTTGTACAAAACCACTGGCCTAATGTAAAATAATATTGGCACGTATGTTCCTTGGATGACCATCTACTAAGATTGTTCTAATGATTCTGATCCGTTGAAAAAAAATGGCTGGAGGCATATATGTTTATATTGGGAAAACTTTAAACAACCTTCCTGACCAAAAGTGTGGGCCCGATTTAAAATAATTTGGCACACGGTCCCTTGGATGACCCTCTGCCAGGCGTGTTGAAATTATTCCGACCTGTTGAAAAACATGGCCATCATGGGGAGGGGATTGTCTTGCTAAATTGTATATAAAATATAAACTATAAAAAGAAAAAGAAAAGGTCCGATTTGAAAATAATTTGGCTAATCTTTTCTTAGGGTAACCTCTACTAATAATCTTCAACTTCCCGATCCTTTGATATACATGGAAACGGTTTCCGTATATGTATAGAGAAAGAAAATTGAAATAAGTTATATTTCATCAGATGAGCGATATAGGACACCCATGTCCCTTTTGTTCCATACTAAGATATGTATCGTCTCTTACTCATGAACGTTTCCCACCCTAAGATTTATCTTGTCATATATCCCCATTTTAAAGGTATTGTTTAATACTCAGGGGTGTTAGGACATTAAAGGGGATGTTTGGTTCAGATTCTTCCAAAAGCACAACATTTGGACATGAGGTGATCCATGCCGTACTTTTAACATTTTTGAAGGGCGCCAATACGGGCGCCCCATGTGGCCGCCATATTGGCAAAATCCAAAATGGCCGCCATCCGGGTTAGATGTCAACTATAAGGGATAGAATCATGAATGATACCTCATTTTAAGGGTTTTCGGGGTCGGGGAATTCGATTCAGATGTTATTTCATTGATCTTACGTCAAACTAACAAGGTAAATGTCATTTTGGAGGTCAACTCGGTTTTTTTGGTGTCTCATCGTCATCCCCAAAATCCTTTCCCATTATTAGCTGTATGTCGCAGATTTCAAAGGGGAATAAAGGAAGGAAAGATCTTTACATATCTCACAAATTGAAGGTGGCTGATGAGCTTGCCAGGACATATAGGTCACAAAATAGTCGAGAGGACGCACGCCTATTCATGTGGGCTGCCGTTATGATGCACACGTTTTGTCTTCAGAGTCAAGAGCCCTTCGACGGTTCCTTCCCCCTAACTATGTGTATCTACAATACTAGTAACGTTGCACACCATGTAGTCAAGACAAATGCAGTACGCCACAACAAGGAGCGAGAAACCCCCTACCCCTTAGCTGCATTGACACGGACGCTATACAACACAGATTGAGATTGACCACGAATAGGGTCTCAGTATCGTACAATCGCGTCATGGAAGTTAAGCGAGGTGTTGCGCGTGCGCAGTGTGCTCGGCATACTTACCAACTAACAGCCATCTCAAGGTCTTCAACACCCATGATGTGGATAATAGATAGCAAGGTTCAGGGCAACTTCTCACTTGATGAGTTCCATGGATATGCCCTGAGCGTGACCAACCATCTCTCTCACGGGAATCTTGGAGTAAAGCGGGCTCCCATCAAGCTTGACACCTCCGACACATCAACTCCAAATCTACCAGATGCTTACGAGATCCAGCCCCCCAGTCAAACTCACTCAAACAGATGTCTTTGCACCTAGACTCGGCAACAGCCAAGTCGGACCACACCTTGGTGTGCGAGATGCCAAGGATGAGGCGTGGATGGCACACGTCACCACGGTGCTGAAGCAAGGCACGCTGGCAGAGGATGATGTCATCACCTGGTCGGGATACAACTCGATGCTAGCAAGTGACGAGTCGGTGAAGCCCCCTGCCGAGATCGGGGTGTACCCCCTATTCCCATACAAGGCCGTATCTGCTTCTTCAACGAAGCATGCGATGGATCTGAGGCTGCAGGCGACTGAGTTCCTCAACCCAGGTCAGATAAGCGTTCTTGGTGCAGATGAGCCACTGTATGCTCTCATCAATGACACTACCCTGACATTTTGTTAAAAGACGAGCTGGTAGCAATGGTGGATGCGCTGCACATTGAAGACAAGTTGCATCTTATGGAAGCTGACCTGTTGCTCGACTCTTGGTGAGACACCGTGCTTTCTCAGGCTGAGTTCCTGACCTCTGGTCGTGCACAGTCTGCACTCAACTAGTATCACATCTATCGCACAAGGTACGTCCATCAGGTCTCCCTAATGTCCCTTAACCTGCTCAAGCAGACCGCATACTCTTATTGTCAGAATGTAATGTGAGTCATTCGGGATGTGGGATCAGCGTTCCCAAACTCTACCCCGGTTTAAGTTCTGGTCAACCATAATCGAGCTGGAGCTGCTGATGTCTCGTTTTGTGCGGTCACTGCGGAAGGGGGACTATATGTGCAAGCTTGTGACAAACTCTTCGGCTGGTTTCACGCCATGGACCACACAAACTATGCGCGTTGGCTGCCGATACATGTATGCGATATGGTTGAGCTAGCCGAGAAACACCCTCAAGAACATGGTGAATTCCTGAAGGGCAATTTTGTTTTGCAGGAATCGGCTAGAGAGTTCAGCCTCAAGGACCAAGCCCCAACAGTCCAACAAAAGCCTCCAGACACATGGTGGAGTTGTTGGATTTTATGAGAAGCCCGAAGCCCTTACACTGTTTATGCTGGCCGGACCTGATTGCACGTGGGTAATTGAGCAGTTTAAGACCGTCAATAACCCACCATTGTCATCCACCGCTCATCATGAGGTAGGAGACAGCTTGCAATTAAAGTTTCAAAAGGATGTACTATCGTTTATCAAGGTGGTAGAGAAGCTGGGCAATCCTTTCCTTGCTACAAGTCAGGAGCTCATAGTACTCGATAAACAGAATGTCATGGAACATGCCGTTGCTACTTCTCTATCTCAAATCCGTGAAGCTGGTCAAACCCTGCATGCAGCAAATGGCATAGAAATATTGGAAAAGGCTTCAGTACCAGTATATGATACAATCAAACGGAAAAACATGCTAACCTTCGCCGACCGACCTGACCCCCAAGAGAAAAAGTACAAAGGACAGTGGCGTCCAGAGGCAGAATATGATGTTAGTCATACAACTTTTCTTCTCACTCCAGTCACATCCCGATGCCGACATGACAGACTTCTTTCGGTTCGAAAGTCAGAGAGAGCCACCGAGCCTGGCGGATCAAGATGTGCTGCGATCAGGGATCAGACATTCTTAAGTGCCTCAATACACCCACTGGCCGCGCAGCTGCTGCCAAACAAGAAAATCGCCGTGGTGTTGGATATGGCAGCTGCTATTTAAATAGTGCTACCCACAACCGCAAAGACATTCAGCGAGTATGTGTCGCCCCACATTGTACCATATTTGGAGACCCAAATAACAAGTAGTACCAAACGCATTGACGCTGTATGGGAGTATCAAGCAGCAACGACGGGCAAGAGTCGGCGAAGGCAGTACTCCAATCCCGAAGCGTGACTGGAACAGCGTATTGCGGAAAAATGAGGAAAACAAAAAGGAGCTGTTCTCTTTCATCAGCACACATATATCCAATGCTGACATGAACGGAAAGCTTCTCCTGAGTACCCGCTTCGAGACCGTGCTCTCCAACAAGCATTTTAAACTCACAACACTTTAGCATCTGGCACATGCGGCAAAGTAGAGTCATACAAGAGCCTATGTTCGCACTGTGGACAGCGATGTCGTAGTTTTGACAATCCGTTTCTTCGAGTCCCTCAGCCAATCAGAATTTTGGTACTGGTAAAATCTACCGTGACATACCAGTCCATACCATTTACTCTGATCTTGACTTGTCAAAATTATTGGCACTACCCCTCTTTCACAGCTTAACGGGGTGCGACACGACTTCACAGTTTCTTGGATGGGTCAAGAAGACACCATGGGCAGCATTGACAAGTATATCGGATCTCAACGACACACTAGTGGCTCTCACGCATGACCCTGACCTCTTCATTCATGATTCTGTGCATATGCAGCGCCTCGAACGCCTTGGCATAGTCATGTATAACAAGGGGTGTAGTACAGCTGGTGTCAACACGGCCACCACTGGAAGCAAACTGCTGGAAAAAATCTAAGCCGCACTGTTCCAGCATGTAAAGCGAGTTTCTACTGTCGTCAGGCCACCTCGGTCCAGCAGAAAATTCTTGACTTCAGTGAGTGGGGCTGGCACAAAGATGGCACCAGTACATGGCAATTACTATGGACCACTCTCAGCTATGCATGTGTCATTCTCTTGTACTGTGGCTGCCCCAACGCATGCACGGGAATGTGCAAATGCAACCACGCAGGTGTCCGATGAACGGCCCTCTGCAAATGCGAAGGCGAGTCGGTTAATAATGGTGGTAAAGTACTTGTTGCTGAAATCATAGAGTGCAAGCCAGGACGTATAGCTAGCAATAGCAATCATTAGTAATCCTGTATTGTATCTTGAACATTTAAATGCACACAGCGGCATATAGCATTTTGTCAATGCAGATGTCTCCAAATTATTTTAATTAAAATTGTTCCTGAATAATCTTTATTGCATTGTTAGTGCCTTGAAGGGTAAACTTGACCTCAGATCATTGAAATAACATCTGAATCGGATTTCCCGACCTCGAAACCCCCCTAAAATGTGGTATCATTAATGATTCTAGCTTTTTTAGTTTTTAACTGCGATTAACATCTAACGCGGATGGCGGCCATATTGGATTTTGCCAATATCGCGCCCCATGGGTGTCCGTCTTGGCGCCCGTCAAAAATGTTAAGAGTATGGCATGTGCGACCTCTGTGCCAAATTTGGTGCTTTTGGAAGAATCTGAACCAAAATAGCTCTAACACCCCTGACTATCGAGCTTATGCCATGCCACATTCGTGTACGCCAGGTCGCCTGTCAGTTCATGCGACCGTGTGATTTACATTTTGCTTTACACACTCTGTAACCGCTTGGCCAAATGGGATGAAAGGATATTGAGCATCACCTAAATTCCTTAAAAACGTTTTGATCCACGCAGAGCTATAGTTGTCATGGCAACTGAAAAAATATATATCTTCTCGTAAACTTTGTGTTTGATTTCCAAATTATTTTAGGGAAACGTTAATTGGGTCGCCCTTTTCCTATTTTAATTCGCCAAAACATGACCACTAGGCGCTTATTATTTTTATTTTAAAGCTATATTCTAGTGAACATTTAAGGACATGTAATGGCCGTTCTTTATTATAAAGCAATAGTGAACATTTAAGAACATTTTGGCCTGATTTTCAAATTATTTTGTTGAATTGTACATTGAATCTACCAGATTCCTACAAGTCATGTCGTTCGTTACAGGAGAGTGGTGTCATTTTACCCATTATGCCTGAAAATTCAAAAAGTTTCCTTAAGAATATTTTTGTCAGATTCCTTTAAGACATGTTGATTGGTCATAGCTGTGTTATCCCTTATGCCAAAAGGGACTATTTAAAAATATATTTTTAGAATGTATTGGCACGATAATATTTCCATGATGACTCTTTACTGGATTTATTCAAGGCATGTTGATTTGAAAAAAAACATAGGCCTCAATGGGGACAAGTCGGTCTTATTTCTTATGCCTCTAGTGAATACTATAAAACAACTCATAGAAGAACTTATTCTTATTATTGCAAACATATGTTCCTAGAGTGACGCTCTACCTGATTTGTTTGAGTAATGTTTATTGCTAAAGCATGGTCACAGGGAGCCCAGATGAATAAGCTTTTAGGCCAAAAGTGGAAAGAATGCCGCCGCAACCCCCTTGTAAAGAAGAAGGGTTTATTGCTTTGCAGATATCGGTCGGTCCGTCGGTAGACCAAAGCTTGTCCCATTGATAACTGGATAATGCTTAGACATACCTAAACTTGGCAGTGAGGCAGGGCATGACCCCTATTTCTTTTGAGGTCACCCATTCAACGGTCAAGTTCACAGTGTCTCAGTGACATTGAACACAGAAAAAGGAATATGTCACTTTGGAAAATACCAAAGATTGGAAAATACCAAAGATTGGTATGAGAATGTAATGTATATCAGTCTTAAAGACTTTTGCATTAACCCCATCTCCCGACAAACATCAAATCTGCTGCAGACGACTTTGAAAACATCTAGTTAAAATCTGTTATCATTTTAAAAGAGTTGATAACATGTGGCAAAATGAGAAATTGCTTATGAAAAGTAATTTCTCCTCCTTGCTTCAAAGCTTTTAATAGTCATTTTCTGCAGATGAGTCAAAATGCACCTGCAAATGGGAAAGGGTTAAAACAAATAGCTGAGGTATAATTGAAACATTTGTAAATGTAATCAATGTCCCATTGTGAGCTATTCCCCCTTTCCGACAATACTCAGTAATCATTTTCACACTGACGCATTGCAATGAAGGCACATATTGACTTTGAAAATGTAACAAGTTTAATCTTCCTTCGAATACATGGCATTGGGATTGACCGTCGTCAGATTTTGACTTAATACAGGTTTCTGCTTAATAAATATGACCGGGTCGATTGATTATTTGGAGAACTGCACAATTTTGAACAGCATTTCAGTTCTGTTAATTAACCCTTTCCCACATATAGACTCTTTCTGACGCCTCTGCAGCCGACGACTTTTGAAATCATTGTGGCAAAAGGCAAAATTGCTCATATTGAGCAATTTCTCCTTTTACCACAATGATTTCAACTGTATTTAATAATCATACTTTATTTAATAGAAATTCTGTATATCTTGACATTGCTTATTTCAAAGTCGTCTGCTGCAGATTTGTTGTATGTGGGAAAGGGTTAAAGTATCATTGCACACCTTCTTGTGGTCAGGACGTTCAGGTACCTGTTGTACCCCAGACATCGTACTGTCCATCCATAAATACCTCTTGCCCCAATGGTGAAAGACCATTGGAACCTGTGGCAAAATGGGTTGATGTAAAACAAATTCGAAACGAGTGAATCAAAAAGTGGAAAATGATATCTCGGTAGCAGAGGACTTGAGTAAAAAATGTGAGAAAGGAGAAATTGCTCATAATGAGCATATTATTTCAAAGTCGCCTGCTGCAGATTTGTTGTATGCTGGAAAAGGTTAAAGTATCCTTGCACACCTTCTTGTGGTAAGGACGTTCAGGGGTCTTCGATATTGATGAATATAATTTATTGAAAGGAAAAATATTTCAGTCGAGTTTCAGCTTCAATGAACATTACTTATAAACTATAAATACACAATATTCTTTCAGACGAAATAAAGATCGTTAAGTAATTAACATTTGGATTTTCTTCAATCTTATATGTGTGTACTGTGTTTGAAGATATTGTTATAGAGGATGGATTTATCGCATCATGCAGGAGATGTTTTCAAGAATATTGATAGCCCATTGACACCATGGTAATTCCATAGCATCACTATATCTATAGTTTTATTTTTTAGACAAAAGCATTGGCTATGTACACAACATGGACACTTAAAATTCACTTACATCTGTTTCTGCAACAGACGCTTGTAAACAACAGTTTGGGAAAGGGAGTCGCTTTATTCAAAGAGTAATAACTTCTTATGAATATATTAATCACAAAAAATATGAAAAGAGTTGAATACAACTAGTGAACTACTAATCTCCGTATAAACACCTCGGTGGTTAGAGCGAGAGGTCAGGGTTCGAGACCCGGTCGGGTCGGACAATGGTAGAAGAGTAGTGGGTTTCCATTATGGAGCTCAGGGTTGCCGGAATTGTATCACGGCTGATGTACTGGTATCGGGATTAGGCTACAATTGAATTATTTTGATCACATGACGAAACACAGAAAGAAAATCGGGTTTTCCAAAGCTATTTGAATTTCGTCATTACACCGTATAACAATGCCGCAAATAATTATGCCGATGTCATATTTAGCTGGTATTTAAAATTCAATTAAGAAACAAAAACTAAACAATAAACGAAGGGAGAACACACATCTTAATTTTGTATGAACGTTCTTCACATTTTTCATATATTTTGCGTTCAAAATTACAACTTAAACTGTTCGTGAAAAAGTTAAGACAGGCACTCGCCTGATATATAATGTAATATGGTAATAGTGCATTTTGATGTGTAAATTATTACTTTTGACGTTTGGGTGTATCTATCCCGTGATTCAATATTTCAAACATTTGTAAATGGGCATTGTCCGTTTCCTACTTATCAATACTGGGTTTCCCCGGTAAGAAACAACCACCGGTAGAACTTTTCCTGTCCATATATATTTGATTCTCAATCGTAATACCTCGGTGATGAATGCTGAACACCATGATGATGGATGACGGAATTACCCGAGGAGTTCCGATTGTCAAGGGATGAGATTTGATACCGGAATTACCCGAGGAGTTCCGATTGATTTCATTCCGTCATTTAGTACATTTATGTTAGTTGTTATTCGTTTATTACTATTTAAAGGACGTAGATAAGATGCTATCTACTTCCTTCTATTATAACAAACCGCAAACACCGTGCATTCAGTTCAAAATATATTTTCTGTTCATTTTCAAATCAGGTTTTCAGCGAGACTTTTTGAAGACCAGTTTAAGGTCCTTGGTATTGTATTGTATGTTGATCATGGACCGGTTTTGTTTACTGGTATTACATTTCTCGAGAAATATTTTAGCGCGAAAACATACTCACATTTGATATGAAAATATATTTTACACGTATATCACATTTTTATAAACACATATTTATCAAGTTAACCTTTTTCCTGATTCTGACAACTTTTTACAACACTGTAGCAGAAAACATTTGCAACATTGTAAAAAAAAAAGAACATGAGCAACTACTATGCTTTGAAATTATGGAAATCATATTTTCTTTTATCTGATTTGCTGATTTGTCTTTCCTTTCTTTGGCTGCATTGTACTTGTAAGAGTCCATATTTAAATGTGTGGTAATTGGTTGACACATTTACATGCGTGGTAATTGGTTAACACATTTACATGTGTGGTAATTGGTTGACATATTTACATTTGTGGTAATTGGTTGACACATTTACATGTGTGGTAATTGGATGACACATTTACATGTGTGGTAATTGGTTGACATATTTTAATATTTCACAGCTTTGTCAGGTCAATCTTACAGCTTAGCACCCTTGATCAATCAAAAAGACGTTTTCACGTGAACATCGACCTACAAAACTGCAGCAGACGACTTTAAAAAACACGACTTTAAAAAACACGACTTTAAAAAACTTCTAGACAAAAAGCTGTTAATGAAAATGTCATTATTGAATATAGTTGATACCATTGTGGCAAAAGGAGACATTTTGAAAATTAAGCAATTTCTCATTTTGCCTCAATGTTTTCAAAAGTCGTCTGCTGCAAAGTCGTAAAAAAGTGTTGATCAGGATCTTCCCTCTCGTCATCTAGTCATTCTGAGATCACTTATCAGGTGAACACTTTGATAATGCTGGTTATTATCATAACTCTTTCAGCGCCGAATTGCTTAAAGTAGACTCTTCTATGTTCAAACTCGGACGACTCTATTTTCATGTTACAGGATGTTTGGAATATCTTTATAACTCACAGCCAAACAATGCAGATTTCAGGTGAGACAGCTCGTTACGAGCTGACTCACCTGAATCTGTATTGTTTGCAAAAAGCTCAATATTGCCTTTGGCGCTGAAAGAGTTAAACAACTCCGAAGGTCTGTTGTCGTATTTTCCAAAATCATACTGAAGTTCTCACTTTCTTTCGTGAATTGCGTTTCCGCTAGTTATTAATGGTACATTTTACTTTAATTGACCGTGTCTCTAATACGTATCTTAGAACATCTATATATGTACGTCATTTGTACTGTATTTCGCGTACTTTACAGTGCTCGTTCCTGAGAGGTTTGCACTTCATTTATAACAATATTCATGTTGAATCTAAACACAAAATGTCAACCCGTCGCAGTCCTGTTTTTAAAATGCACGACATGAATACATGTTTTACGTGTCTTTGGTTGCTCTGATGTATTTGGATATCTTGTATGTTGTAGTTATTTATCACTGGAAATGAAATAAACAGGTATGCGCAAAGATCGCTGGAAACATTCACTATTAAATGATATGTTGGGTTGTCTGATACATGTCCACAGTGATATTAAAAAATACTAGTATTACACAATTCCAAACAGACGCATGCGCCCATTATTTGAAGATATAGGAACGCTGCATTTGGGATTTAACTACCTAGTTACCTGTAAATCATGTGACATTTGTTAACCCGAAGAACATTTTGTATACTGGTAACAACTCGGAGGTAGATTTCATTAGTTCTTTCGTGGAGTTGGATGTGCTCATATCTGTATTAACAGTTTCAAATATAGGCCAGACGGGGGCCTTGTCCCAGAACTGTGACGTAAAGAACGGCGTCAGAGAAATTAGTTCCCTGACTTTTTCATTTAAAGATTTCAGTTCTGATCTCCATGTTTCTAGTGGTAATGGTTTCAAATTCATCCCACTGAAGAGTTCCTTGAAGGAAATTGTGTTTGGGTTAAATAAATGGTACACCCTCTCAAAAGAATCCGATTCCCCTTCACATATACGGATAGAGATCTCGACCATGGCCCTCGCACAGTAGTCTACGGGTGTCAAATCGTACGGGAAATCCATGTCAGGATAGGACCCCATTTTGTTCATTCCGATCATCGTAGAGGCAAACAGATCATTCTTTGGCGCCACACCATCTGTGCTACGTCCCGAGATTCTTGCTGGTCGAAATATGGCTCCTCCAGGGAGGAAGTCAAGGGCCTGCATTACAAGTCGTTCACTAGCCCATTTACTTTGACCATAACCGCCCTCGATAAGGAGCGGGTCGTCAAAGAAATCGGATTCACTAAGAATTCGTCGACAGCTTGTGTTTTCCTCGGTTGATGGCGGGAAAAGAAAGACGCTCAGCGACGAGGTGGTAAAAATATATTTCTGAACTCCTGTTGTTGCAAATTTAATAAACTCTTTTGTACCCTCTACATTTGCAATTCTGTGATCAGCATAGGGTGTGTTAAAATTCATCATCGCTGCATTCATGAATACAACATCAATTGCATTGCATAGTGACTTGTAAATGTCTGGTGCAATACCCATGTTCTTCTGTGACATATCGGATATGACGACAGCTACTCGAGATGCATATTCGAACTTCCACAGACCGTATTTTCGCATATTGTCCATAATCCTTCCCATTCCTCGTGCCTCTGTTGTTTCACGAACCATACAGCACACATGAGCGTTGCTCTGTTCTAGTATTTCAGATAAGAGGAAAGCGCCGAGAAACCCTGTGACACCTGATATCAATATGTTTTTCGGATGGGTTCTGGAATTCGTCCTGTGAACCTGTGTCGTAAAGTGTGTGAATTGTACAGACCGTCGTCTGTCCGGATGCGGGAAGAAGTCGCTCGTCAACTCGGAGTCTTGAAATATCAATTCACGAAGTTCTTCTTTGGATTTTAGAACACAGTGAATGCTTTTTTTCTTTATGTCCTGACTTCTTTTAATAACCTCTGCAAACCCTTCAATCGTGTCGGCAGTTCCGATATCTGTAAACGAGATTGAGATATTCAGTTCATCTTCGATCATTCTCATTATCAGCACTAGTTGTAGAGAGTTGCCACCAAACTCGCTAAAGGAACTTTTTCTGTGTAGAGAATAAACAAAGGATTCTTCAAATTTGAATACTGTGCACCAATATTTTGCTATTAATAATTGAATCTCATTCAAATGACTGTGTCCGTCAACTTTGACGAGCTCGTGGATACTCTCGTCTTGTTCCAGTTCTTTTCTATTTACCTTACCATTGATTGATTTCGGCAGATCAGCCACTTCTAATTTCTTTATGTAAGTCGGTACCATGTAATTGGGTAGCACCTTGGCCAAATATTCCCTCAGCTCAGAAATGTAAATAAACGTCGGTGCAACAAAGGCCGCAATGGACATTTCACTGGTCTGTTTACATTTGTGTACAATCACAACAGCCATTTCTAATTTTGGATGCTGGATAAGTACTTGTTCAATTTCATTGAGATCGATTCTATGGCCACGTATTTTCACTTGGTCATCCATTCTACCAATATATGTAACATCCCCGTCCGTGTCCAAGAAAGCATGATCTCCTGTTCTGTATAAAAGCGACCGTTCTTTCATCAATGGATTTTGAACGAATTTCTGTTTCGTAACGTGCGATGCATGTCCAATGTATCCATGTGCTAGCCCTTTTCCTCCAATATATATTTCACCTACTACGCCAGGTGGGACTGGGTTCATGAAATCATCAAACAGGTAGACGTTAACACCGTCAATTGCTTTGCCGATAGGAAGGTCTCGGTTAACGTCCTCGGATATAGTGCCAGGAAGGTACTCATAACAAGTAGCACACACCGTCCCCTCTGTTGGACCATATGCATTAAAAAAGCGAACTTTGTCCGTAGAGGCCCATTTAATGGAAATGTTAAGTGTGCATGCTTCTCCTGCAGAAACGACTTTTCTTAAAGTCGGAATGTCGGCAGGAGAATATATGTTGAGAGCAGAGGGTGGAAGTGTAATGACGGAGGCTTTCATTTTATTCATTGCCGATACAAAGTTGCTCCCGAGCCTTTCATCCAGTCCAAGAATTGCAAGGGTACCTCCGGATAAGATAGAAGTCAGAATCTCAGATATAGAAGCATCAAATCCGATTGATGCAAACTGGGCGATAACCTCACCAGGTCCAAGATCCCATTCAGTAATTTGGGATCGGGCTAGATTGATCACGCTAGATTCCTTGACTTTGACACCTTTAGGTCTCCCAGTCGATCCAGATGTGTACATGATATAAGCAAAGTCTTCTTCGAGTTTTTCATTATCATCCAATGAGATAGCAGAATAACCGTTTACTTGGTTGTTTCCATGATATTTTCCAAAATCTACCACTATTATCTCTTGGTCTGCAATTTGATGTTTCAGCAAAACCTTCATGTGTGGAGTGAGTCCGTTCATGTCTAGGTTATCATAATCTTTTTGCAACATTATCAGTTGTGAGATATTGGCGTCCTTCAACGTAAACACAAAGCGATCAACAGGTAAGTTCATTGGCAGTGGAAGGAATGCTTGGTTCCTTTTTAGCACTGCGAGTACAGTTACTACGTATGCCACCGAATTCGGCAAATGTAACGCGAAAGTTGATTTTGGACCGTTGTGTGTACCAAAGGTATCGTTCAATGAAGAACCTAAAGTCTTGATTTCTTCCATCATCTTCGTGTATGTAATAAAGTGCTTTGTGGTTTTCAATGCTATACTCAATGGAGTCAATCTGCACTGTGTCTCCACAAGTTGAGAAACGGTTTCATATCTTGATTCAATCATTGCAAATCTTTCTGGTCGCTGATAGAAGATGTTCAGCTCATTTTCAGAAACCATAGACATGTACTTCAGTTGCATGGAATATTTGCTCTTGTTAATTGCATTTATAAATGTGGAGAGATGCTGCAGGACATCAACTACATGACTGAAATCTTGTGCCGGTCGCTCGTTGTACATTATTTTAGCTGTTGATTCATCTGAAAAGAGTAGCAGTACATTGCAGTCATGCAGTACCGAATGGATCACACTGTCACCTGTCATATGGTTTGTAGTACTGTTGCCTATCACAATATTGTGATGTGGAGATCTCTTCATTCCACGTAGTTCTGGATAGCGGTAGAACATGTCAATCAGAAATGTGTGTGCGTCTTTGTAAACTTTGATTTCCTTTAGGCAATTCTCAATTGCGCTCGTTACATCTTTGGTTTGGTCTACTGAAAACACACCTGGGGTAACATTAGCATATAAATCCCTACAGTTTTCAGGTATGTCTCTTTTCTCCGCGAGCAAGCCAACATGAACGTCCTGAGAGCAGTTAATTCGCGCAAGGAATGCTACAAAACAGGCCTGCATATTGTCTGCTCTTGATAATGTACATGTGCCTACCGTCAAATCTGGAAGATCGATTTTCACAGTTTTGATATTCATTTCATTTGAAACATCGATGATGCCAGCAACCACGTTCATCTTTTGTCTGTAGAACATAGTCGGTTCATATAGAGCCATGCGTCGTCTCCAGAATGATTCGCGTTTGCGGATAGGAAGTAGTTTATCTGTATTTATTTGAAAGCTGCTGTCAAGTTTAGCACCTACAGTAAGACTGTGTTCGCGAAATGATCCTTTCTGGATAGGCGAGCCATCTAGATGTGATAGTGACAGCTGTATCGGGTTGTCATGAGTAGCAATCAAGACTGTATCGTGAACAGACGCAATGATGCGACCAGGTTCAGTGCCAGCATCAATCGTCTTACACTTCATTACACTGGTCACAACGAAAAACTCGCCGCTGACTGTCTTGATCTTAGGACTGCCAAGTGCGTTTTCGTGATTCCCTAATTCAAGGCCACGGGCCAAGTTGTAAATATCCGTTATATCTTTTGTGAATTTCAAGACACCAACGTTTTGCGGAATGGCATGCAAACCGAAATATGAACGGCCATTATCGTTCTGTCTCTCCTTTCTGACATTGTTTTGTAAAATATCGCTCAGTAGTGATTTAAATGTACGTTTAGCAGCTTCAACACACTTTAGATTGAGAGTAAATGCTGAATCCTCTTTAAGGATATCCACAGTCTCACCTTTCAGTATGTCACCAGTGTCGATGCCGGTTTCTACTACATGCCAAGTTATACCGTGCGAGTGTTCTCCATTGATGATAGCCCAACTTGTGGCATGAACTCCCGCATAGGCCGGTAAGGGGCTATCGTGATAGTTGATAGTCAGTTTCTTTGGTAGACATAGAACATCTTCCTTAAGAATTCTGGGATTAGATATACTGAATAAGTAGTCAATTTCGTTTCCACGGAGAATGACCACAAGGTCTGCATTTCGTTTGTAGAACAGGATGTCATTATCACGACAGAGACTGTTGGCACATTCTGTATTGGAAAATACTACTTTTACATCTACATTATTATCAAGGAGGTCTTTCAGGCAGCATACCATCAGATTTCCTTCCCCAATCACTGCACAAGAAATTGATGGCATCATGGTCTTCTTATACGGGGTCAGTCTACAAATAAAATATAACAATACTGTAGTTTAATCATGATGAATAAATCGAAATTGATATACTATATGTCAATTTCCAGCACGTTTTTTGGTCATTATATGCATGGCGTAGGTGGAAATATGTCAGATCGTGCAATAAATATGCGATTAATGTCAAGCTGACAGGTAAGCTTCTAATAAGATTTGCATAAATGCATTTGGGTGTAAGATAGTAAAGTAAATGATCCACATCATTACGTGACAAAAACCAATGGGACTAGTGTACACTATGATAAGGCTGTGGCTTTACGCAGTCTGATTAAGATCTTCCCTTATCACAATTTATCCAATTAAATATTATAGAAGTGTCATGGAAATGCTTATTAACGATAAAAAAAACTTCAAATAATCCAAAGTCACACGAAATCCACCCTATTTGGACACTTGCAGGTAGGGATTACCCAGATCAATATGCACCGCCGCAATTAGATCAGGTTATTCCCTTGTATGCCATCTAGTAAAACTAGCACCCCAGAAACATCTAGAAAACGGTTCAGTTTACAGGTACGATTATATACCTGAAAACGAAACTCAACATACAAGAAGTAATTTGAGCCGTTCCACGAGAAAACCAACATTATGGACTCTGCGTAATGTATCCCAGAAACATCTAGTAAACGGTTCAGTTTACAGGTACGATTATTTACCTGATAACGAAACTCAACACACAATAAGTTATTCGAGCCGTTCCACGAGAAAACCAACATTATGGACTCTGCGTAATGTATCGACTCAGATCAGCCTGCGCATTCCGCGCAGGCTAATCCGGGCCGACACATTCCGTCTCAAGGGGATAGAGGTATAGCATATATAAATTGATTCCTGAAACAGAAAATCCACAGGAGGCGAAAAGGTCTGTCCGGATTAGTCTGCGGCATACTTAAGCTGATCCGGGTCCACAATGTTTTTTTTTTCGTGGGACGGCTCATTTTGTTTGTGGCACTATGATATTGTGCGAGAGTTCACCGTACTCTTACATCAACTGACCAAATGCATATCAAGCCCTATGATATTTCTCAATAATTCAGTATTTCACGTCCCCAAATCTTTATTTGACCATGCAACAACATATGGTTAAGTTGAGTCATAACAGAGATATTGTTGGTAAACGACCAGTTTTCTTCTCCCTATCTACTCTATTGACAGTGAAATATATTGGATGATGGTTTGAGTACTTGTACTACTATATGAGCTGTGTTTCGGCAAAAAAAACCATCTCAAGATACTAGCCTTAGTTGTTACTTGAACGTTTCTATGATTAATTTGTGAACAGTATATAGATGCACAGCATGAGGTCATGTTCGTATGCTATAGGTTCTCCTACGTCCATGTATTCAATCTAGAACGGAAAACGGAGTTTTGCAAATATCCAACATAATCGTTACCAACATTTTCATGCGTCGTTTTGGTCTAGGTAGGTGACGGGTTTGGAGCCAGTTTGTGTAACGGTAGGCTATATAGTAACATTTATTTCAAAGCTTTACATAAACCAGTTATGACCCGTCACCTACCGTTACTATACCAGTTTAGTACAAGTCATGTCGGTCACTTCCAAAGCCCGCCTACCGTTGTAGAGTTAACACAGTGTAGGTTATCTGGTCATTCGGACAGGTCCTATTCTTATCACAAATACAATTGTCAGTTCAAAAATTAACTGTCAATTGACCCATGTGTGTGACCTTTACTTATATTTGATTATTGACGCCGCGTGGAAGCGCGGCGTCAGTATGGGATAGGTTTTAATTTTGTACCATGGGGTGACGTAATCAAAATGGGAGCAACCAACACATAGTATTGTAAAGAAAAACTCTGTAATATGTTTAAAAAAAGAGCCTTTATGATTGAATAAATTGTATTAACTGATTTAAGAAGCAACAAGATACAAAATATGTACATCTTTAACCATTGTTACAAAACTTTAGACACATTTAAATTGTGTTTAATAACTGTTCCCCAACTGACTAGGCTAAGCTTTTTTTATGACTTAGTTTACGGATTTCACTAGGCTACGCTTTTTTAATTGTTTGGTTTACTGCTCTGACGACTCGATTCATCAAAGCTCAAAAAAAAGATTCGGATGATGTTTATTCTTATTTATTTATGTTGTATTACTAAACTTAAAACGCGCCTCCCCATACAGTTATTCATTCAGACCATTGTATTCTTGCTAAATGTTGACTATACATGATAACTTTATTCGTATTTTTTGTTTATATACTCTCATTTTTTGTTATCATACTTCTGCTCAACTGGAAGGAGAATAGACTTCCCTCTCCCCTTCCAAAGCTTGTGTCACACTTAACTTATAACTAGAGGCATAACACTTAAGTTAATATCTGTTAATATTTCAGTATCTGTGTTTTGTGTTTATCTAATTGATCTAGTTAGAGTAGATTTAAAATTAAGAAACTTCAGCTTGTATGACACTTATTGTTGCAGTCAATGTTAAGCAAACGGTAAACCAAATGGTTTGAAGACTTAACTTGTCATTTCACGACTAAACTTTACATGCTGAATATCACATAGATCGTAGCATATAAAGTGTATACTAGCAATCCCTACGTCAAAATGGACCCTTTTTGCTCTTGATAACATTTGATTATAGACTATGGTATCCAGGTGAGCAATAAAGGAACATCTTGGCATTCTTGTTTAAGATAAAAGTACATTTGGCCTTCTTGTTAAAAATATTTACATCCTGTCCGTTTGCACAGGTTATTTAAATGTATTGAACTGCATCTGCTTCCCTTTAAGTCATGCTTTAAAATCATGCGCGGCGTCTTTGATACTTAGCATCAAAATTCGTCTTGCAAGTTAATAACCCTGTGCTGTGAAATCATCGTTGGACCGAGTTCTTGGGCTGACGTTGCCGAGTTTGCGAACTACGTTCGTCAAAGAACGAGATCCAACGATGATTTCACAGTACAGGGCCAATTACCTTTTTAACTAGAGTTGATAATCGAAACAAAATGTCATTTTGTTGCAAATGCCGTATATAGTATACTGTTATATGTCAAGCGCGTTTAAAATGTTTAAAATGTTAGTCATTCCCCAAGTTGATTTACGGAGTGCACTTTTCCCTAACTTCCAAGGCTACGCTTTTTTAATTGTTTAATTTACTGCTCTTACGACTCGATTCATCACAGCTCAGAATAAAGTTTCGGGGAATATTTTTTCCTAATTATTTCTGTTGTATTTCTTAACTTAAAAGGTCCCCCCCCCCCCCCCCCCCCCCCCCCCCCCCCCCCCCCCCCCCCCCCCCCCCCATACAGTTGTTCATTCACACCATTGTATTCTTGCTATATGTTGACTATACATATGAATTTTTTCTTTAAATTTCATAAATACTCAATTTTGATAGTTTCTTTAATTCGCTGACACAATCGACAATTTAAGAATGGAATTTTAGGAGGGAATTCTCGAGTACACAGACTATAGAACATTTCGACCGTTAGACTCGGGTAGTTAATCCCATTGGCATGTTCGAACAAGGACCTCTAATAACTTCCTAATTCGCTACCTCTGCTAAATATAATTTTAAAACATGAGTAGTTTGTTATTTTCATTATAAAAAAGGAAGGAAAGAATTAAAATAAATTAACATGTTGTAGTGCTGAGTGCATGTTCGAAATTAAGTTTAAATTATACAACAATTTCAATGAGATTTAACTGTTTAGTTGATATTATATTTCGAAGGTGGTCTAATTTATAAATATTGGACCACATTTCAACATTTGTTAAAGTATGATATAATTAGGATGCCAAGCTAATATCATTTTGAGAAAAAGAGAAAACTCATGTCTTCAGCGATTTAACCCTTATCTCATTGTTTTAAAAGTAGATTACTGCAAAGGTGTCCACTGTTGACTTTAATAGAGGAAAGGTAAAATGATGTGCTATTGCATGCAAATCCTAAATTGTCTGTTTTGTGGATTTATTGAAAAATAATAAAATTCAAATATTCTGACAAACATCTTGAAAAGTGTATGTGGAATTCACAAATCTTATAATTATTCCTTAATGAAAGCACTGTATATATACTAAGACTAATGATTGGCAAGATTTCTCATTTCCATTACTGTTTATGATCAATAATTAGTTGGTTGTGTATATGGTCAACCTACTTTGGAATGGAGATTGATCATAAACAATGAAAGGCTTCAATTATCATTCACTTCGTTGACAACACAATGCAAGTTATGATACATTTTCACTTGACCCCCACCCCTGATGTTCCAATATGCCCCTCAGTTGATAACTGTTTATTCAACTACTATAATGTTAGTGTTATGCATAACTGCACTATGGATAACCGGCGACATTGATGCGTTGCATCAACTTTCTCTTGTTGATCTAGTTAAACAGATTTAAAACCGTTTATTGGTAAACAATTAAGAAACTTCAGCTTGTATGATACATTAAAGTTGCAGTCAATGTTAAGCAAACTGTAAACCAAATGGTTTCATGACCAAACTTGACATTTCACGACTGTATTCACATTCTGAATATCACATATATCGCAGCATATAAAACGTCTATCCTTACGTCAAAATTGACCCTTTCTGCTCTTGGTAACCTTTATTATAGGCCGCCTAGGCTACGGCGAGCAATGTTGGCACATCTTGGCCTTCTTGTTTAAAATAAAGTGACATTGGGCCTTCTAGTTCGAAATATTTACATCCTGTCTGTTTACACGTTATTTAAGTGTACTGAACTGCATCTGCTTTCTTTAAGTCATGCTTCAAAATCATGCGCGTAGTCTTTGATGCTTTGAATCAAAATTCGTCATGCATTTTATTAGAAATGTTCATGTAAATTGCCGCAACAAGTTTCTTTGTAGGTCTTTCTTATTCTTAAATTCATTTCAAATATTTTGAGTTATAAAAAAAGTAGCTGCAGCAAAAAATGCTCCGTTGCAATATTATTATGGATTATCCATACATTTGTTTGGTTGTTTGATAGCGAACATAATTTCAAAAGGGTTTAATACGATATTACGTAAATCACATTGACAATCAAAGCGCCAATGGCACTGTAGTGGCGATCGTATGGAAAATCCTGCAAAGTAACAAGCAGTATATCGGTGTAGTGCTTGCGCTTTTCAATAATAGTGCACTCTGGTGCGGATCAATTTGAGAATGTATCAACCCTGCATCTCTTGACAGTAGAATAATGTTAGTTTGCCAGAATGTTGTCTTGGTGATTGTTTAGTTACGTTCTGAAACTGGTCATGATGTGTTCAAAATTAGGCCTTTCTAAATTTATGAAAAATCTAGTTGGTACTCGATAGACTAGCTACCGTTTTAGCTCATTAGAATGGCTATTTGTAATCTAAATTGTTCGGGTAATCACATGTTCATCACCAGGTCGCTAGGCCATATTAAGATAAAATATTGTGTACACTTTAGAAATGACAAAATTATCAAGAAAGGAGAGAAAACAGTATCCATTAGTTTGGTGTTTGTTTCAATGATGTCCGATATTAAACAGGTCTGTTTAATTGAGCTCCTTCACATTGCATGATTGAGGGTTGTCAGAGACATATAAACACAGTGTATTTATATGTCTCTGAGGTTGTTAAACTGCTTCGAAAAATTTGAGTGCAATAACAAACACAAAACATGCACAAAAAGCACAATTTCACTATTTGCCAAACTCTTCAATTTATAAAAAATATAGGCATATATTATAATGCTCGATCTCCAAACTAAATAAGGCTACACTTTCAGCATTGATTGCTAATTGACTCTAGAACGTGCAGACGTGTATACATAACGTGTGTACACAGACATCGTGTGTCCTTTAAACCTTTGTAAACCAGTCTTATCATCTAGACGCTTTCGTATATTTAAACAACTACACAATGAAGCGTTTATAATATTGAGATTTAAGAACACCAGTTTCGCGAGCTATTTATAGAACCTTCTGGAATTTCCAGATTTGAGTATCATCATAGTTATTTGCCGTTATTTGCAAGGCAGAACGCGCAATGATATTTATTATCTGCCAAATCATGACGAAGATAATATTTACATATTTTAACTCTATGTCGATAATGTCTCGATAAAACTCAAATATTAGTAACAATCCGGTACCAACGTAGCACTGACATAATTATTATTAATCGCGTATCTGCATCAATGATGGAACTATAACGGATGTGAGTAAATTAGTTTGCAGTAAGGAAAATAAATATCAACCAATTTTTCAAAACCGACTATGTAAATATGGCTCGTTGTTGTTGTTTCTGTTAGCATTGTGGCGATTGTCAAACCAATCGCCACAAAAATGATTAAAATATGTTTAGTTATCAAGAATAAAGTATGATATTAACATATTTGCCTGGATTAAGGTTTGAAGCCATGGATACGGTGAATGTTTTAAAACGTCGAGGCAAACTATGTAAAACCTCGCTAACTGATAGTACAGATAGTGAATAGAGTTGAAAACACTGTGACAAAAGGAGAAGTTACTCATAATGGGCAATTTATTCTATTTTCACGATGTTTCAAAAAGGCGTCTACTGCAGAGGAGCCAGAAAGCGTATGTATGTGGGAAAGCGATAATAATCATTACGATTCACCTATTTAGATTTAGTTAGTATTTACATGTACATTCTTGGACGTCGAAAGGCTACAATATTGACCAATTACTTGTTGAAAACCATCGTTAAAACCAATCCAGAACATATTCCTGGTGTATAGTTCAAGGGGACCATTCTTTTCTAATTTAATTCAGTAATTTTGAAAGCAGTTTGCACTTTATTGATTCGGTTATTTTGTCAGTAGGATACTGACTTTTTCATCTCACTACTACATAGTACCTAATACATCCTGTGTTTGCTTAAATTGGGTGTATACCTTCACCAGAAAGCATTGACTACGTGACAATGAGTTTAAATTCATTTTAAATATGTACTTGATGCACTGGAATTGATTGATTTAATCATTTTGGTATTTTACTATTGGAAATAGAGTATACGGAAAAACAGTTGTTTCCCAGCTCGATTGTGTGCAAAATGACGGGAACCATCTTCGCACATAATTTATAAAAATCGTGATTCAGTATTTGATTATTTCGGAAAAAAAAATGGTATCCTTTACCATATGCAACAATTCTGCAGCAGACGACCTTGACAACTTAAGGAAAATATCTACCCAGGGGAAAGTTTCATATTCAGAGTTGAAAACATTGTGGCAAGTCCTCCTTTTGCCACAAACAATATACTTCAAAAGTCGTCTACTACAGAGACGTCAAAATGCGTCTACTTGTGGGAAAGGGTTAAACTTAGATAACCGAATTGTGACAATAGTGTTAAAAGACGTGCATAACTGGACAATGTTTAAACGAGTTACTTCAGTATGCCATTTGGAATATCTCTTTTAGCGCCGAATTTCTTTATGTAGACTCTTCCAAGTTCAACATTGGGCGACGCAATTGTTCATGTAATTAGAGAGTTGTGTAATATTCTGATAACTAAAAGGCAAACAGTGCTGGTTGTAGGTGAGACAGCTCGCTACGAGCTGACTCACCTGAATCTGTATTGTGCGCAAAATCTCAATATTGCCATTGGCACTGAAGATTATATTGTTATTATATTAATAGGCACACGAAAGGCATAAACTATGGTGGCATATTACTGCCGTAAGATAATATGTTAACGTTTTGTACGTTTCGTGAAAATTAACTAGTGGTAAAACGAATCTTATCTAGTTAACTAGTTATTATGTCACTTATTATGTGGAATTCGCAAACCTATATAACTCGTTAATAGTGTACAAAACGTTAGCAGGTTATCTTACGGCAGTTATATGCCACCATAATAAACACATCGAAACTGTACATACTAATTTCAATTGAAGTGCAACCATATGTACATACACTAAGCAAATCCACACGATAACCGACACTCGAGATTTGGTGACACGCGAATCAAAACAAGCCTGTTCAATCTGGTAAGGATTTTCCAGTCGTACAATCATTCTGAAAATGTATTTAGCTGGTTATAGACAACATCTAACTTCAACTATATGATTTGATGGTTGACAATTAATCTAACACGCACAGATCGGTTTTCGTGTGACATATCTCAAATTATTTCATAGTAAATACGAAAATTACAATGAGGTAAAAACAGCAGCCTGTTAGTGGCCTCTGTGGTCGCATGTATTTGCTTTAAGTCAACGAAGTCAATAAATTCAGCAAATGAACGAAGTTATAAGATAATTTAATTAGTTATTACAAAACAGAAAAGATATAAAAATATAAATATAGTAAGTACTCACTATTTATATGACTTTGTTGTCATTATTGTTTTATTAGGATTACAAAAAGAATTAGTCCATTGGCTTGATTACGAGTTGCACTGACGATGGACATGGTTAAAATAAGCTACGGCTGTCAGCAATAAGAAAAAGTTATGCCCTCTGACACTCAAAGGGTTTAATTCGATACAGAAGTAACTATATATATATATATATATATATGATAGCAAGATATATGTACTTCTGTTTGGAATGAAGCTAAATAATTTAACCCTTATCTGATGTGAACCAAACCCGGTATCTTGGCTTTTGTGAAAAGTGTAGATCAAGTTATACACTGTTCATATACTACTTATAAGCTGTTTAGAAGCTCCTGTCAACTAGTGTATATTCTAACACGACTTAATAGATATACATGCTGATCTGAATCTAAACTGTTCAGAAACGCCAACTTGTACATTTACGACTAGCCGGGCTCATATATGCGTGGGTTTGCCAATTTGTAAGAAAACATCTTTAACCGAGTCATAAGCTATGGAGATTTGAAACCTGGCGTCAATAATTCGATCCTTGCTCCCTGCAGTAATGATGGGCTGTCCTTTGGCAAAGCTTATTTCCTATGCCAATTACTGGTATGAATTCAAGATCTTGTTATAATGCCTTTTTAACACGGCATACTTTCTAGCCTAGTGCTGGTATGTCACCAATGGCATGCTGAAGAAGTGTCTTTTTGCAAGGCTTATCTCTTAGCCTTGTACTGTTATGTAATCATGGACATACTGAAGTGTATTTTTGCAAGGCAAACTTTCTAGCATAGTACTGTTATATAACTAAGGTCATAATGGAGTGTCCATCCATTGCCAATGAGTTATTCCTAGCCTAGAACTGATATGTAACCAAGATCATAATGAATTGTCCGTTACCAATGCGTTATTCCTAGCTTATAACTGGTATGTAATCAAGATCATACTGGAGTGTCCTTTGGCAAAGTTGATTTCCTAGCAACTAACTGGTATGATATAATGCCTTTTGACAGGGCATATTGTTTAGCATAGTGCTGGTATGAAACCAATGTCATGCTGAAGTGTCTTTTGGCAATACATATCTCTTTGCCACTGTTATGTAATTAAGGACATGCTGGAGTGTATTTAGGCTAGTCATGTGGCAAAGCCTCGTACTGGAATATAACCAAGGTCAAAATGGAGTGTTCAATGTCAATGAATAATCCTGGCTAAGAAGTGGCATGTAGCTAATAAGGTCAGGATGGAGTGTCCTTCGGCAATGCATATTTCCTAACCTAGTACTGTACTGTACTGTAATGAAATCAGGGTCATGATGGAGTTACCTCTGACAAGGTATATGGTTAAGACCAGTACGTACTGGTATGTAACCAAGGTCATAATGGAGTTACCTCTGGCAAGACATAATTCCTAGCTAAGAATTGGTATGTAACCAAGGACATGATTAAGTTTTCAAAAAACATGGCTAATTTCCTAACATAGTACTGTAAAGAATTGGTATGTAACCAAGGACATGATTAAGTTTTCAAAAAACATGGCTAATTTCCTAACATAGTACTGTAAATAAATTAGGGTTATGATGGAGTTACCTCTGGCAAGGCATATAGTATATCCTAGAACTTGTATGTAACCAAGGACATGATTTTGCGTCCATTGACAAGGCATTTTTCCTAACCTAGAACTGTAAAGAAATCAGGGTCATGATTGAGTTACATCTGGCAAAACATATGCTATAGCCTATGACTGGCATGTAACCAAGGACATGATGTAGCGTCCATTGACAAAGCATATTTCCTAACCTAGTACTGTAATAAAATATGGGTCATGATGGAGTTACCTCGGACAAGGCATAGGATAAAGACCAGTAACCAAGGTCATAATTGAATTACCTCTGGCAAGACATATTTCCTAGCTTAGAACTGGTATGTAACCCAGGACATGATTTAGGGTCCATTGACAATGCATATTTCCTGACATAGCACTGTAAATTAATGACAATGTAATATCGCGTTATTTCTATTACAATTTATGCTTTACAATTAAATGGAGTATGACTGTTGAACTTTTTTTTTTGTGTGTGTTTTGTTTAATAGTCAACTCCTTTATGTCTACATCATAATGGGTAATGATCATCAGATATAAACTTAAAACAATATAAAAATCATTGGGTAAAATATTCATAACTCGCTTGGCTTAGAGAGGTTAACCGGTGACAACAAATACTAAGGCAATGCAAATAGCTTTCACACTATAATACCTATTCATCAGTCAACTTTAAACAGACTATTAGAACCAGACTATCATGCAAATTTCATTAACAATTATATTGAAAGAATCAAAATAGAATAGTATAAGAATTTATCTCATGTAAATCACTTAAGCAGAATGCTAATCTATTAACATCAGTGAGACTCCTTCTTCACATTCTAAACAAATAGTACTGCAGGAATTCACTATTTGTGGTTACCTTATTTTATACATAACCTTAATACAAACTGATATTTAATTGAACATGTTGAGAACAGAATATCCTCTCTAAAATGTTACATTTACAATCATTGTTTAATTGAGTGAAGTCCTTTGAAGGCACTGGTTAACAAGGTATAATTCAAGTACACTACAAATCATATTCATCATTTTTATTTGTTTGGAACAAACAAATTTAGTTACTGCAATTCTGAAGCCGTTCTTATGGAAAAGTCCATGAATTTCATACGCGTGAAAGTAGTACTCAATAATTGCTCTTACATTTCAAATGTATCACGATATTTGAAATAATGATATATTTATATCGTCTTTGTTTTCTTATGTGGTTCTTATATATTCAAAGAGAATTTGGAAATAAAATGAAACATTGTATTTTAAAACATGAACGCGGAGAGATTTATAAATCTCAATGAGTGAACTGCTACAGGGAAAACTATTTCCGATTTAAGCTCCAGATACGGTATTTGAATTTTCAATCACGCATTGAAAATGTAGATAAAAACAGAATTGAAAATATTTTCTTTGTGCCTTGTCGGCCATATAAATATAGTATAAAGAATTAAAAAGCAAATATGTGCGTCATAAAATGCATTTAAAATGAGAGTAACACATTTGCAGAGAAATCGTGATCGTCGAATTCTATTTATAAATACGACGGTATGGGGGAAGGGTCTAAAGTGCGGACGCGATCTGCGGACAAATACATTATAGAGGGGAAATGCGGACAAATGCAATATAGAGGGAAAATGCGGACGCTATAGAATATAGAGCAAATCTGCGGACGCTATGATTTGTTGTAAAAAATGTTTAATTAAAGATAGGCAAATGTGTATAATTTGTTAACATATGATCATATCCGGGGTTTTCTTTTTAAATATATAATGTGTTTGATTGCTTTTATCAGTGATATAGATTAAACCAAAAATCGAGATCATGCTGAAATGGAATCTCTTTGTAAAGTATGTTAACGACTTTCCTCTTTATATCATATCTATAGATATCAATAACGAGAATTGATGGATTGATTTTCCGACAAGTAAATGTCTTTTGACGCATCTGCAGCGGACGAAATTTGAAAACATTGCAAGAATAGAATAGGTTGCTAGTAACTAGCCATAGGTTTTGCTTCAATTATATCCTCTCCTTTACAATCGATTGAAGGGTCATGGGTTCTAGTTATTGTTTGGCATCTTCATTTTCTACTTTGTAACTTTCAATAGTTTTTCCATGTGCAATACTACGAGGCAAATGATCCATGCAACATTCTATTCTGTAGGGTACTTGGAAGGGGCAGAACAATTTAAATATAACAAATAAACAATAAGTATATATATATATATATACAACACTGTTTCTAGTAATTATATATATATACAACAATAATACTAATCTATAACAAATAAGTTAAATGTTTTTTTCTTGCTGTGTAAACAGTAAAAAGCAACATATATTGAAAACATTGTGGGAAAAGGAGAATTTGCTTATTTAAACAATTTCTTAATTCCCATAACCTTTCTTTACCGTCGTATAAACCAAATTTGTATTTGAAGGCTGTTATAAGTAAAAAACTTAAATGTTGCCAATTTAATCACATATCTTATCCTTATAATAGCCAAATAATTAACAAAAGTTACAATTAAAGTTCCGCATCTGTTGTCAACATATCCACCGGTGCATTAACACAAGATTTGTGAAACCAACTGTGCATATATCACATTGTACCATGACGGTATCGACACATCCCGGCAAGTTACAAATACATAAATGTATATGATAGGTTTATTGGGAAAAGGGGTTACATTTATAATTTGTTTGGAATGACACTCGTACACAATGGTAATTAACAGTGAATGGTCACGCATCCTTAATTAATTTGGTAAGCTTAAACACCCTTTAAAGGAAACAGCGGCCAGCTTAGGTGTATACTGTAGAGTAAAATGCGGACGGCAAAGGTATTTTTCTTGGTTTTCTCTGGAGCATTTAATCCTTTTATAATGCA
Source organism: Serripes groenlandicus (assembly GCA_031761405.1). Lineage (NCBI taxonomy): Eukaryota > Metazoa > Mollusca > Bivalvia > Cardiida > Cardiidae > Serripes > Serripes groenlandicus. Next base: position 77,596,260 of record JASEVX010000001.1, read on the forward strand.
AATGAATTTAAAAGCCTCTGAAGTCTGAAGCATGTTTCTTTTAAAGTGCTCATATAAATATTAGTACTGCCCTTTTCCACAATATTTTCTACATGATTTCAATTACTCTTTCATTTGGATAGATGTTTCTTTTTTTTTAGCTCACCTGAGCACGAAGTGCTGAAAGTTAGTTATTGTGATCTCCTTTTCTTCTACCAAACTGATTGGCAGATTTTCAAATTATTTTAAAGAAGTGTTCCTTGGCCGCCAGGGAGCGGGGCTTTTTGCCTTATATGGCTATAGTGTAAACTCAAAAAAATCTTCTCCTCCAAAAGTGTCAAGCCGATTTTCAAATTATGTTGTAGAAATGTTCCTAGGGTGACCCTCTATCAGATTCCTTCCAGCCAAGTTGATTGGTCGAAAAACATGGCCGCCAGCGGGCGGGGCTTTTTTGCCTAATATGGCTATAGTAAAAACTTGAAAAATCTTCTCCTCCGAAAGTGTTTGGCCAATTTTCAATTCTTTTTGTAGAAATGTTCATTGGGAGACCATCTATCAGATTCCTCCAAGCCATGTTGATTGGTCGAAAAACATGGCCACCAAGGGGCAGGGCTATTTGGCCTTATATGGCTATAGTGAAAACTTGAAAAATCTCTTGTTAAGCAGGAAGCTTTTGAGTAAGATTTTAGAAAACCCTTGGTCAATTGTGATTTTTTTTGTAACACAAATTGGTAAATACTTAAATGAGTGAGTCGGGGCCATAATGGTTATCCATTTTTATGCCCCCGGAATCACCGATTCGGTGGGCATCTAGTTTTTTGGCCTGTCTGCACGTCTGCACGTCTGTCTGCACGTCTGTCTGCACGTCTGTCTGTCTGACTGTCTGTCTGCACGAAAAAAACTTTAACCTTGACCACTACTTTTGAACCATAACAGGTACGGCTACCATATTTCACATGTGTATTTCTTGTGACATGACCTTTCTGTCAGTACCAACATTTTTGACCTTGCGACCTTGACCTTTGACCTAGATGTTGCCATTCTCGAAAAAAACTTTAACCTTGGCCATTACTTTTGAACCATAACAGGTAAGGCTACCATAATTCACATGAGTATTCCTTGTGACATGACCTTTCTGTCAGTACCAACATTTTTGACCTTGCGAATTTGACCTTTGATCTTGTTGTTGCCATTCTCGAAAAAAGACTTTAACCTTGGCCATTACTTTTGAACCATAACATGTACGGCTACCATATTTCACATGTGTATTCCTTGTGACATGACCTTTCTGTCAGTACCAACATTTTTGACCTTGCGACCTTGACCTTTGACATAGATGTTGCCATTCTCAAATTTTTTTTTTAACCTTCACCACTACTTTTGAACCATAACAGGTAAGGCTACCATATTTCACTTGTGTATACCTTGTGACATGACCTTTCTGTCAGTACAATTTTTTTTCACCTTGACCTTTGACCTAAATGTTGCCATTCTCGATAAAAACTTTAACCTTGACCACTACTTTTGAACCATAACAGGTACGGCTACCATATTTCACATGTGTATACCTTGTGACATGAACTTTCTGTCAGTACCAACATTTTTTACCTTGCGACCTTGACCTTTGACCTAGATGTTGCCATTCTCGAAAAAATACTTTAACCTTGACCACTTCTTTTGAACCATAACAGGTACGGCTACCATATTTCACATGTGTATACCCTGTGACATGACCTTTCTGTCAGTACCAAAATTGTTCAACTTGCGACCTTGACTTTTGACCTAGATATTGCCATTCTCGAAAAAAAAATTAACCTTGACCACTACTTTTGAACCATAACAGGTACGGCTACCATATTTCACATGTGTATTCCTTGTGACATGACCTTTCTATCAGTACCAACATTTTTCACCTGGCGACCTTGACCTTTGACCTAGATGTTACCAATCGGGGGCATCAGTGTTTCACAAACACATCTTGTTTTTACATGTCTTTTGAAACTTGGAAATTAAATATAATATTCACATGTATGTCTCATGATTTATTTTTTATAGACAACTAAAATGGCATTTAATTTTAACGGATGCGTCATTTATTCTTTTACCCGAAGTTGTAATATTTATAAACAATGCAGTTTATAAATCACACATCTATGCAAATGCAAATGTTTGAACAGTTTTATGTACCCAAACAAATTCAGTGCCTTCAGCGCTTTGATTATAGTTTGCCAGCTGATTTCTTGTTGAGATAATGCTTTCTCAAAAGCTTCAATTTGAATGAGAATGTCTTCAGGGCAGATTGAGTCTGGACAAACAATGGCGAGTCCAATCAGCCTCAAAGATGTTAATTCTAAACAATTCCACAGTTTTCACAATTATTAAAATGGCATGCGAGATATTAATCTGTTATCAACACATTTGACATATCAAACAGGAAACTAACAGATGCATATGGGGCACATTTGGAGAGCAATAGCTTATCCATGTATCCATGACAAAGTTTGAAGAGAAGTGTTTACCTGTAATATATATATATGCTTATTTTTACATAAGACATTAATATTTTTATTTCATTTATTATTATTTTATAATTTTAATTCTACGTTATATGACGGAAATTTGGGTTCATTATAACAATACTACTTGGTGGGCTGTATAATTTTACTGTCGTGATACATAAATGTATAAATGGAGTCTGTAATGAAATGAAATGAATATAATAAGGGATATTACAAGTTGAGTTCTAAATACAACTAACATTGAAAGAAAAGGAGCACGCGAATATAAACATATATAATAAAAGTAGTAGAATAAGACACGTACCAGGATAGTTGAGTTTTATAAAGTAATGGAGAAAAGTAAAGATCTCCACATATGATTCCTCATCCTTTCAGAACTAACATAAGAATGACTAAGTGTATGAAAGAGAGCGGGAAAAGAGGGATTAGTAGAGTGCATACTGGGATATGTTAGGTCATATCTACTCACTGACAGTCACTGACAGTCACTGACAGTCACTGACAGTCACTGACACTCACTGCAATCAGACAAGCTACATATGTATGAGCAGTGTACATGTAGACAAATACTCCCTACATGTACATAACATATGTATGAGCAGTGTACAGTGTACAAGTAAGTAAAGTAAGTAAGTAAATATTTTATTATAGTGACATGTGTAAAACAAAACAAACATATAACAAAATATAATAACGGGATAACACCCGGCCCCATGGGCCTATATGTCACTGTTAAGAAAAAAAATATTTACACAGTGAGAACATTTCACTGTTCCGGTGTTAAACATATTTATACAAACAGTACATGTAGACAAATACTCCCTACATGTATCTTAGTTACATAACCAATGACATGATGGAGTGTCCATTGACAAGGCATATTTCCTAACCTAGTACTGTACTATAATGGAATCAGGGTCATGATGGAGTTACCTCTGCCAAGACATACGATAAAGCCTAGTACTAGTATGTAACCAAGGACAGTAAGGAGTGTCCATTTACGAGGAATATTTTCCTAACCTAGCACTGTAATGGAATCAGGGTCATGATGGAGTTACCTCTGGAAAAACATATGCTATAGTCTAGTACTAGTATGTAACCAAGGACAGGATGGAGTGTCCATTGACAAGGCATAGTTCCTAACCTAGCACTGTAATGGAATCAGGGTCATGATGGAGTTACATCTTGCAAGGCATATGATATAGCCTAGTAGTAGTATGTAACCAAGAACAGGATGGAGTCTCCATTGACAAGTCATATTTCCTAACCTAGTACTATAATGGAATCAGGGTCATGATGGAGTTACATCTGGCAAGGCATATGACATAGCCTAGTACTTGTATGTAACCATGGACATGATGGAGTGTCCATTGACAAGTCATATTTCCTAACCTAGCACTGTAATGGAATCAGGGTCATGATGGGGTTACATCTGGCAAGGCATATGATATATCCTAGTAGTTGTATGTAACCATGGACATGATGGAGTGTCCATTGACAAGTCATATTTCCTAACCTAGCACTGTAATGGAATCAGGGTCATCCGAGCAGTTTGAACAGGCTCTACACTATTCTCAAATTATTCCGAGAAGGTTTTATGACACTCAATGCCAAACCTGACATTCATTGTTTTAAGTCGGTCATCCTTCTCAATGCCAAACCTGACATGCAATGTCTTAAGTCGGTCATATCCTTCGAGATGCCAAAGCTGACATGCATCGTCTTAAGTCGGTCATCCTTCTCAATGGCATTTAGAAGGAAGACCGACTTAAGACAATGCATGATATGTTTGGCATTTAGAAGGATGACCGACTTTAGACACTGCATGATAGGTTTGGCATTAAGAAGGATGACCGACTTAAGACGATGCATGATAGGTTTGGCATTTAGAAGGATGACCGACTTTAGACACTGCATGATAGGTTTGGCATTAAGAAAGATGACCGACTTAAGACGATGCATGATAGGTTTGGCATTTAGAAGGATGACCGACTTTAGACACTGCATGATAGGTTTGGCATTAAGAAGGATGACTGACTTAAAACAATGAATGTCAGGTTTGGCATTGAGTGTCATAAAACCTTCTCGGAATAATTTGAGAATAGTGTAGAGCCTGTTCAAACTGCTCGGATATGCAGGTTGGTCTATATTTACTCTGATCGCAAATGCTCCAATGTGGGTTTACACACGGCACCGTTTAAATGCTCATGGACTTTTCAGTAAAGAGAGGCATATGTTTCCTCTCATTGAATGTTCAGTACATACTTGACTTATATGTTTTACACCAATTCCTTAGATAGATTTATGGTAAAATCGTTCGTCTGCGTTTGATGAATAAATTCGTCAAGCATGCATGACATTATGGCTTCTACGTAATGTATCGACACAGATCAGACAGCGCAGTCCGCGCAGACTGATCCGGGCCGACACATTCCGTCTCAGGGGAATAAAGGTTTAAGTAATGATTCCTGAAACAGAAAATCCACAGGAGGCGAAAAGTGTCTATCCGGGTAAGCCTGTGCGCCATGCTTAGGCTGATCAGAGTCGATACTTTACGCAGAGACCATAATGTTGGTTTTCTCGCGGGAAGGCTCATATATGTGTTGCTAGGCTGTTTAGGTTTAAAGCAGTTTTAAACAGATTTTAAGTGATGTCACAGCCGCAATTTTTTCTGATCATGCTGTCCGGTTCCTTCCGTCACAAATTCGCTGCCATCAACAGTCGTACTTGGCATCTGAATAGTTTCCATATACATGTAGGATGTAAGTCCATGTTAGACTACTGGTAGCAATTACTTAGTGTCAGCTGTAAACAGAGCCGAGCTGTTTTTCGAATAACAAACCCATAAGTGACAGCTACACTGTTACTGACTATGGATTCAGTCAGCAGATATGACATGTATGGGGATATTTGACAGCTATACTCTTACCGAATATCAGAAGATATGTTAATTAACTGTTGGAAACTGAGGTACCGAGATTATGTCAGCAGGTATGACATATATGGTGATAATTGACATTTACACTGTTGCCGCTTGAGGTACCAGGATTCTGTCGGCAGATGTGATATCCAATTCAATATATTTTATTGCATAAAACAATAAACATTATGCTTATAGCAAATAAAGAAATTATGAAAAGTACAAACCGAGAAATGGATTTTTCAGAAGAATTTGCAATCATTTCACAGTGTGATGGTTCATGAAAAACTGATCTATTGTAGAAATATCATGAGTAAATTTCGATAAAATTTTGATCGTAGAACGGTTATCAAAGCTAGAGCATTACATCAATGACCTTCATGTTGCAATGTGTGCATATTCTCTCTGATCTAGGAATGTTCAAATATCTGCCTGATTCAATTGCTAGACTGTGACATGATAAACGTAACTTTGTTAGAGATATACGTTTATACATGACAGATACGTTTCAATGTTAAAATCATGTTTACACATACGATAAAAGTCAAGCTTACTTGAATTATTAATTTTTGCATACCAGTTTTTGGCTTTATATATCAAGGATACGTTGCTTAGTGGTTCGGCAGTCAATAGTTTGTGCATTTTGGTGCATCCAGAGATTTGTCATGCCGCTTTCATCTAGTATGTTGTTAACATTATGGTCCAAATTGAGTTTAAAGTAATTGATATTATTATCTGAATCTAGCTGCAACATGTTAAAGACTTGTTTCATTAAGGAATGATCTGGTTGATTTCAAATGTTCGTTTAATATGCGACATTATGCGCCATATAGTCTATCAAGATTAATAGATTTTTTTAACATTCAGAATACTTCTTAGAAATTTAGTACACTTATCAATTCTACATTTTCACTTGGAAAGAATCCCCAAATTTCTGCTCCGTAGTTAAGGACGGATCCAACTTAACTATCAAAAGGATTACATTTATCGTTGGTATTTAAGTTTAGCTGGTTGAATACAATCATTAATTATGTAAAGAGTATACAGAATGATGTGCTGTCCGTTTCCATATACATGTAGGATGTAAGTCCATGTTAGACTACTGGTAGCAATTACTTGGTGTCAGCTGTAAACAGAGCCGAGCTGTTTTTCGAATAACAAACCCATAAGTGACAGCTACACTGTTACTGACTATGGATTCAGTCAGCAGATATGACATGTATATTCGATAGTTTATTAAAGTCTCATCAATACATCATATATACATCACATAATAAAATATAGCTTAAAACATGTATTGCCACTCAATGTATGAGTTATAAGAGACTATAGTAAGAACATTACTATAAATAACTAATACAACATCTTAATTCGATATATATACAACACATAATATTGCACATATTGGAAACAATATATCAATATTTACAAAACTAAGAAACTAGAAACAAATGCTAATCTTGTTTTAAAACTTAATTAAATCAAACACAATAAAATACTGAAAACATGAACGCACACAATCGTGCATAATTAAGAACTGGGTGTAACAAAATCGATTATCACCCCGGTCAGACCGTAGATGAACTGATTAGCATTAATTTCTAGCTATACGTAAGATAACACAATACAATATTATAAGAAAACAACAACATTACTTACACAAATAAAACATCCTAGTATTAAGAATATCATTGCAGGTTTTGGCACTAAGTCTTGACAACATATTATTTGCTAAGATATAAGACAACTTATCTATATCAGACATACTTTGAAATAACGGATTAATAGCGTTCGCCTTTTCTAACAATGGCATTCGTATAATATTATACAACCTACAATAGAATAGCACATGTATTTCTGATTCAACAGTGTTGCAAAAAGGGCAAAGACGATCATTTAGGGCAAGATTTTCATATCGGCCCGTTTCAACTCGAATAGGGGCTACACCACATCTAAACTTACTTAACGCTGCCCTATGTTTTGGCGGCATAATCAATTCACAATAATTTTCAACAGAATAGTTAATTTTGTACTTGCAATAGTTTCTTAACTTATTTCTACCCCTTCCACGTATACCTTCCGGTCTATTTATAGAGTCGTGCCAATCATTGACATACGCAGACATCATTTTATCATATAACTGGCTAACAACGGTGGATTTTGGTACATTGCCATTCATATTAGTATATGTATCTAAATCAAGGCTTAACATTTTCTCATTTACATAATAAAACCAAGATTTGTATGTACTACATGCTTTGCATGTATGGGGATATTTGACAGCTATACTCTTACCGAATATCAGAAGATATGACATGTATAGTGTTAATTAACTGCTACACTGTTGCCAACAATGTTGAAGGATTCAGTCAGCAGATATGACATGTATGGAGATAATTGAAAGATGCAATTTTGCGGACTGGTGAACCAGGATTCAGTCTGCATATATGGCATGTATGGTTTAGTTGACATCTACTCTGTTAAAGACTGGGTAACCGAGAATCAGTCAACAGATATGACATGTATGGTGATAATTGACAGCTACACTGTTGCCGACTGGGGTACCGGGATTCAGTTAATAGATACACTATTTCGAACTAAGGTACCGGGATTTTAGCTGTCAGATATGTAATGTATGGTTTAAATTGACAGCTTCATTGTTGCCGACTGGGGTACCGGGATTCAGTTATCAGATATGACATGTATAGTGGTAATTAATAGCTACACTATTGTAAACTGAGGTACCGGGATTTAGTTGTCATGTATGACATGTATGGTTTTAAATGATTGCTACACTACTGCCGACTGAGGTACCGGGACTATGTCAGTAGATATGACATGTTTGGTTTTAATTGACAGCTACTCTGTTGGGTATTTGGTGAGAGCTTATATGACATGTTTGGTTTTAATTGACAGCTACTCTGTTGGGTATTTGGTGAGAGCTTATATGACATGTTTGGTTTTAATTGACAGCTACTCTGTTGGGTATTTGGTGAGAGCTTATATGACATGTTTGGTTTTAATTGACAGCTACTCTGTTGGGTATTTGGTGAGAGCTTATATGACATGTTTGGTTTTAATTGACAGCTACTCTGTTGGGTATTTGGTGAGAGCTTATATGACATGTTTGGTTTTAATTGACAGCTACTCTGTTGGGTATTTGGTGAGAGCTTATATGACATGTTTGGTTTTAATTGACAGCTACTCTGTTGGGTATTTGGTGAGAGCTTATATGACATGTATGGGTTTAATTGACAGCTACTCTGTTGGGTATTTGGTGAGAGCTTATATGACATGTATGGGTTTAATTGACAGCTACTCTGTTGGGTATTTGGTGAGAGCTTATATGACATGTATGGGTTTAATTGACAGCTACTCTGTTGGGTATTTGGTGAGAGCTTATATGACATGTTTGGTTTTAATTGACAGCTACTCTGTTGGGTATTTGGTGAGAGCTTATATGACATGTTTGGTTTTAATTGACAGCTACTCTGTTGGGTATTTGGTGAGAGCTTATATGACATGTTTGGTTTTAATTGACAGCTACTCTGTTGGGTATTTGGTGAGAGCTTATATGACATGTATGGGTTTAATTGACAGCTACTCTGTTGGGTATTTGGTGAGAGCTTATATGACATGTATGGGTTTAATTGACAGCTACTCTGTTGGGTATTTGGTGAGAGCTTATATGACATGTATGGGTTTAATTGACAGCTACTCTGTTGGGTATTTGGTGAGAGCTTATATGACATGTATGGGTTTAATTGACAGCTACTCTGTTGGGTATTTGGTGAGAGCTTATATGACATGTTTGGTTTTAATTGACAGCTACTCTGTTGGATATTCGGTGAGCTTATATGACATGTTTGGTTTTAATTGACAGCTACTCTGTTGGGTATTTGGTGAGAGCTTATATGACATGTATGGGTTTAATTGACAGCTACTCTGTTGGATATTCGGTGAGCTTATATGACATGTTTGGTTTTAATTGACAGCTACTCTGTTGGGTATTTGGTGAGAGCTTATATGACATGTATGGGTTTAATTGACAGCTACTCTGTTGGATATTCGGTGAGCTTATATGGCATGTTTGGTTTTAATTGACAGCTACTCTGTTGGGTATTTGGTGAGAGCTTATATGACATGTTTGGTTTTAATTGACAGCTACTCTGTTGGGTATTTGGTGAGAGCTTATATGACATGTATGGGTTTAATTGACAGCTACTCTGTTGGATATTCGGTGAGCTTATATGGCATGTATGGGTTTAATTGACAGCTACTCTGTTGGGTATTTGGTGAGAGCTTATATGACATGTTTGGTTTTAATTGACAGCTACTCTGTTGGGTATTTGGTGAGAGCTTATATGACATGTATGGGTTTAATTGACAGCTACTCTGTTGGATATTCGGTGAGCTTATATGGCATGTATCGTTCCAATTGACAGCTACACTGTTGGGGATTCAGTCAGCAGATATGACATGTATAGTTTAAAACTATACATGTCATATCTGCTGACTGAATCCCCAACAGTGTAGCGTTTGTTTTGATAATACAACTAATTGGAGTGAGTGTGATATATTTGAATTGTTGTTTTTGTAAATTATTATTTACCAACACGATTAGAAGATTTAAAGAATAATTTGAAGTTCGTAACAAATTTTCCCCTGAATTGGTATTTAAAGATATGCAGCTATGTACCTCTTTCATTCGACATATTATAACTCGTATAATAGTCACTTCGTTAAAAAAGATCTACAGAATATATTGCCATAATGCCTATCAGAAAAGACGTACCCAGCTGTCAATCCTTTAACCTGGTGGAAAGATCACGAAGTGAAATATTCAAAGATCACCCTCATCGCGAAGAAAACTCTAGCCGTCCCTGCCACGTCCGTTCCTTCGGAGAGTCTTTTCAGCCGCAAGACTGTTAGTTAATAATCTCAGAAACTGTTTGTCATGTGACCTAGCTAGCTAGTGGACAAAATCATTGTTTTGAATAAGAACATGTGCCAGTATGTTGAACTTGGATGTGAATGAATTAGAATATAGAACAGAAAGTCATTTAGTGTTAACTAGTTGTTTATTCATTACTACATGTCATTCATTTTACACTAGACTACTACAATGAATGTATCAACAATTGCATGATTATTATAAAATAAAAATAAACAAAAATGTTACCGTTTGTGTTAAAGTTCGCGGTAAAACTAATTGTCCGACATGAATGAAAACGTTCCGATAACGACGGTTAAGTCTGATTTATACATGACCGGGAAATGCGAGTTAAAACGACAACAACAATAACAGTGGATATTTATTGTCTATGAATCTATACGGTTAACCGGGTAACCGGTTACAAATTTGTACGAGTAACCGGTTAGTAATATCAGTAACCGTTGCCATCCCTAATAGTTTTAATTGACAGGTTCACTACTGCCGACTGAGGTACCGGGATTATGTCAGTAGATATGACAATTTGGTTTTAATTGACAGCTACACTGTTGGAAACTGAGGTACCGAGATTATGTCAGCAGGTATGACATATATGGTGATAATTGACATTTACACTGTTGCCGCTTGAGGTACCAGGATTCTGTCGGCAGATGTGATATCCAATTCAATATATTTTATTGCATAAAACAATAAACATTATGCTTATAGCAAATAAAGAAATTATGAAAAGTACAAACCGAGAAATGGATGTTTCAGAAGAATTTGCAATCATTTCACAATGTGAGGGTTCATGAAAAACTGATCTATTATAGAAATATCATGAGTAAATTTCGATAAAACTTTGATCGTAGAACGGTTATCAAAGCTAGAGCATTACATCATTAGGGGTAATAATCTAGCATTGCTACTGTTCTCTATGTTTCATTGTAACGAATGCGTATTTAGCTAAACTATTTATAATTTTCGTAGAATTTGAAGACATTAATGCATTCAATTTAAGTATACTTGCCAATGAAAATAATAATTGTTTAGATTTATCTTGGGTATTTCATAATATTTGGGGCACACTAATAAGAAATGATATTCTGATTCAATGACCTTCATGTTGCAATGTGTGCATATTCTCTCTGATCTAGGAATGTTCAAATATCTGCCTGATTCAATTGCTAGACTGTGACATGATAAACGTAACTTTGTTAGAGATATACGTTTATACATGACAGATACGTTTCAATGTTAAAAATCATGTTTACACATACGATAAGAGTCAAGCTTACTCGAATTATTAATTTTTGCATACCAGTTTTTGGTTTTATATATCAAGGATACGTTGCTTAATGGTTCGGCAGTCAATAGTTTGTGCATTTTGGTGTATCCAGAGATTTGTCAAGCCGCATTCATCTAGTATGTTTTTAACGTTATGGGCCAAATTGAGTTTAAAGTAATTGATATTATTATCTGAATCAAGCTGCAACATGTTAAAGACTTGTTTCATTAAGGAATGATCTGGTTGATTTCAAATGTTCGTTTAAAATGCGGCATTTACGCGCCATATAGTCTATCAAGATTAATAGATTTTTTTTAACATTCAGAATACTTCTTAGAAATTTAGTACACGTATCAATTCTACATTTTCACTTGGAAAGAATCCCCAAATTTCTGCTGCGTAGTTAAGGACGGATCCAAATTAACTATCAAAAGGATTTCATTTATCGTTGGTATTTAAGTTTAGCTGGTTGAATACAATCATTAATTATGTAAAGAGTATACAGAATGATGTGCTGTCCGTTTCTGCGTACGTAACCAGCATCCGTTCTTGTATACATTAATTGCTAAATATTTAAAGGATTCCACGATCTTTAATTGAATATTATTGTAGATAAATTCATGTAAGTTAAGCCGTCCTTTTTCAAATATAATCATTTTTTTTTTTTACGGATTAACCTTAATGAATTCCCCATCCCTATGAGTTGACATTTCCCTTGTCTAAGAAACATTAATATGTGGATAGGGTTGACTCTGATCAGACTTTGCGGATGCACATGCTGATCTGGTTATCTACTGTTAAACAAAAGCCAACTTGATGCATACTTACTTCGGTAAATGTTCAAGTTGACCTACTTGTAAAAACGTAACTTAGATAACTTGAACACATAATTTGACAACGCCTACAGACCTATATTTATCACTAAAAATCGGGAGCCACTCAAAATCCCCTAGCTCAAAATCCCCTAGGTCCAAAAATGGCTAGGTACTCAAAATCCCCTAGGTGTAAAATACAGAATACTCAAAATCCCCTTGATGATATTTTCAGAGTACTCAAAATCCCCTAGTTAGAAAGTTCAATATAGTCAAAATCCCCTAGAAGAATAAAAGTAGCATTTTTTGACTATATTGAACTTTCTGACTAGGGGATTTTGAGTACTCTGAAAATATCATCTAGGGGATAAATCTAAGTGTAGACGAAATGGAACCGGGTTGTAGACGAACTAGGATAAAGTGTACACAAAATTGGATTAGACGAAATCGGCATAAACCAGTAGAAGCTGTGTTTATATGTCTCTGCGGTCCCTAAACATAACGTTGACCAGTAGATGTTTACAAGTAATGGTGTATTTGTTCTCGTATTCCTTTATTAAACTACCAAAGATAAGTAAATAAATATTGACGGGACAACAGACATATAACTTGTATTTTGTGTGGGATAAATAAGACTTCGCTTGGAATTCAGGGTATTAATTGTATACAACCTACGAAGTAAAACAAGTATTCCGAGTGAATAATCGGGGTCGTCAGACGCTTTTCATTTTCTATAAAGCGCTTGCAATACACGGATCATATTAAGCAATATTATCGATTATTTGGCTATACCCGTTCGTGATTTCGCTTGAAAATCCAGTGTCGCTTATCTTTGTGTTTATATGTCTCTGGTTTTTGTAAATCGGATACATTTGAAATAAGACCTCGTTAAACGAAATTTAAATACATGCAATGCATTTCCTTCGATGTATAGTAGATCTAGATTGAATTTAGTTTCCGGATGTTTTCCTAAGTTTGTTAGCAATCGATGCACCCAGCGCATTCACATTATTATCTAGATGTGTAGAAATAATGTTCGTGTAGCACAGGAAATAAGACTCCAACAATATGTCATACATGTACATGTGTGCGTATTTCAGCACGACCCTGACATCTTGTTCAAAACGTTGTGCTTTAAAATATACCACCATCCAATGTAGTACTGCTTTACAGATGAAGTTATACGTTGATTGATTGATTGATTACGGTTTAACGCCGTTTTCAACAATGACGCATGTCACAGAAGTTATACGTTGAAGGGCTTAAATAGTTCTCAAGCCATTTTGATAAAAGTAAAAATAATGTTGCTGTAAATTTTGTTTGAGAGTCGAGCATAAATTATGAAAACGACGTCGACGTCATTTCAACAATTAGTAACACATGTCTTCTTTTGACGTCCATTACGGCGTCAATATTCGTCATACGAAGTCCACATATATATCAAACAAAACTAGACAATTTGGACTATATGAAAATGTACAAATCCAAAAATGTGTCACTATCACCCGTTTTCTCATGGAGTGGCCCTTATATATATTGACAAATTAGCTCTAAAGAATAGGTTTACATGTTATGATCGTAAACAGTAGATAAGCAAAATATCAACAAACCTTGTACCGCAATATTTCAACATTTCCTTCATATATCTCGCTTTCTTAGTGATATTCCTTTCGATTAATCATATCAACATGGCCGAAATATGCGTAATATTATTATTGTGACTCTTCGTTAGAAAAGTCAACTCTAAACTATAATATGATTAAGGAAGTAGGAAAACTGATATTCTGTTTACACATAAATACATGAACCGGGTTAACTCTTTCCCATATACAACAAATATACTGCAGACGACTTTACAAAAATAAAAATAGACAACAAAAGGAAAATCTCTTAAAATGAAAAGTAAAATAATCGCGTTGAAAACTTTGTTACACAATGAGAAACTGCTCATAATGAGCAATTTCTCCTTTTGTCATAATGTTTTCAAAAATCGCCGGCTGCAGATGCGTCAAAATGTGTCTGCATGTGGTTAAGAGTTAAACCCTCTAAAATTACCCGACTCGTTTTTTTGGAACAACTGCCGTCTTCCTGGTCTGAATGTAATATAATGATCTGTACACGTTCGCGCGATCATATTTACATTATCCTTGTCGCTAGATGTAATCCTTTTTTCTCTTAAATTATTCACTCAATTTGTTACGTCACTTTGCCAATCGGAACTCCTCGGGTAATTCCGTCATCAATCATCATTAGTCGCCGGGCAGAAGCCCGCGACTTCTATTTTTAATAGCTTTTCGGAAATCACATGGGAGGGCGGCTTATTATTAGAAAGAAACAAATCTAGATGATTTGAACATATTACAATTGTGGTTGTTTACGAACACTTATAAATGACACATCTAAAATGAAATAAATATTCCGATTTTTTAATGTTTGCATTTTTTTTTATTTCACTCGCATTTAAGTTTTTTGTCTTATTTACGAAGACAAAAGTGGTCCCTTCAAGACGTGAACCAACACCCCCTAATGCAGACTCTTATGTGTCATCATTGAGGTCAATTTCGGATTCTCCTTTTAATAGCAATTTTAACTTACTAAATGTTGTTTTCATGTTCAAAGAGATGTCTTGATTTGTGTAGAATTCATTTAATAATGTTAAGCCATGAATATCTAAAGTAGGAACTGTTTCTAAGCTAAATATAGACCCTATTCTGTTGTGTAGTTTCGTGACCTTTAACATCGTTTTTCGCGCATGCGCATTTCGATATGAAAAAGCGAGTGATATTATTTTATTTTAGACAAGTACAAGACGAATGTTTGACGCAAAGCGTCAAAGAGAAGCCGCAATATTTCGTTGTACATGTAGAAATAAGAAAAAAAGAACATTTTTTAAATCCACAAACAATAGAACAATTTAAACTAGACGGTAATGCTGATATATTTCTCCTTTTGAAGACTTTTGTTTTTCTTCAAATTACCTCCCTTTAAAGCAATACCAGGATATTTACCTTGTGATTCGAATAAGATTGACAAACATTGAAATTATATGAATGAATACTATTATTAAAATAAGTAACAACAGCAAAATTAAATTTAAGCCAGATAAATGTGTACACATTTCGTTAATTTTTTATAGATACCCTAATGTATAGGTATGCATATAAAATTTATAAGCAAATGTTTTCATTTAAACGTTCCTAATGTTTGAATAGACTAAGGAAAGTCAAGAATACATAAATAAATCAATGCAGTCTTTTCCGGCGACATTGATGCCTTGCATCAACTTTCTCTTGTACATTTAATGATGCAGCATTTATCAACGAGGTATTGCGATTGGTCACTTCGCCAAACTAACTCTTTCTTACATTTGAGCCGTTTCATGAGAAAAGAAACATTGTGGGCTCTGCGTAAAGGATCGACCCGGATCAGCCTAAACATGCTGCGCAGGCTAACACAGCCTAAGCAAGCTGCACATACTAATCCGTGCAAACACTTTTCGCCTCCTATGGATTTTGTGTTTCAGGAATCATTACTCTATACTTATATCCCCCTGAGACGGAATGTGTAGGGCCTGATTAGCCTGCGTGGACGGCTGATCTGGCTCGATACATTACGCAGAGTCCATACTGTTTGTTTTCTCGTGGGACGGCTCATATTATATATATTGTTAATGTTACCTAATTATACTTTGTAAACTGTACAGAAGAGTAACAAATACTCTTGGAAGCTTGTAGCAGTTTTATTAGTCGCCGGGCAGAAGCCCGCGACTTCTATTTTTAATAGCTTTTCGGAAATCACATGGGAGGGCGGCTTATTATTAGAAAGAAACAAATCTAGATGATTTGAACATATTACAATTGTGGTTGTTTACGAACACTAATAAATGACACATCTAAAATGAAATAAATATTCCGATTTTTTAATGTTTGCAGTTTTTTTTATTTCACTCGCATTTAAGTTTTTTGTCTTATTTACGAAGACAAAAGTGGTCCCTTCAAGACGTGAACCAACACCCCCTAATGCAGACTCTTATGTGTCATCATTGAGGTCAATTTCGGATTCTCCTTTTAATAGCAATTTTAACTTACTAAATGTTGTTTTCATGTTCAAAGAGATGTCTTGATTTGTGTAGAATTCATTTAATAATGTTAATCCATGAATATCTAAAGTAGGAACTGTTTCTAAGCTAAATATAGACCCTATTCTGTTGTGTAGTTTCGTGACCTTTAACATCGATTTTCGCGCATGCGCATTTCGATATGAAAAAGCGAGTGATATTATTTTATTTTAGACAAGTACAAGACGAATGTTTGACGCAAAGCGTCAAAGAGAAGCCGCAATATTTCGTTGTACGTAGAAATAAGAAAAAAAGAACATTTTTAAATCCACAAACAAAATCCACAAACAATAGAACAATTTAAACTGTAGACGGTAATGCTGATATATTTCTCCTTTTGAAGACTTTTGTTTTCTTCAAATTACCTCCCTTTAAAGCAATACCAGGATATTTACCTTGTGATTCGAATGAGATTGACAAATTGAAATTATATGAATGAATACTATTATTTAAATAAGTAACAACAGCAAAATTAAATTTAAGCCAAGATAAATGTGTACACATTTCGTTAATTTTTTATAGATACCCTAATGTATAGGTATTTATATAAAATTTATAACCAAATGTTTTCATTTCAACGTTCCTAATGTTTGAATAGACTAAGGAAAGTCAAGAATACATAAATAAATCAATGCAGTCTTTTCCGGCGACATTGATGCCTTGCATCAACTTTCTCTTGTTTGTTACTTAAGTGACACGTAGGCTGATCCGGTGGATAGATTACGCAGAGTCCATAACGTTGATATATAAAATTATTGTATCTGTGAACGCATGGGCAAACGCCGAGTCTTACCATAGCCCCTCACTGTCTGCAATACATTAGAAGGGGTGCCACTCAAAATCCCCTAGCTCATAATCCCCTAGGTCCAAAAATGGCTAGGTAGTCAAAATCCCCTAGGTGTAAAATACAGGGTACTCAAAATCCCCTAGATGATATTTTCAGGGTACTCAAAATCCCCTAGACAGAAAGTTCAAGGTAGTCAAAATCCACTAGAATTGTAACATAGAATACGGGCAGATCTAACTAATGTCTTTTGGCAGATCAGAGTGTTGAAATAGTTAAAACAGCTCTTTTACGGACACCTTCATAACGATAAGTAACAATTATGTCTATATTATATCCTTTAATCAACAAAATTATTGTAACAGTTTGGAAAATTGCAAATAAAGTTAGAGTTACAAACTGCAGATATAGTAAATGTAGATCTTCAATTATTGAAAGGGGTAAACAAAGGACATCTCAAGGTAGTACTTAATTATATCATAGTAATTAAGACTAGCACAATCAATAACTGTGACAAACAGATGGATTAATAAAATTAAACTTATTGTTATTATTTTAAGAAATTATCACTTTAAGGCAATTATCACTTAAATTTGTTTATCACCTGTGACTTAATACCAATCAGTGGGGTTTTGGCCTTCTCTACATTTTCAATCAGAACAGTTTTGTATACACTTTTTTTATTAGGGTATTGGGTCTAGACCAAAAACGTACAGAAGGGAAATCATTTGTTTTATTAGGGTATCGCAGACCATGATCAGAGCCCTCTGTTCTGGGTATAGACTGCATACTCAAGCAGTATATACTCAGATCAGAAGGCTCATTTACCACATATATATTATACGCAATCAGTATAGTCTCGGATCAGAGGGCTCATCTATCACATGTTTATCATTACCATTGTATATTGACCCTGATCAGAGCCCTCTGTTCTGGGTCTAGACTGCATACTCAAGCAGTATAGACTCAGATCAGAGGGCTCATTTACCACACTTACAAAAGCTTTTACTGGAGTCTAATCTTTTTGCATTCTGTTGGCAAAGGCAGGAAAAGGATTTTATATTAAGTAATACCGGTAGGTTCAGTTACTGAAAGTTGGAATTATCAAAAGATAATCTATTTATCTGTCTATCTATCATTTAGCAATGATAGCTGTTTATATTCTACATTTATAAAAACATATATAGAAACATATACAATCATTCTTCTAGGGGATTTTGACTACTTTGAACTTTCTGTCTAGGGGATTTTGAGTACCCTGAAAATATCATCTAGGGGATTTTGAGTACCCTGTATTTTACACCTAGGGGATTTTGACTACCTAGCCATTTTTGGACCTAGGGGATTATGAGCTAGGGGATTTTGAGGTACACTCATAACAATCTGACATATATCCAGTAAAAAATGACAGATTGGGCACAGGCGTACATAATTCGACCGTCCGTTATTTGTATCATTTGTCCTACGGGACAGTCAGTACAAAAGGATATAAGCCGACGTCGTCCAAAATAGAGCGATTCGATATTTTTTAGGTGTCCATAGGTTTACACCCACATTAGCATTGAATGGGGAGATCGGGTGGGTCCCATGTAAAACAAGACGTTGGGTTAATAATTTACGTCTATGGAATAGGTTAGTGAACAAGAATAATAAAGAAAGTTTTCCTCTTTGATTATTCATACAATACCAAGTCTTGGTGTTCTGATGTAAAAAGTATTTTAACTTCTGTTAATAAGGAGAATATTTATAGAGATAAACTCACCTGCGACGTCAACATTATTGAACGACTTCTGTTATCAAAGCACAACGAAACTTGGCTTAAGGGTATACATAACGTTGCCAAACTACGCACATACGTCACATTTAAAACAGAATATTGTTGTGAAAACTACGTTAAACTCAATCTAGATAAAACAGAACGATCGTTTTTAGCTCAATTACGCTGTGGGATACTTCCGCTTAGAATTGAAACCGGTAGATTTGTTGGTCAAAAACCAGAAGAACGGGTATGTTTAGTATGTTCTTCAAATTCTATTGAAATTGAAATGTAATCTTTATAGCAATGAAAGACAATTATTATTTCGAAATGTTTCAAGTAAACACAACCAATTTCATACTTTTTCAGAAATAGATAAACTTAAAATGTTAGTATGTGAGGAATCAAGACTATGTGCTTCTTTTATTTCAACTGCATTTAAAAAACGCAGATCAATGCTTTATATATAACTAAAGTATTATATAAATTGTTTGTTTAATTCTAAATATTTAATTTTAGTCCATTTAGTAAATGATAATATAACTTTCTTGATCTTCTTTGTGAAGCTAACTATTCATATACTATATTTACTTGTAAATATGTTACTATTATGTTTAAATTATTACTCTGTACATAAAGTGACGTATAGGCCCAACGCGGCCGGGTGTGTTTATTATATTAATATTTGTATGTAATTGTTATACACATGTCACTCTAATAAAATATTTCTTATCTTATCTTATCTTATCTTACACGCAATATATATGCCACACACGACAATTAAAACATCAAGTCCAAAATAAGGAAATCTCTATAAATGGATATACAAAATTCGTCAGCGGAAGATGCATCAACAAGGATGAACACGTGAGAAAGGAATACAATATTTAACCAATTCACTTTTTACTTAGGATTTCGTAGTTGTTGCTAATATATCTCAACTTACATCTTATGGAGACACCATTGCTTTACAAAACAAGAGTACGTTAACGTATGTAAATAACCTCATCATGGTGTCAACCAACATAAGTATAACACGATCTAATTAATACTTGGCGCTAACAGTGCGAATTTTATTATCTTT
The DNA here is from genome assembly GCA_031761405.1 of Serripes groenlandicus. NCBI lineage: Eukaryota > Metazoa > Mollusca > Bivalvia > Cardiida > Cardiidae > Serripes > Serripes groenlandicus. The sequence continues at coordinate 77,616,452 of JASEVX010000001.1, forward strand.
TTACGAACTGGACTTGACATTGACCGAATCTAGATATTATTAATCTTGCCATTCGTAGCAATTGTTAACAAACATGGTTTTTATGCGAACGTTACAGTTCCGTCCACACCCCTTGGAAATTACCCGGACTTTGTCCGGCTGTCAAGCTCACAAGTCAACGTCGTAAATATTGGTTTAAAGTAGTTTAAGTTGTTAACCCTATAGCTAAAAATAAAGAGTGACATCTTGGAGCCATCTGCATATTTATTTGCACTAGCACGTGCATAACCTATAAAACGTGCTTGAATGCTAATGGACAAGCTTAATGTAAGATATATGAGAAATCACTTTTAGAACCTTTAAGTAAGTATAGTACATACCGTTTTCAAGAAAATATCGATTTATTGGGGGAATCCAAATTTGGGATACAAATATTCGAGTATTTCTAACGGCGAAAGAAACACGTTAATGTGTTAAAGTCATATAATGGCGTTCTCTACATCCGGAACCGAATGCCGTGTGAAGCGGGCCTATAAGTTACTCTCAAATTTCTTCGAATTCTAGTACACAATATATTTCCCGGATGCAGATTCAATATAGATTTGGAATAGCTTATATTATAGAGGTGCTAACACATCGTTATGTATTGCAGTAGATCGTATCGAAGAAGGTTGAAGAAGGGTGAAGTAAATGACAAAGTTTGTCTGTGTGGAAAGAACATTTTAATGAATGTCGATGAACTCTTGTTGGTGATAACTGACCCACTTAGTCAATAATAAAAAGTAATAAAAAGAACATTCACTTGCAATTCTGGGCCGACAAAGACAACTAAATATACTGTCAGTGAAAGTCCAAACTTTCTTATTTGATTATACGTCATTCATCAATTTGTCCCATATGACCGCCTATCCATCACGATTTTATTTTCTTCACGTGTACAATAGTCTTTATTGTCATCCTTTTTCAACATGCAATTTTACCCATTTCGATAAGTTTCGGATTCATTTTCGGTATACTTGTACTGTTAGGTCCTTAGAAACGCTTATGTTCGATTCCGTCATTCGTTCTAAATATAACTAGATATTATCACGAAAGAAAATGTTCAACGTGCTAACAAATTAAAAGATAAACATGCAAGTCTAATTTATATATTGACAGTTAAGCCAGTTAGAAATTTGGTTTTGGCAGATCTTGAAATTAATAATGAAACATCTCGGCAGTCCGCGAAGGCTAATCCGGGCCGACACATTCCGTCTCAGTGGGATAGAGGTATAGAGTAATGATTTCTGTAACAGAAAAACCACAGTGAAAAGTGTCTGCCCGGGTTAGCCTGTGTGGCATGGTTATGCTGATCCGGGTCGATACTTTACGCAGAGTCACCAATGTTGTTTTTCTCGTAATACGGCTCATATGTCATCTGCGTAATGTATCGACCAGATCAGCCTGCGCTGTCCGCGCAGACTGATCCGGCCGACACATTCCGTCTAAGGGGGGATAAATAGAGTAGTGATTCCTGAAACAGAAAATCCACATGAGGCGAAAAGTGTGTATCCGGGTACGCCTGTGTGGCATGGTTATGCTGATCCGGGTCGATACTTTACGGAGAGTCACCAATGTTGTTTTTCTCGTAATACGGCTCATATGTCATCTGCGTAATGTATCGACCAGATCAGCCTGCGCTGTCCGCGCAGACTGATCCGGCCGACACATTCCGTCTAAGGTGGGATAAATAGAGTAGTGATTCCTGAAACAGAAAATCCACATGAGGCGAAAAGTGTGTATCCGGGTACGCCTGTGTGGCATGCTTAGGCTGATCCGGGTCGATACTTTACGCAGAGTCACCAATGATGTTTATATCGTAATACGGCCCATATGTCATCTGATAAGTGACAATATAACTCTGATCCCTACCTGTGCACAAAGATGTATGAGCCCATTCTTGGAAATTATATTTGGCATTTTTGAACAGTGTAGATCCATATCTGTATATGCACCTGCGTCTGATATAGACTGTTCATTATTATCATATTACTTCGATAAACTTGTTAGAAACGTCTGGCAACTTGTTAAGATTATGATAAACTCTTAGAGAGGATCACCCAACATTTCTACAAACATTGTAGATGTTTAAGTTCGCTGTCGACTGACTAAACGTCCAAGTAACAATTAAAAAGTAGTAAACCGACACATCACGGAAGAGCGGACTGAATTTGTCCATTTATATGTCATTTTCTTTACGATTGAAATCTGTCATATTTTGATATCTGTGGTCAATATCATAAGGTCAAAGTGTGCTATGTACATTAATGTCTACATTCGTTTTATTAACCCTTTCCCTCATATAGACGCTTTGTGACGCCTCCGCAGCAGACGGCTTTTTGAAAACATAGTGACAACAGAAGAAATTGCTCAAAACGAGCAATTTTTCCTTTTAACACAATGTTTTCCACTTTTAGTCATAGGTTATCCCCTCAATTATAGAGATTTTCCATCTTTTGACAACATATGTCCAAAGTCGTCTGCTGCAGAATTGTCGCATGGTGAAAAGGTTTAAACCGCGTTTGGCGAATTGGGGGTCTGGTCTACCCTCATTAACGGGGACACATACGTGTACATTGAATTTAAACCTACGTTTGAGCCGTCCCGCGAGGAAATCAACATTACTACCTCTGCGTAATGTATCGAACCAGATCAGCCTGCGCTATCCGCGCAGACTGATCAGGGCCGACACATTCCACATCAGGGGGATAGAGGTATAGATTAATGATTCATGAAACAGAAAATGCATGCTTAGGCTGATCCGGGTCGATACTTTACGCACAATGTTGGTTTTCATTTATAGATTTGTTTTTCCAAAGGATATACATCTGTGATCAAATTAAATAAAGACTAGATAAAAGGGTCTGGAGAGACTGTGTCTTCATTGTACATGTATGCAATAAGATCCCTAATCGTTATTATAAGCGATTCATATACAAATAAATTAAACATGGCCAAGGTATTGATGTGCTTAGGTCCGTGCAAAGTAGAGTGCTGTGCCCAACTGGAACCAATTTCCCATTTCCAAACATTACATTAGTATTCCAGTGAATTACACCCTGGTTCACACTTTTGTAGATTCAATCAATCAATTCAATATATGTAACTCCCGGGAACATTAATACATAGAATATATAACATGAAAGACGAAGATGGTAATTATATAAATGATTTTAGAAAAAAGGTGAATGAATTCAAGTTGGATAAAAGTGGTTTGTCATATATGTTTAATTTAAGTAGTATATCTGGCACATAAATGAATTATATTATACAAAGAATTAAAGATTTATATATACAAAGTTGGTATTCCGATGTAAATGGGTCAAGTAAATTAGAAACCTACAGATTAATCGAGAACTTTTGCAAGAGCAAAATATTTAGATTGTGTCAGTAATATCAAACACCGAGTATCTCTGACTAGATTTAGATGTTCTTCTCACAAACTTTTAATTGAGGAAGGATGATTTAGAAATATTGAAAGAGAAAATAGAAAATGTAACATGTGCAATTTAAATATGATAGAAGATGAATATCATTTCTTGTTGGTATGCCCTATGTACAGGGATCTAAAAATAGAGTGTCTTCCTAGGTATTATTAAAGCTGGCCAAATAAAAATAAATTTCAAATGTTAATGAAATCAGAGCAAAGATCTATGTTATGCAAATTGTCCAAATATATTTACTTAGCGAATATTAAAAGAGATGGTGAAACTTAATTTTATCATGCCTTTCTCTTATTTAAACTTGTAATAAATATGTATTGTAATATAAACCGCCAAATGTATTGTAAATTTTGGCGACAACATGTATTTGTTATATGCCAATAAAATATATTGAATTGATTGACTTTTGTAGAACTAGTTTCCATTTTTTCCTGAAAATGACCACAGGTGTAAACTGGGAAAGAAATATAGAAAATCATCGCATATGATGACATACACAGTCCCTTTAACATTGGGCTACCAGTGACATTTCCGTTAGTATTGCTTATCAGCGAACTGTCTTGCTTTTGGCTTATAAATTATGAAGTTCAAGAAAAATCCGTATTTGTTAAAAAGCTTTTGATGGAACGAGCGTAGTTTTGTTTTGTAGTCCCAAATAAAATAGACAACTGCTTTTATTTATTTTTAATAATGGTGTAATGTTATATACTCTTCACTAATTGGCTAATATTGTGTTCACCCTTTTTACAGGATGTTAAATGTAAAACAACATAATAACTACATACCTAGTTGCTGACCCCACATGAACCAGTTTCGAATATAGCTAGGATTGTATGGAGATGAATGCTCTGAAGAGTTTTCATAATGATTGGATGAAACATGTCTGATGTGTTTACAAGGTTTTTCTTAGGTTAAGCCTATTTTAAAAGTGTTAACCTAGTTGTTGACCTACATGAACGGGTTTCAAACCAGACTGGGATTTAATAAAGATGTAAGTTCTGAAGATTTTTCATGAAAATTGGATACAAATGTGGCCTCTAACATTTTCCCCCCTATATAAACGTTAACCTAGTGATCAAGTTTTTAACCCCATCCATAAAAAGTATCAGATAATTCCTGGAAAATTTGTCCGAATACTCCCAGGAATTCCTGAAAAATATTCAGCCGGGAGATATACAGTACATATACAATGCAAGTTCAAGGGACAATATCTAAAGATAGGACACATTTGATCCATCCGAAGATAGGCATCAGAGGATAAACCTGGGGAATTACAAATTTCAACACAACCCTCTCTAGATATACCATATTCCAATGTCACATCAGCAATTAATGACGATGGACGAAGGACACATTCATGTGATGACAATAGCTCACCTCAAGTACTTTGTGCTCAGGCGAGCTAAAAATCGTTATAAATGAATGTATAACTATTTAATTGAGTCGAGTCTTAGTTTTGTACCAGGTCTTAGGTCTTAGTTTTGTAATATTTACAGGGTCTTAGTTTTGTACCAGGTCTTAGGTCTTAAGGCCTCCTCACACATAGGCGAATCCATTTAACGCAGCCTGGCGAATTGGGTAAATTTGTCAATTCTGACGAATTTTGACCGAAACTGTTTGAAAATGTGTTACATAATTTGAAATATAACGAAAGGTAAACGTAGGGGAACTATTTTTTGCGAATGATTTACGAAGTGTGACGAACAGTTACTGTTATTCGCTAAAATGCGTTCTTTCCTGCGAACCGAAGCGCAACCTTGCGCATGCTTCCGAAGCCGTCCGAAGCTTTCCGAAATAGTATTTCCGCATACGGCCGTTACCGGACGCTATACAAGACTGGCGAAAACCGGGTGGAGTCAATTTGCTTTCTAACTTTCTCCGACTCGACACCACGTCGTATTGCTGTTTGACTGCTGTTTGATTTTCAATGTTTTAATGCAGTAAAATGTATGCGGACTTATACTCACCACACGAACTTGTAGTCTGAGTCGACAATGGCCAGTAAGATGATGCTGAAGAAACCCTTATAATTATAATATAAGGAACCAGAGCTGGCAGGATTTCTGATGGCTATGTGTTTGCCATCAATAGCAGCAACACAATTAGGAATGTTCCACTTCTTGAGGAAACCATCAGCCAGTTGTTTCCATTCTTCAGGTGTGGAGGGGGCTGTCATAACCTCATCAACATATTCCTCACATATAGCATGACATACTTCTCTGACCACTACAGAGAGGGTATTCTCAGCGACCCGCCAGGAGTACTGCATGTCTGAGCACTTGGCACCAGAAACCAGGTGACGTAGAGTGGCAGTTAACTTGAGGTCTGGATCCGAGAGCTCCTTATACCAGGTGTGTTGTTTCCAGAGGCGATGACCGACGACCCTATCGAATATTTCATCATACATTTCAGTTGGCATGCAGATGAATTTCTTGAAAGTTCTAGGATCTTCTCTTCTGAGCTCAACCATGAGCTGATCATGGATGCCAAATTGGCGCCGTCTCTCGGGATGCAGCCATGGTCTTCAACATATGCGACGTGCTCTGGCTCCTCTTCTCCACCTAAATCTGATGAAATGGTGGATGTTAAATTGGCGCTGGAAGACTTCTTGATGGGCCATAGCAGCCATATACTGCAGCCTCAGGCGTTGTATATCTTCCATTTTGACGAAGGAATAACTTATAATCTTGATATTTAGCCTCCTCCTTTTATATATGAAATTCAAGAACTACACAAAACTATTGAGATACTCAAGAAATTTAGATACGTTGTGATTCGCGTTGGATTCGTATGTCGTAGTTACCCTTAGTATTGACTCGTATGCAAGCGTATACCGTTCGTTTTTGAACGTCAACCAATCGTTACAATTCGCTTTCATTAGTCATGAAATTTCGGATTCAATTAGCTACAATACGTAATTATTCGCTACATTTCGTACAAGTTCGCAAACTATCGCAAATATACGTCATGGGATCGTCCTCGATCGCTTGATATGCAAATTAGCTGATCACAACGTGATAACTTGCGACCTCTAACTCCAGTTGACGAACGCATGCGAAGACTTTCCGATTGGTTAACGTATTGAAACGAATTTTAACGAATGATAGATGAAACTTTTATTCGCCACAATTGTTCAACATGTTCAAAAATGTCCGACGAACAAGACTAATCGCAACGGATACAAAAGCTCACAAACGCATGCATACGAACACACCAACGATGTACAACGTACATATACTAATGGGAACGAATTTTACTCAAGTCCTATTTGCCAGTACACGCAAGTTGACGTCGGTTTTTTTTGGCTTATGTGTGAGGAGGCCTTTAGTTTTATATACATTTCCATATAGTTTTAATAAAATCCATACAACATTGCCTTAGAAATGGCTCTAGATGGACGAAGATAATACGCCAAACCGATATATCCGCCTTTGGCCAATATGTGTGTAAGCGAAAGTATGACAGATAGACAGACAGACAGACAGACAGAAGTAACACAGAGAAACGATTTCTGTGTTTGCCTGCCAAGGTGGGTGACGGAAAAAAGAATGCAAGTTGAAAGTTTTTGCAAAGAAATCTTAGATTTCATTTTTATTTAATACAATAAAAAAATAATCAAAATAGGTTAGAATTGTGTCTTGTAAAAGTACAATATAAATCATCTAATCATTACATCTTTGCAAATTCAGTTCTATATATATTTAATATTGACAATATGAAATATACAGTAGATTCACTCAATCTTTGCACATTGAATAAACCTAGGGCATTACAAATTTCAACACAACCCTCTCTAGATATACCATATTCCAATGTCACATCAGCAATTGTTGACGATGGACGAAGGATACAATCATGTGGTCACAATAGCTCACCTCGAGTACTTTGTGCTCAGGTGAGCTAAAAATCGTTATAAATGAATGTATAACTATTTAATTGAGTTGAAAACATTGTGGCTAAAGGTTTAGTACTCAGTATGAGCACTTTCTTCTTTTGCCACACCGTTTTCACAAGTTGATTGCTGCTAAAGGACCAGAAAGCGTGTGGGAAAGGGTTAACAACCTTGTGAGAAAGAAGTAATTGCTTATAATGTGCATATCCTCCTTTTCTAAACATATTATTAGTTTAAAGGGACTGAATCCCATATGAGAAAAAAGTGAAACAAAAACGCATTGAAATTTGCTGACTGATGTACTACAATATATGCACACTATTAATATTGCGGAGATTTTTCGTTATTTTGCAGTGTAAAATCTACTGGGTTAGTAACCCAGAAAATCTAAAAATATTGCTGTATATTTATCACGTGATCACTAAAACCGAATTGACAATCTCCTTCGCAGAGTTGTCGTTCCTTACACTCACGCATACATGAATGTAATGAGTCGATAGTGTTAGAGAATGCCGAATTGAATCCACAAATTCAAATGAGCAAGAGGACATTCCACGGTATTTTTAAACGGGAAAACACGGAGCGGACGTTTTTTTAACTGCTAATTTTCTTATGAAATAATGAAAGACAAGACTTGTACGACATGTTTATATGTATTTTTCATTGCCTTTAAAATAAGAAATTAATAAGGCAAATTCGATGGTAAAAAAAGTTATCCAGTAAGAAATGAAAAATGAAAAAAATATACTATAACTACAGATATGTGAAAAGGTATAATCAATTTATACAGAGAATTCTATTTACAGGTAGATACAACAAGAGGGCCATGATCACCTTAAATCGACCACCTGAGGAATAGTATAGTAGCAAATGCTTCTGCTAATAAAGGTAAAAATTTGATCAAGAGTGGGAAGGAATTGCAAATGAAACATCAGTAAAGGACATTTGTATAAGGCATTCAATCTTTGAACAGTTTTAAATAATACCACCACAGGAACATACCTGTGAAGTTTGGTTGATATCAGTCCATTCGTTAAGGAGGAGATGTCGTTTAAAGCTGAAAGTAAATTCATTTTAACCGCTTTTCTGATGCCGCCTGGCATCTATCTTTTTCAACCAATCAATATGGCTTGAACAAATGCTAAACTATCTTAAGTTAAAAGTTAATTTTACCCCTTTTCTGATGGCACCTGTATGCTATGTCTTTCAACCAATTATTATTGCTTGGAAACGGTATGAAGGGGGTCACTGAATTAACATTTCAACACATTTATCTTGAAATCAGATAAGCACTTTCATAACAATAGACATTTTAAAATATTATCAATTTGCCCCTTTTCTGATGATGCCTGGCTGCCATGTTTTTCAACCTATCAATATGGCTTGAACAATTTTTGTAAAAGGTCACCCAAGGAACATTTCTATAAAATTAAAATTGAACCTGACAAGTGGATGATGATTCATGAGAAGTAATTTAAAGATTTGCCATGGAAACCAGAATTCTGCATGGATCCTAAAAATTGAAGGAATTCTGGAGAGTACATTGAGAGGATGCTTGCTCTGAAGTTTTATCCCAATTGACCCACTGGTTACTGACGAGAAGATGTTGACGGATGCACACCGGACCTAGGGTGATCAAAATAACTCACCTTGAGCACTTCTTGCTCAGGTGAGCTTTAAACAACTTATAATGACTGGTAACCCCTACCCAAACACAACTAGTCTGATTGATTGATCGATTGTTTAACGTTTAATGGTGCTTTCAATAATTTTTCAGTTATATCACAGCGTTTCCTGGGAAAGTTACCAGTTCTACTGGTCCATTTATCCTGACACCAGCCAGACAGTCGTAATGCTAAGCCGCAACCCTGACCCCCAACTAATCTGAAATATGGCAAATATGTAAAAATGATGAGAGGGTTAAGGAATGCATAGATTTAAATATATGGGCACTAAAAATTTGCCCTCTTTATGGAATGTGTGCAGAATAATGTGATTGAAATGGATTATATGCTTCATAACTTCCTTTTTAAAAATAAAATCTTTTAAAACTAGTAAAAATCATCAAATCAGTTATTTGTATAAACCTTTCCCTCTTAAAGACGTATTTTGAAGCTTCTGCAGCAGACAACTATTGGAAACATTGTGGCCAAAGGAGAAACTGCTTATTATGAGCAATTTCTACTTTTCCACAATGTTTTCAACTCTATTAAAAAAAAAATCAATATCTTAAAGATAAAGTTTTGACATTGTTAAGTTGATGATTTCAACTTCATCTGCAGCAGATTTGTTTATTGTGGGAAAGGGTTTACACAATCTCATTAAAATCCAACCAAATTACTTTGCTGTACGTATATACTAACAAGCAAAGATCAGGTCTAGTTTAAATAAGATTCGGGTTAAATATTTGAAATACGTCCCAGTCTAAATTACCACAATGTACATGACATTTCAAAATAAGAAATAATTTCATAAAAAGAATAAAATATATCAACAGAATTGAGTGAATTGTGGAATTGGAAGAAGTTATTGCACAAATGATTCCTATGTCTATGTACAGAATTAAGTTTTAGACATTCTATACACATGAGAGTGAATTGAACCTTTCATGCCTAGCACATGTAACTACATATACATCTTCCTATTAATTATTAAATGTAGGTAATACAAATATTGCATGTAGAAAATAATATGTAAACATGTTTTTACTTTTTTTGAAACATACAAACAGACAGACGGAAATATAACAAACAAGAAACTTGACAATGCAATACAATTAGAATTTCTATTGAGACCTTGACCTTACACCTGGTCACAATTTATACAATGGAAGTTAAGTCTAAAAATCTCATACTAAGCTTAACCCTTTTCATTAATACAAAAAAGCAGACGACTTTGAATACATCTGAGCAAAAATATGGGAAATTTATAGAAATGAAAGAAAACATTTTTGAAGAGAGTTGAAAACCTTGATAATAAAGGACAGAGTTATGAAAACATTTTTTTTTGCCATAATGTTAACAAAAGTTGCCTGATGCAGATGTGTCAAAATACATCTGTAAATGGGAAAGAGTTAAACTTTTGAGCAGAAACAATATTTCTATTTTTAGAAACTGCAACCTTGGTTTTGACGTGAGGGACCAAACTGCAATTCCAAGCTTACTTACTACCAACATTATTTAAGCAGAAATCATAGTTTTGAATCTTGCTATGTGGGCCCAAACACCAATCAACATTAGAAAGGTAGTATGCAAAGCAACTGAAGATACATTATGTTACAATATGTAGTAACAAGTGTACACATCTATACACAACAACCACCACTTTCAAAGATGTATGTATGTACCTAATATGGTATATGCAAGTTACACAGTGCAGTAAATTCGGCTTTGACCAAGTTTTTACCTTCAATCAGCTAAAAGCTTTCCCCCAAATTCCTAGATGTATCTGTATATAAAGTCTAGTATCTCTAGGTGTTAATGTGTATTTTTTTCATCATGCAGTCAAAGTACATGTAAAGTAACAATGATCCAGTTTTGTTTTGCAACACACATTTTTTCTAAGATGCATGAGGATACCAAAGTACATGTATATCGGTGTGTTATTTTTCAAAAATATGGCCCTGAGTTAGCTAGAAGGACGGACATGTAAAGTGCAAACTTTATACTTCCCCCATGGACTAATAATAAATATTGTTTAATTTTTTACTGAACTAATTAAGACTAAAAAAGTTCATCCATACAGTCTGATCAAGATCTACACTGTTCACATATTACTTACTCAAGCTGGTTAGAAGCTTTTGTCAACAAATAGAGGTTCTGATAAGACTGAGCAGATGTACCGTACCTATATGTTAGAAAATGCCAACTTGTACTGTTTCCCATGAACAGGTTCAAATGTAAATGTTTCAAATTTGACCTTAGTATTGCATACTTATACTTGTCCAAACAAAGGATAAATCTGTATCAACTTTGAAAGCAAAGTTTCAGGGCAATTTCAGTATAATCTAGGCAGTATTCCTATCTGTATAGTATCTCTGTGTATTATTTAAAAATCAAAGTCTGCAGATAGCATGCTAAGAAAAATAGAAGTACAATTATTTTGATTCATAAACATATATCACAACTCAATATAAACAAAGAAAATAACACAAGATAGATTATGCCAGCGAATACTAATACATATTAGTAGTCCCTGATTATACTGAGCACACAAAGATAGTTTCTCACAACACTGTAGAATGGACTGGACATTCACATATAAAACCAATTACCTGATGGGAAAATTATCTTTGACTGCCATCTAAACAGAATAACACCAGGACAATTGACAGTTCTTTTCAATATAAACTTTAAAACATTATGGGAAAAGGAGAAATTACTTCTTTAGAGTTAATTCTCCTTTCGCACAATGTTCTAAAAATGCTGTATCAAATGTAGTCTGTGCCAAGCAAAGTATTAAAACAATAATCACAATAGATTTGGCAATTTATATTTCTGTCTCTATGGATTTGTGTTGCCGTGGTTTCTCTACATCCAGTGAATTATTTCTCAAATCAGCTCTTAAATTGTCTCTGGATCTGTTCAAATATTCTCTAGATCTGCTAAGATTTTCTCCAGACCTATTCAAATTATCTTGTGACCTTAGCATATTTGAAGGACGATATCCCTGATCTGGTAAAAGAACTGGTGCTGGACTGTACGGAGGGGCTGGACTGTATGGTGGGGCTGGACTGTAACTTGGACCAGTCCGTGGCAGGTAATCAACACCAGCATCTGGAGCGTTATTAGGATACATGTTTCCATAGTTATCTGGATATTGTGACTGTGTGTAGTCAGGGTATGGAGGTTGATAACTCGGTGGATTCTCTGATACACTTGGATTGTATTCATTAGCACTTGGCAGTCTACCGTTCCCATACTGGTTACCCCGAGGGTTACCAGGGTTCCTGGGTAAATAGTCAATACCAGTATCGACATAGTTTGTATTCTGTGGTGTTTCCCTGCCCCTATATGGATATAAATGTTCTCTGCTGCTATTCACAAAGTCAGATTCAGGTTTTGGCAAATTCGCTCTGCCTGGTGTAAATGGCTTAGTTGGTTGAAATTCATCACTGTACTTTGATTTTGGTATAAGATTTTCTTGACTCTGATGTAGTGGAGAATCTCTTCCACTTTCATAGTCATTCCTATCAGCCCCTGTTCTTGGAAGAAAGTCAATACCGATACCAACACCTGACAAATCACCTTGACTACCATGGATTTTCTCTCTACTCGGACTCAATGAAGACTTTTCTGGTGTCATGAAATCATTTAAGTTTTCTCTACTAGGAGTTCTTTTACGATCATACATGTTACCATTGTTATTAGGTCTTCTCCTACCTGTATCTGTTTCACTTATCTCATCCTGACTCAAGTTATTCAACTTTATATCAGCACTTTCGGTCACATCCTCCCTACTACCATATGACCTAGCTGATGGGATTGGCTTAGGTCTGGGTGCTGGTACAGGGCGTAGCTGTGTTCTAGGCTGGGAGGATGCACCATACTTGGTCGGAATGTTCATAGGTAGGGATGGAGGAGGTGTTGGCACATTTCTTCCCGGTTCATTCAGACCACTATTCTGACTACCTGGTTTGGAGTTAGAGTCAGGCTGGCTAAAACTTGACATTGACCTTGAAAGATTGCGGCGGTTGGGACTCATGTCTATACTACCAGTATCGTCAGTTTGCCTGAGATACTGGATTTTACCATCCCTGTTCATTTGAATAGAGTCCAGTTCTTTTTCAACTCTAGGATTAAACTTGACGGGAGAAAAGCTATTACGCCTAGTGTCCTCATCATTATCTGAATCATCTAAGGGCTCTTTTCTGATACTTGTGTCGTCATCATCTTCTTCACTGTTGGAATCTTTGTCTGAATATCCGCGACTTTCATCCGAGTTCTTAAAGCCACCATTTTTGTGTGCATATTGTCTTCTAGAAAACCCATCATCATCACTGACGTCCTCACTATCTTCTCGACTTCGGAACTGACTCCTGCCTGCATGGCCATTCCTGCCTCGATACCTGTCATCTTCTGGTCTCCCACGAGCAATTTCTGCCCTCTGTCGAAGTTTTTTTCTTGTTTCGGTTTCACGATAATCTGTGGCGGACTCATCCTCTGTAACACCCGCCAGGCTTATCTAGAATGAGAAATTGTTCATGAGTCACCTAATTTGTCATTCATTCAAGCATGTTGGCAAAACCCCACAATTTCTCCTTTTGTCTCAATGTTTTCAAAAGTCGTCTGCTGCAGAGGCATCAAAAAGCATCTATAAGTGGAAAAGAGTTAGATGCTTCACAAGTAAATGTCTAAGTTCTGGGAAAACAAAACATGTTAACCCTTTCCCATATGTAGATGCCTCTGCAGCAGACGACTTTTGAAAAGATTATGGCAAAAAGAGAGAAATTACTAATGAGCAATTTCTCCTTTTACCACAATGTTTTCAACCCTTTTTAATTATTAAACTTTCCGTTATAGAAATTTACCATTCTTTTGCATAGATATTTTCAAAGTCTTTCTTGCAGATTTTTTGTATGTGTTAATCCTTTCCCTCATACAGTCGCTTTCCGACGCCTCTGCAGCAGACAGCTTTTTGAAAGCTTGGCGACAAAAGTCACCATGTTTTCAACTCTATTCAATAATTGTACTTTTCATTTAAAGGGAGTTCCCAAATTGTTTTGGGTATGTTTTCAAAGTCGTCTGCTGCAGATTGGATGTATGTTGGAAAGGGTTAATCATGAGATATCGTCCTTATCTAATGATGCTTTCCACTATATTTCCTAACAATTCTCATTTGTAAAGATTATCCCTTTCCCTCATATAGACGCTTTCTGACTCCTCTGCAGCAGACAACCTTTTGAAAACATAGTGACATAAAAAGAAATTGCGCAAAACAAGCAATTTCTTCTTTTTCCACAATGTTTTCCACTTTTAAGTCATAGGTTATCCATTCAATTATAGAGATTTTCCATTTTTTGACAAAATATGTTCAAAGTCGTCTGCTGCAGAATTGTTGTATGAGGGAGTTTTAGAGTTTTAAGGCACAATTGGTGAATAGTTAAATATTTTTTACCAGTGACCCATTACCTCATAAAGTAAGACGTTTCATAGTAGCAAATGAAAATAATTGTGAATCAAGAGTTGTCAATGGACAGTACATGTATAGCTCATTTGTTTGGAGCTTGAAAGTAAACCAAAACATAACCCTTTCCCACTTACAGCAAATATGTAGCAGAGAAATTTGAAAATGTCTGCTAAAAAATATGGAAAATCTCTATAGCTGTAGGTTTAATTACTGCAAAAAGTTTAAAACATAGTGGCAAAAGGAGAAATTGCTCGTTTTGAGCAATTTATTCTTTTGTCATGATGTTTTTAAAAGTCATCTGCTGCAGACGCATTTTGATGGGTGGGAAAGGGTTAACTGCAAAACTTTTTATCATTAAAATGACAATCACCAACAGCTATGTGACAACATAAGCTTTCAAGCAGGGATATAAGGATAAACTATTTTAAATAAGCAATTTCAACTTTTCCCAGAATATTCAATTATATACTAATAGTGAACTTCAAATGCTCTGTTTATCTTTTAATATATTTGCTGAACAATTCATACTTTCCCTCATGTAGATATATTTTAACGAATCTACAGCAGACCTCTTTTAGTTTAAACTTATTTATTTTACATCGATTGCGAAACAAGTTTTAAGCTTATATTAGTCACGCTCAATGTCTGCTTCCTGGATACTTAACCAGTACTGGCGCCATTTGTGTGGAAAAATCCAAAAGAACCCACTCAGACGTCTTTTGAAAACATTGAGGAAAAAGAACAAATTTCTTCTTAAGCTAAAATGTATGCTGCGCTCTTCCATAATCATGCTTTCTTTCATAGAGAATTTCCATGGATATGTGCAGAAACTTTCAAAGTCATCTGCCGTAAAAGTCTTGTCTGTGATAAAGAGTTTTACAGATCTTTAACCCTTTCCCTCATACAGACGCTTTTTGACGCCTCTGCAGCAGACAGCTTTTTGAAAACAAAGTGACAAAAGAAGAAATTGCTCAAAACGAGCAATTTCTCCTTTTGCCACAATGTTTTCCACTCTTAGTCATAGGTTATCCATTCAATTATAGAGATTTTCTATTTTATGACAAAATATGTTCAAAGTCGTCTGCTGCAAAATTGTCGTATGAGGGAAAGGGTTAAATAAGCAGAAGCTGTAGCACCAACCTGAGAGGCACCTAATGACCGATCATCATAGCCATATTTAGACGAAGACACTGATAACTGATCCAACCTCCTTTTGGAATGGCCAATAGCAGCGATACTCATCGTGGACCGTGTTTTAATCGTAGACCCTTTGATAGAAGACCTCATGGATGATTGTCTCTCAAATCTTTCCCTCTTTCGTCGTTTGGATTTCACAACCCAGAGTATCCCCAGAATAATTACTACCAAAACAACCACGCCAAACACTCCAGCAGATATACCAATGACAGCCGCATAGATGGATGCTCCAGGTGATTTGATGAAGGGATCTGTTAATAATAGGAAAAAAATGAATTAACCCTTTCCTTCATATAGACGCTTTCTGACACCTCTGCAGCAGACAGCTTTTTGTAAAACATAATGACAAAAGAAGAAATTGCTCATAACGAGCAATTTATCCTTTTGCCACAATGTTTTCCACTTTTAGTCATAGGTTATCCATTGAATTAGAGAGATTTTCTAATTGTTGACGAAATATGTTCAAAGTCTTCTGCTGCAGAATTGTCATATGAGGAAAAGGGTTAACAGTAAATGTTTGTAATTTATGACTCCTCATCACCCCCTTTGACCATCAAAGACAAAATGTGTGGGCAAATATATGATATGGTCCGATATCGCTTACCTGATTTAATAGAACTGAAAATGTTCAATGCTCTTACTAAAACAAGATGAAGCTACATACGCACTATATAAGGCCTTGCTCTTCTTCTATCAGATAAGAAGATTTCTGATCCTACCGCTATAATTCGGACAATCTTAAAAGCGGTCCACTAGATGAAGCTACATCCCAAATATTAACCCTTTCCCTCATACGGCAATTCTGCAGCCGAAGACTTTGAAAGTATTTTGTCAAAACTTAGAAAATCTCCATAATTGAATGGATAACCTATGACAAAAAGTGGAAAACATTGTGGCAAAAGGAGAAATTGCACGTTTTGTGCAATTTCTTCCTTTGTCACTATGTTTTCAAAAAGCTGTCTGCTGCAGAGGCGTCAGAAAGCATCTTTATGAGGGAAAGGGTTAAGGCAAAAAAAAGTAACATCTGAGTCTCTGTTTTGCACCTTCCTCGAGGAGAATAAAAGAATAATAAAAGAAAATAGAGTGTTATGATTATTGGCCGGGATTGAGAGCAGAGATGGAATTCAATTCCGAAAGGGTATTACCTAAGGAGCATTCTTGAAAAGTTCAATTAAAATTATTGACAGACGATGTCCATAGGACATCCACCAATCCAACAATTAGTTCATGAAAAGCAAAAAGATCTCTGAAATAATGATAACTCAAAGGAATATGGAAAGTCTGTCAAAATTAAATGTAAAAATAAATGTAAAGAATTGATAGAATGGAATAAATTGATTGCTTTGTACAATTTCTCATATCCAATTATTTTTTTCAAAAGTTCATTTTTTCCAAATTATATGAATTGATTAAAAAAATACCTTTTACACAAATGAAAGGATGAAGGACGTAAAAGCAGTCAAATTCTCCAACGACATTTCTATTTTCGAAGGCACTGCATGCGCTTGAGCTGCTCGGTGCATACACCCACACCCTCTTGTTTAGATCATATACGTTCATGGTCAAACGTAACAAATATTTCAAGAATTCTTTATCTTCACTACTTATGGCTTCTGCTAAAAATCCACTGTTTTCCTGCAAAGAATACACATCAACAATGACAAAACATGGTGTAACCCTTTCCCACAAACAACAAATCTGCAGCAGACAACTTCGAAAAACATCTAAAATTATTTTGGAAAATCTCTGAAAATGAAGGCATAAGTACTAAAAAGAGTTGAAAACGTCGTTTTGAGCAATTTCTACTTTTGTCACGATGTTTTAAAAAGTCATCTGCTGCAGATGCATTAAAATGGGTCTATAGTTGGGAAAGGGTTAAAACAATACAAGAGGGTCATGATGGTCCTGTTTTGCTGACACGAGTACACTGGCTCTGTATGATAAGTTGCTCATAAATGATCTAGTGACCTAGTTTTTGGCCCGACAAGATCCACATTTATACTCAGCTAGATATCATCAAGACAAACATTCTTTTAAGATTTCAACATTGTCTAGTCGAAAGTGCAGCCTAAACAGTGTCCGCAAGATTTTTTAAATTGGTATTTTTTAAATACCAAGTATTTACCATTTTTTTTTTTTTATCTTAGCCTAGATATTTGCAGATTGGCTGTACGTAGAAAAGAGTTACACTAAGACTTATACAACTGTTTTTATTTCTCTCAATAATTGAAAAACTAGAACTATCACTGAATGTGATTAATACCCCCGAACGCCGCCCTGATAGGAAAGGTTGTGAAATATTTAGAAACCCCACCTTAAAAGGACAATGTTATGGATCGGGTTATTCTTGTTTTGTTCATTTTTGGATAACAAAGGGCAATAACTCTGTAATTATGTAAATTAGAGTTATGGTTCTTGTACACTGCACTTCCTCTGATTATGCTCTACCGTTGTATGTAGTTTTATTAGATTCCATCTGTTAGTTATTAAATAATTCTCCGGACAAGAAAAAGTAACAAAGGGCAATAACTCTGTAATTATGTAAATAAGAGTTATGGTTCTTGTACACTGCACTTCCTCTCATTATGCTCTACCATTGTATGCAGTTTTATTAGATTCCACTGGTTAGTTATTAAGTAATTCTTTGGACAAGAAAAAGTAACAAAGGGCAATAACTCTGTATTTAGGTAAAATAGAGTTATGGTTCTTGTACACCGCACTTCCTCTCAATGTGTTGTATCATCCTATGAAGTTTTATTAAATTCCAACAGTTAGTTTTAAAGTTATGCTCCGGACAAGACTACGAACAAGAAAAAGTAACAAAGGGCAATAACTCTGTAATTATGTAAAGTAGAGTTATGGTTCGTGTACACTGCACTTTCTCTCATTATGCTCTACCATTGTATGCAGTCTTATTAGATTCCATCTGTTAGTAATTAAGTAATTCTCCGGACAAGAAAAAGTAACAAAGGGCAATAACTCTGTATTTAGGTAAAATAGAGTTATGGTTCCTGTACACCGCACTTCCTCTCAATGTGTTGTATCATCCTATGAAGTTTTATTAAATTCCAACAATTAGTTTTAAAGTTATGCTCCGGACAAGACTCAACGAACAAGAAAAAGTAACAAAGGGCAATAACTCTGTAATTATGTAAAGTAGAGTTATGGTTCTTGTACACTGCACTTCCTCTGATTATGCTCTACCATTGTATGTAGTTTTATTAGATTCCATCTGTTAGTTATTCAGTAATTTTCCGGACAAGAAAAAGTAACAAAGGGCAATAACACTGTATTTAGGTAAAATAGAGTTATGGTTCCTGTACACCGCACTTCCTCTCAATGTGTTGTATCATCCTATGATGTTTTATTAAATTCCAACAATTAGTTATAAAGTTATGCTCCGGACAAGACTCTACGAACAAGAAAAAGTAACAAAGGGCAATAACTCTGTAATTATGTAAATTAGAGTTATGGTTCTTGTACACTGCACTTCCTCACATTATGCTCTACCATTGTATGTAGTTTTATTAGATTCCATCTGTTAGTTATTAAGTAATTCTCCGGACAAGAAAAAGTAACAAAGGGCAATAACTCTGTATTTAGATAAAATAGAGTTATGGTTCCTGTACACCACACTTCGTCTCAATGTGTTGTATCATCCTATGAAGTTTTATTAAATTTCAACAATTTGTTTTAAAGTTATGCTCCGGACAAGACTCTACGAATAAGAAAAAGTAACAAAGGGCAATAACTCTGTAATTATGTAAATTAGAGTTATGGTTCTTGTATACTGCACTTCCTCTGATTATGCTCTACCATTGTATGTAGTTTTATTAGATTCAATCTGTTAGTTATTAAGTAATTCTCCGGACAAGAAAAAGTAACAAAGGGCAATAACTCTGTATTTAGGTAAAATAGAGTTATGGTTCCTGTACACCGCACTTCCTCTCAATGTGTTGTATCATCCTATGAAGTTTTATTAAATTCCAACAATTAGTTTTAAAGTTATGCTCCGGACAAGGAAAATCGCAACGGACCAACCGACCGACCGACCGACCGACCGACCAACCACAGGGTGACTCCAATATACCCCCTCTAAACTTCGTTTATTGGGGGTATAATAAAGAGAATGTAACAAAATAATCTAACTATACTCACAATACAGAAATTGTCTGCTTCCCTGTATGGTAAGGCAGCACCAAAGTACTTGTAGGCATCTTTGATTTTGCTCATTGAGGAACCAGCCAGGTGCACATTTACCTGTGGGTAAAGATTCACACAATTCTGTTGTTAATTAGGCTAATACAATAACCCTAAGCCTTATTCTTGAAAGTAAGCTAAAACATATTTAATTTCACATCAATTTGAAGCAAGATTCAATAACTTATATAAATCATTCTTGCTGATAATGAGCAATTTTCCTTTTGCCACACTGTTTTAAACTCTTTTCAATAATTACACTTTCATTTATAGAGATTTTTCATATTTTGCCCAGATATTTCCAAATTTGTCTGCTGCATATTTGTTGTATGTGGGAAAGGGTTAACCAGTACTTGGGCCAAATGTGTGGGTTGATCCCAAATATCTATCCAGAACTTTTAAATTTCTCCCACATGCAGACACTTTCTGATGTATCTGCAGCAGTCAACTTTCGAAAACATTTTGACAAAAGGAGAAATTGCTCATGATAGTTCAATATTTCCTCCAAGACCTTTGAAAGAAATTAATAATTTCCTTCAATTCAAATGACATCCTTAACCCTTTCCCACCTGCAGATGCATTGTGACTTTATTTAACAATTAAGCTATCTTTTATGGAGATTTGTCAGGTTTTTGAAACTATGTTTTCAAAGTCGTCTGCTTTTGTATGTTGGAAAGGGTTAAACATGATCTGGTTTGAAAATAAATGTACCAAATATATCAATGTAACATCTGGTTAATAAAAAAGCATCATTTTGATACAGAGTTAATAAGATTGTGAGAAAGGGAGGAATATTTCTCCTATTCCCATAATAATTTTAAATGAGAAGGGGTTGTATCAAAGTGCTGTATATATTAAGGACTCAATAGTGCTGACAAGGTTAACCCTTTGCCATCTACAGACACTTTCTGATGTTCTTGCAGGTAACAACTTTTTGGCAAAAGGAGAAATGGCTGACATAAGGCAAAAAATAAATCTCAAAATTAACAGGCCATGTTTTTTTACCAGTAACCATGGCTTGAAGGAATCTCGTAGAGTGTCACCCAAGGAACATTTCTGCAAAATTATTTGAAAATCAGTCAAATAGTTTAGGAGGAGAAGATTTTATTAAAGTTTTCACTAAAGCCAATATAAGGCTTACAACCCCGCCCTCTGGCAGTTATATTTTAAGACCAATCAGCATGGCTTGGTGGAATCTGATAGAGAATCACCGAAAGAACACTTCTGCAGAATTATTTGAAAATCGGCTAAATACTTTCGGAGGAGCAGATTTTTTAAGTTTTAACTTTAGCCATATAAGGCAAAACAGCCCTGCCCCCTGGCGGTCATGCTTTTCAACCAATCAACATGGCTTGAAGGAAATTCTGATAGAGGGTAAGTCACCCAAAGAACATTTCTACAAAATTATTTGAAAATCGGCCTGACACTTTTGGAGGAGAAGAACTTTTAAGTTTTCACTATTATTTTTTTTGTTGCCATGGAAACCAGACTTTTCCATGGATGTAAACAAGTTTTAGGGGTTCAGGGGAGGACATTTTGAGGATGCTTCCTATGAAGTTTCATCTCAATTGGCCAAGTGGTTAGGGAGGAGAAGTCGTTTGAAGCAAAAGATTAACGCATGAACGCATGATGGACAATTTACCATGACATAAGTTTGACTGGCTTTCAAGAGATGTTGTTTGAAGTTAAAAATTCCTTTTACCGCATTCCTGATGCTGCCTGGCAGCTATCTTTTTCAACCAATCAATATTGCTTGAACAATTTTGTACAGTGTTACTAAAGGAACATTTCTGCTAAATAAATTGAAACCAGACAAAAACTTTAATAAAGGTGGAATTGAAAGTTTTATCATGTTGCCCCTTTTCTGATGCCCATGTTTTTCAACCAATTAATATGGCTTGAATCAATTTTGTAGAGGGCCACTCTTTGAATCAGACAAGCAGGTTCAGAGAAGAAGAATTTAAAGTTATGACAGTTTTCTCCCTTTCTGATGCAGCGGCAACCAAAGTTCTCTATAGAATTTATATCTTTGAACATTTTTGAACTAGTACCCACAAAGTAACATTCCTCTTAAGTTTGGCTGAAATTGGTCCAGTGGATAAATTGGTCCAGTGGATAAAGAGATGTCATTTAAAGCTAAAAGTTTATTTTACCCCTTTTATGATGCCACCTGTATGCAGTCTTTCAACCAAGCATTATCGCTTAGAACAATTATGTAGAGGCTTACTAAAGGTACTTTCTACACATTTACCTTGAAATCAGACAAGGACTTTCATAAAGCTTCAATTTAAAAAAAAAATGTAATTTTGCCCCTTTTCTGATTAGTCTGGCTGCCATGCTATTCAACCAATCAATATGGCTTGAACAAATGTTGTAGAAGGTCACCCACGGATCATTTCTACATGTATCAAATTATATTAGGATCTTAATAGCTGATTCAGAGGAGAAATATTTAAAATATTTGTAGTTTTCAATCCTTTCTGATGCCGCAGCAATCAAAGTTCTTCATAGAATATAAATCTTTGAATAATTTTGAAAGAGTACCACCACCGAAGGATCATTCCATTGAAGTTTGCTTGAAATTGTTCAAATGGTTTAGGATGAAATGTTGTTTAAAGCTAAAGGTTAACAACGACAGACAAGAGATTGATCACAATAGATCATCTTTGGCTCAGGGGATCTTAAAAAGGCCATTATGGTAGAGTTATTACTCTTGCTCATGTTCCTCGATTCTTGCATAAAAGATTGAAGAATATTCTTTGCTATCTTTGATGGTAGACTCATAAAAGTGATGCAGTTTGTACTCTACACAAACATTGCCTGTATAGTCTTGTGTTTTAGTTACAAGTGCACATCAATGTCAATACTGACCATCTTGGGTCTATATCTACAGACATGTTGTTTATTTTACAGACAAGTTTACTGTAGTATATAAATAACCTACCATAAATAAGTGACTGGTTGTTTATTTTAATGGGCATAAATTCCACACCAACAAGGGAGTTGTTGTCCAGTTTATCCCAGATCTTTCCGTTAACATAGCCAGTACTCTGCGACCCCCACCAGTTGTTACGAGCATCTACCGGAGCGTTGTAACCAGGCTGTCCATCAGGCAAACTGAAATCAATGCACATTATTAAAGGTTACCCTTTCCCACATGCAGACACACCTGGGACTGCTTTTTAAAAACAATTTGTCAAAAGGTGAAATTGCTCACAATGTTTTTAACTTGATTCAATAAATATGCTTTATTTAATTAAGATTTTCCACATTTTGCCAAAATGTTTCCAAAAACTTCTGATGCGGATTTATTTTATGTGGCTTAGCACAACTGTTTAAGTCTTGTAGAAAAAGAAGAAAATGCTTACGACATTCTCAGGTTTTGAATGTCATAAGCAATTTCAACTTTTTACTTTGACAATTAACATAAGGAAAAAAAAGGCCATTTAACGGAGACACAAGAGTTCAAAGAAGGCCAGTACCGCTTCACTGCCATTAAGTAAACATAAAATCTCCAAACAGCCCGCCCCCAGGTGGCCATGTTTTTTTACCAATCACCATGGCTTGAAGGAAACTTGTTGAAAATCAGGCCAAATAGTTTGGGAGGAGAAGATTTTCACTAAAGCCAATATAAAATCAAAACAGCCATGCCCACTGGCAGCCATGTTTTTCAACCAATCAACATGGCTTGAAGGAATCTGATAGAGGGTCATCAAAGGAACATTTCTACAAAATTATTTGAAAATCAGCCTGACACTTTCGGAGAAGAAGATATTTTAAGTTTTCACTATTTTTTTCTTTTGTTGCCATTGAAACCAGAATTTTGCAAACAAGTTTTAGGGATTCAGGAGATACTTTCGGAAAAGAAGATTTTTTGAGTTTTCACTTTAGCCATATAAGGCAAAACAGCCCTGTCCCCTGGCGGCCATAGTTTTCAAGCAATCAACATGGCTCTAAGGAATCTGATAGAGGGTCCAAGAATCATTTCTATAAAATTTTTGAAAATCGGCAAACCAGTTTAGGAGGAGAAGAATTTTAAAGTTTTTCTTTCGGTTGCAAATGGAAACCAGAATTTTGCATGGATCCAAACCATTTGAAGGAATTTAGGAGAGGCATTGAGAAAATGCTTACTATGAAGTTTCATCCCAATTGGCCTAGTGGTTAGGGAGGAGAAGTTGTTTGAAGCAAAAAGTTGATGCACACATGCATGATGGACAATTCGCCATGACATAAGCTCGACTGGCATTCATTTGATACTTGAATCAAATCCTATTGTTAATACATTCTTCAGATGTTTTCAAAAGGGGTTAACACAAGTTGCCATTTTGTCAATTTGTCAAGTATTTCCTAATTTTAACACAATTTATTGTGTTTGCTCAAAAGAAATGTCTCACTATAACGCTTTTATAAAGTACACACAATAAAGGGCTATGGCTTAACCCTTTTCCACATACAAACAAAATGTGCAGCAAAAGACTTTGAAAAATTCAAGGCAAAAGCATGGAAAATCTCTAAAAAACGAAGATATAATTACTGAATTAATTAAAAACCTTGTGACTAAAGGAGAAATTGTTTGTTTTTTAAAAAGCAATATCTCCATATTTCACAATGTTTGCAAAAGTCATCTGCTGCAGAGGCGTCAGAAAGCATCTATATGTGGGAAAGGGTTATTACGAGGGATGATGGCTGAGATAGACCAGTTTACTCCTTCTAATTAAGACACATGATATATCATTCTCAAATTACTGGTACCAACTTACAAGTTAACTGGGTTGGTCTCCAGTTCGAAATCACATTCCTCGTTCACCATGTAGTTGTGGTTAATTCGCGGGTTCCCACTTCCTACATGTATAAGGGCCCTGTAGAGGGCTGTTGCATTATTCTCAATGAACAGATTTTTGGCATACTCTTGGATAGCCTCCGTTTTCTCTGTATTATACAGTCTTATCACATAATGTCCTGTATTTCTTGTAACCGTATTAAATGTAAAATTGACCACCACATTATGTACATGTATAACATCACGGTAATCTCCAGCCGTATTATTGAAGATGTAATTTTCATACAGGAAAAACTTCTCATAGTGATGGCCAGTTAAATTAAGGACCTCTCCGTGGGTTCCAAAGGCAAACACATTGTTGGTGATGTTTGCCCGTAGTTTAGTCGCAGCAGATGGTGTAGTGGCAGAGACATACATTCCGCCTTTATTTCTACTAACGAAAGAGTTCTGAAAGTTGAAGGTTGTTGTCGACTGTAGACCAATATCAATAGTCGGAGGAGACGTCAGATTGAGAATGCCTACTCCATTGTTTTCTATCCAGCAATGGTCTATTTTAATGGAAGGCGTGATTTCACCGACATTCTTGTACAGAATGGCCCCATCCTCATTCCCCAGCATAATGGTATTTCTCACCTGGTGGAAGAAACTTTCATCTGAAATAAAAGATGGAAGAATTTGAACAAAATGTTCGACCATTTACATGATCTCTTTATAACTAAAGAATACCCTGGAAACAGAAGGCATCTTAATTTAATCTATAATTATGCGAACATTGTGTCAAAAGGAGAAATTGCTCAAAACTTTTTGCAGTAGTTATACCTACAATTAAAGAGATTCCATATTTTTATCATTTTCAAAGTCGTCTGCAGATTTTCTGTATGTGGGAAAGATCGAACTCTAAATCTCTAAAATTCTGAAAAATTATGCCAACCCTTTCCCACTTACAACAAATCTAGAGCAGACGACATTGAAAACAAGTTGCAAGAGAAGAAATTGCTCATCATAAGCTATTTCTCCTTTTGCAACAACAATGTTTTCAAAAGTCGTCTGCTGCAATTGAATCTGCAGGTGGGAAAGAGTTAACACTAATAATACCATGGTACAATCATACCTCATGTACAAAATATAAAGATCATGCAACACTCTCTCAAAGGTTCAAGGCTTTAGATCTTATACTTTATGAGATATGCATAGATCTGCCATTAAAATTTCAGCAAAATAAAAATGAATCAAAATATCCTATTTCCACAATATGTGCGAATACAAAACTAGAAATCAATTTTCGAAGAGTAGAAATAACACATAATTAACAACAAATTGTCCTTCTCCCACAATTATTAAAAAGTTATATGCTGCAGTGATAACAAAAGTTGCCTGTAACAGGGAAATGGTTCAAACCTGTTTGCTTGCATCAGATCTAGCAATGTCGGGAATAAAAACAAGCATTTCACCTTTTGCCACAATGTTTTCAACTTGTTTCAGTGGTTATACCCTCATTTATAGAGAATTTCTGTGTTTTCGCGTACATGTTTTCAAAGTTGTCTGCTGCAGATATCTTGTATGTGGGAAAAGATTTATCTAGAAGGACTAATAGAATACTGAAACTATACATGACATTTGCATGTTTGGAATATGTGAGTAGTACAAGTCAAATATATACCTGGATATGTAAGTCCAGAGAGTGGTATAGTCACAATTTCTGCTATAAAACCATAGAAACCATAGGATGGTGAGGCATGGATATGTATGTTGAGTGTTTTTCCTGTAGTTTGGTAGCTGCGTTGAATCTCTGACCTTGTACTGTTGGCAGTGAGAGTAGCAAGCACATTTTTCTCCGAGACCAGTGCTCCATCGAAAATCTCTATTGAATTCCGATAAAAATCATCATGGTACATGTTAAACTGGAGGAAACGTATGGCAACATCTTTATGACCAACTGTGGACAGACCATGTATAATCTTGACACAATCAACAGCTTTCTGTGAGTACTTATAGAAGAGGATCAGTCTATTTTCAACTATGATATCTTTTTCCATTTTGCAAATATCCACAAGTCCGTACAGGTTATAGGGTACAGTATTACTCTCCAGGGTAATGAACGATGATTCAATGTTTGATTTTGAATCCCCATTTAGAATAAGGAAGTTAATGCCATACCCAAGGTTCCCAGACACATTAAATGTTTGTACATCAACATTGTATCGTGGTGCTACAATATCCAGACCATTACTCATAGATCTTGTGATGTTCACATTATGCATTATGGGACTGACATATGTCGTCTGGAGGGCTCCAACTTTTTCCCCATGAAGCATGCCGCCACCATCTATATCCACATAGGTCAGTCTAGAACGATCAGAATCCCTTACAAACCTTAAAATCTTTTCTTCATAATTTGAAACCGCGATTCTTATGTTTCCCCAATAATTCATTGGTCGAGGCAGGTTTCTGTGACCACAGCGTAGAAATGTGTAATTACCAGCGAAAATACATGGTTTTATGTTATAATTTACTCTTTTCATGCAAAAGTCAAGGTTATCTTCATCCCCCTTACAGTAGTAAGCATAAGCCCAGAATTCCTTCAGGAAGTACATTGGTTTACCAAACACAAAATGATCATAAAGCGAACTGAACCTTACATCCACATTCACAGTCTCATACCCCTTCATTCTACATACAACTTCTGCCGTCTTTTCATTAAACTGACTGTCACACATCAAGTTCCAGGATTGGGAGGATGAATTATAAAATTGCAAAAATCCTTCATTTTCTGTTTTTCCTCCCTTTAAGTCAATACTATTAGAAGTAAGAGCGTTGGCAAAAGGTTGTGGCTGTTGAATTGACGGAATTGGTCCAAATCGTATGCGACTGGTTGGAACTCCACTTGCTATAATCTTACCTAACACTAGAATACCAACATTTGGATAAAATTGTAATTCTGTCCCTGGCTGGATTGTGAATGTGACATTAGGCATGACTGTTAGATCAGAATAGACAATGTACGGTATTCCCCTGGCGGGTATGGTAAGATCCTTTGAGATTCGACCCCCTAGTCGATTTATGTTCAGTTCAGCCTGCAATTCCTGGTCATTCGAAATATCACCACCAATGTTTGGTATAGACAAGAAGGGAAAGTAGTCTGCTATGGCAAAGTTATTCCAATCGTCGAAATCAAAGATTCTTCGCTGAATTTCAAACTGACCTGATGTTCCCCAGTAGTTTTCCTTGACATTGAGCTTGTTTGCTAGGGTGAGAGAAGTTATGCCAGCCACAAGTTCGTACTGTAAATCACGATTTTCCAGTACATTTCTATTTGCAGTGACATTCTGGACACCCTTGATGCCGAGAGCGAATGAAGTTGGCATGTTACTGGTACCCTCTCCACTAAACTGGAAATTATATCTGTTATTAATTATGACGTTGTATTTCAGAAGCCCTACAATATGTTCAGAATATTCTGAATGACTGAATAAATCTATGTCTAAAGCAAATTTGCCATAATTATTTTCCAATCGATTGCTAAACATTGTAAGATCTTTCTCCATGCCTTTGAGAGATACCAGTCCAACAAGACAGTTGTTATTATCAAACTGGTTATTTGATATATCAACAACAGCATAATAACCAGACACACTAAATGCAAAGTTATTGTTATTCCTCAATGTAGACTCTTTAAAACTGACTTTATGAACCTGTCTCTCTAATAAGTCATTAACTCGTGGTAGTTCTATCTCAAATCCACCGCTTTCGCATCCAGAGATTGTGGTGTAACTGACATCCCATTTCCAGACGTTGTTAGCGAAATCCACATGGTTATGTTCCCCATGTATACCTTTGTTGTTATTTGTAAAGTTTGCACGAATTATCTTATATGTTATGGATCCAACTTTTTCAGGCCTCGTCATTTCTTCGAAAGTAGGAATAAAATTCTCATGGTATTTAGTCAAACTTGGTATGAACATGGCTTCTTTCCGACTATTTTCAATCTTAATTGTGTCAAAAGATATTTCCTCATCTTTGGCGCGGTGAAATATCTCCATCTTCTCATTGGATGGGTTATTATAGTGCTTTGTAACCACTCCCCTTTCATTATTGCTGATAGTGGCATTAAACACCTTGATTCTGGAGTGATATGTTAGCGTTGAACCACCTTAAATGAGAATAAAACAATTCTAGAGGACTTCCCCTATTGCCCGTTTGTTATCTAAAGCAGTCAGTCTGCTGCGGAAGCTTCAGGGTACATCTGAATGTTGGAAAGGGTTAAAGACTATGTTGAAATACTCAAAATATATGTCTCTGTAAGACGATTCATTTGAGTGCCACAACATAGGGTTTTGGGGTTGAATAGCGGTTTAACCCTTTCCCACATAAGACAATTCTGCAGCAGACGACTTTGAACATATTTTGTCAAACCATAGAAAATCTCAATAATTAAATGGATAACCTATGACAAAAAGTGGAAAACATTGTGACAAAAGGAGAAATTGCACGTTCTGTGCAATTTCTTCTTTTGTCACTATGTTTTCAAAAGACGTCTGCTGCAGAGGCGTCAGAAAGCGTCTATATGAGGGAAAGGTTTAATATAGTGTTTATCTTAAGCTCTGATGAGAGCATTTCCATTATATCTGATCTAATCAGATCTGATCAATATAAATGACTTGTCCTTATTTGACTCTATAACCCTTTCCCACATATAGAGGCTTTCTGACACCTGCAGCAGACAACTTTTGAAAACAATGTGACAATTCCTCCTTTTGCCACAATGTTTTCAACTTTTTGCAATAATTATACATTAATTTAAGGAGATTTTCCATGTTTTTACCTAGATGTTTTCAAAGTCGACTGCTGCAGATTTGTTTTATGTGGGAGAGGGTTAATACATTAACCCTTTCCCTCATACGGCAATTCTGCAGCAGTCGACTTTGAACATATTTTGTCAAGAAAAGAAAATCTCTATAATTGAATGGATAACCTATGACAAAAAGTGGAAAACATTGTGGCAAAAGGAGAAATTGCACGTTTTGTGCAATTTCTTCTTTTGTCACTATGTTTTCAAAAAGCCGTCTGCTGAAGAGGCGTCAGAAAGCGTCTATATGAGGGAAAGGGTTAATTTCATTTATTACCCTGTTAGCTTTTAGTGAAATTTCCCATTCTGCAAAGTGCAATTTATCAATAAGGCTTTCAATTCTATTCTATAATTGTAATATCATTTAAAAGTTACCTGCAGCAAATTTTGTTGTACGTAGGATAGGGTTTGAAAGTGTAACCAAAACTTCCAAACTGAATATTAAATCAAAATCTCCTATTCAACTTTAATCCTGCTATACGAGATGAATATAAATATTTGCAAACATTGTATAGACCAATATTAGTCTTCACTTAATAACTGCAGTTTAATCTTGGTAAATATCAATCACTTCATTACATATCATATATTTAGCGAAACAACCCTAAAGTATTTAAAGGTTATAATGGTATGGTTAACCCTTTCCCTCATATAGACGCCTCTGCAGCAGACAGCTTTTTGAAAACATAGTGACAAAAGAAGAAATTGCTCAAAACAAGCAATTTCTCCTTTTGCCACAATGTTTTCCACTTTTAGTCATAGGTTATCCATTCAATTATAGAAATTTTCTGTTTTTTGACAAAATATGTTCAAAGTCGTCTGCTGCAGATTTGTTGTTTGAGGGTTAATTTAAAGCGCTTTTCTAGGCCTTGGAAACTAGAAACAGGAGTGCCGCAAGCGAATGCCAACACTCGTCGCATTTTTTCTAAGTCTAAAAAGGGGCATTACTGATAAATATTAAAACCAGACTTATGTGATTTGGTATAGACATGCATATTATTTCTAGGAACATATGTACCAAGTTTCATTTGAAAATGTTCACAGTTATGAGTTAGGTTAAAGTTTTGTGACGACGCTGACGACGAAGCCGAGGGAATCATAATAAACCTACCTTTTTTTCTTGGAAAAAACCGACAAGCTAAAGAAGCGCTTTCCAGCTTTCAGGGAAGAGTTGGGAACCGTGAATAATGCATACTTATATGAGCTATTCTATGAGAAAAACCATCATTATAGACAGCGTAATTTAACGACCAAGATCAGACTGTGCAGGCTTATCCAGGCAGACACAGTCCATCTCGGGGGATAGAGGTACATGTATAGAGTAATGGTTCCTGAACAGAAAATTCACAGGAGGCGAAAAGTGTCTGGATTAGCATGCGCGACATGCTTAGGCTGATCCGGTTTGATACTTTACGCAGAGTCCACAATGTTGGTTACTGTGGGACGGCTCATATACTTAGGAAGTGGACCAAGAGGCCATGATAAAAAGTGAACAGGTGTTTTTCACCTCCTAATCCTATGTTGAAAGTACTCCAAAGAATCCGCTCAGTAAGACAAATACTTTGATTACAAACAACATAGAGCTTAACCCTTTCCCTCATATAGACGCTTTCTGACGCCTCTGCAGCAGACGGCTTTATGAAAACATAGTGACAAAAGAAGAAATTGCTCAAAACGAGCAATTCCTCCTTTAGACACAATGTTTTCCATTTTTAGTCATAGGTTATCCATTCAATTATAGAGATTTTTGATTTTTTGACAAAATATGTTCAAAATCGTCTGCTGCAAATTTGTTGTGTGAGGGAAAGGGTTAAGGGTCAAATACAGATTTTAGGAAAAGAAATACCCCCCCCCCATGTTGAGGGCTTTGTTGACTTACTAGATATAACAGCCAATGCAAGACGTCCTGATCTAGGGCCAAACACCTCATATCTCATCGTCATTGTCTTTCGTTTCGATACAATCGGGAAATCAACCAAATCTTCCTCAATTGACCACTTTCTTGCAGCATTTATGTTTGCACGGTCTGAATCGTAAAATGTCACTTTCTCAATGTGAGTTTGAGGGTTATAATCCAAGACTTGAACAGTGATTTTAAAGTAATCCTTAGTAGAAAATTCTATCCAGAACTCCCTGTTAAAGTTATCATTACTTGGTGAACACGTCAGAAACTGCATTTCATCATTACTGAGATATATGTGAGGTGTCTGTGTAATTTCTATGGTCCGATTCCTATATATAAAATTGCGAACACTAAGAGCTTCATATTCTGTAAACATTGGATCGTAAATAAGTCCAGCCATATCATTAAACTGTAACGTCACATGGGAAAGCTCCAAGAAGGGACTACGTGTCAGGATACCATTTCCCAGATTATTTATCACTGTCACATGCTCTATGAGGTTTTTACTGTAAGGGTTACTGTATTTGATGTTAATTCCATCCGCCACTCCATTAGTGACAGTTAGATGTGAAATGGAGTAGAAATTATAGTCAATTCGTAATCCTGGTGTGTAGCTCATCTCGGCAAAGTCAAGCAAGCCCGCTCTGTCGATGGTGAGGTGTCGTATCTGTGTCTCAAATGTTGATCCATATCTCGGAGCGGCAGGAATGGTCACACCTGATAAATACACACACAACTCTAGATAACGTTTTTCCACATACAACAAATCTGCAGCAGACAACTTTGAAACATAGTGATAAAAACCTGAAAAATCTACATAAAGCATAGCTTAATTGTTAAATAAAGTTGAAAACATTGTGGCCAAAGGAGAAATTGCTCATCATGAGCAATTCCCCCTTTGGCCACAATGTTTTCAAAAGTCATCTGCAGCAGATGCGTCGGAATGTGTCTATAGGTGGGAAAGGGATATGGGGTGTAGTTTATGTTTTGGAGCACTCATTTGATAACAAATCTTAACCCTTTTCCGAATAAAACAAATCTGCAGCTGACGACTTTGAAAACATACCCCCCAAAAAATGGAAACTCCCTTGAAATGAAAGTACAATAATTGAATAGAATTGAAAGCATGGTGACAAAAGGAGAATGTTTTGAGCAATTTCTCCTTTTGTTGCCATGTTTTCAAAAAGCTGGCTGCTGCAGAGGCATCAGAAATTATCTATATGAGGGAAAAGGCAAAATTGTCAGTACCAGGCATTGTCTGAGTACCCCATTATAGAGCTTAACCCTTTCCCACATACAACAATTCTGCAGACCACTTCGAACACATCATGGAAAAATTATATAAAATCTCTACATATGATAGAATAGATATTGAATAGGGTTGTCTTCTGCAGAGGCATCGAAAAGCATATGTCTGTCATGCAAGGCTACAGATAAGTAGATTATTTGCCTAAACAAGAGGGCCATGAGGCCCTGGAATCGCTCACCTGAGAATTGGCTATTTAAGACTTAACTCTTTCAGTGTCAATGGAAATATCATCAAGACAAACTTTCTGACAACATTTTAAGCTGCTCATGTCAACAAGATTTTCATTAAATTTGGCCTTGTGACCTAGTTTTTGACCCGACATGACCCATATTCGAACTTGACCTAGATATCACTAAGACAAATTTTCTGACAAAGTTTCAACATGCTCAAGTTTAAAATGTGGCTTACAGAGTGTTAACAAGATTTTCCTTCAATTTGGCCTAGTGACCTAGTTTTTGACCCGGCATGACCTATATTCAAACTTGGCCTAGATATCACTAAGACAAACATTCTGACAAAGTTTCAACATGCTGAAGCCAAAAATGCGGCTTCCAGAGTGTTAACATGGTTTTCATTAAATTTGGCCTAGTGACCTAGTTTTTGACCCGACATGACCCAGTTTCGAACTTGGCCTAGGTTTGATAGAGATAAATGTTTTGATAAACTTTCATGAAGATTGGATGCAAAATGTTGCCTCTAGAGTGTTAACAAGCAAATGTTGACGACGAACGACGATCGACAGACGACGGACAAAAGGCGATCACAAAAACTCACCTTGAGCACTTTGTGCTCTGGTGAGCTAAAAAGCAAAATAATTGTCAAAAAAAGCAATTCCTTTTAAAAATGATGAGTACTCAAAAGCAAATAAAAAATTAAACCAATTGTACATTTATGTTGCTTAAATTATTAATATAAAACAAACCAAGATCGGAATAGAATAAAAAGTATCTTTGGCTTAATGTGAATGAGGCAAATACTAATCTTTGATGTACACTGTGCATACAGATTAAAGCAAAACTAAATTTAAAAAGTGTCAGGATGGATGAGGGATCCCCAAATAAATAGATTAGCCAACAATTAGAAGTTAAGTCCCACTTTGCCATGATGAATGAAAGTTGTACAAACAAGAGGGCCATGATGGCCCTGGATCGCTCACCTTAATTATACAATGTACTGCAATGCAAAATACATCAAGACAATTATTCTGAATGCAACCTCCACAGTGTTAACAATATTTTCCTTCATTTGGCCTAGTGATCTGTATTTTCTTTACCTGATATGAGCCATATTCCAACATGGACTAGATATCATCAAGACAACATTCTGACAAAGTTTCAACTTGCTCAAAGTAAAAATGCGGCCTCCGGAGTTTGAACAATATTTTCCTTTATTGACCTAGTTTCTGATCCAATATGACCCCTATTCAAACTTGACCTAGATATAATTCAGACAAACATTCTGACCAAATTTCAAGCTGCTGAAGCAAAACATGTGGCATCCAAAGTATTCACAAGATTTTTCTTCAATTTGATCTAGTGACCTAGTTTTTGACCCAGCATGACCCATATTCTAACTTGGCCTACATATCATCAAGAAAAACATTCTGATAAAGTTTCATCATACTGAAATTAACAAGAGGGCCATGATGGCCCTGGATCGCTCACCTTAATTATACAATGTACTACAATGCAAAATACATCAGGACAATTATTCTGAATGCAACCTCCACAGTGTTAACAATATTTTCCTTCATTTGGCCTAGTGATCTATATTTTTTTACCTGATATGACCCATATTCCAACATGGACTAGATATTATCAAGACAACATTCTGACAAATTTTCAACTTGCTCAAAGTAAAAATGCGGCCTCCGGAGTTTGAACAATATTTTCCTTTATTGACCTTGTTTCTGACTCTACATGATCCATATTCGATCTTGGCTTAGATATCATTTAGATAAACATTCTCATAAAATGTCAAGCTGCTGTAGCAAAAAATGTGTCTTCTACAGAGTTAACAAGATGTTCCTTCAATTTGGCCTAGTGACCTAGTTTCTGACCCAATATGACCCATATTCGAACTTGGCCTAGATATCATTTAGACAAACATTCTTACCAAATTTCAAGCTGCTGAAGCAAAAAATGTGGCATCCAAAGTGTTAACAAGATTTTCCTTCAATTTGGCCTAGTGACCTAGTTTTTGACCCTGCATGACCCATATTCGAACTTGACCTAGATATCATTTAGCTCAACATTCTGACCAAATTTCAAGCTGCTGAAGCAAAACATGGGGCTTCTACAGAGTTAACAAGATTTTCCTTCAATTTGGCTTAGTGACCTAGTTTCTGACCCAATATGACCCATATTTAAACTTGACCTAGATATCTTTAAGACAAACATTCTGACAATATTTCAACATACTCAAGTTGAAAATGTGGCCTCTACAGTGTTAACAAGATTACCCTTCAATTTGGCCTAGTGACCTAGTTTCTGACCCGATATGACCCATATTCGAACTTGACCTAGATATCTTTAAGACAAACATTCTGACAAAATTTCAAACTGCTGAAGCAAAAATTTGACCTAGTGACCTCGTTTTTGACCTCATATGGCCCAGTTTCGAACTTGTCCAAGATTTGATGGGGATGAATGTTCTGATACACTTTCATGAAGATTGGATGCAAAATGTAGCCTGTAGAGTGTTAACAAGCTGAAATGTTGACGACGCACGACGGACGGACGCCGGACAAAATGTGATCACAATAGCTCACCTTGCACTTCGTGCATAGGTGAGCTAAAAATGCAGTATCCAGAGTTTTAACAAGATAATCCTTCAATTTGGCCTAGTGTCCTAGTTTTTAACCCGGCATGACCCATATCTGATTTTGGCCTAGATCTCATTCAGACAAACATT
Source organism: Serripes groenlandicus (assembly GCA_031761405.1). Lineage (NCBI taxonomy): Eukaryota > Metazoa > Mollusca > Bivalvia > Cardiida > Cardiidae > Serripes > Serripes groenlandicus. Next base: position 77,652,081 of record JASEVX010000001.1, read on the forward strand.
CTGACTAAATTTCAAGCTGCTGAAGCAAAAAATGCGGCATCCAAAGTGTTAACAAGATTTTCCTTCAATTTGGCCTAGTGACCTAGTTTCTGACCCAATATGACCCATATTTGAACTTGACCTACATATCATCAATACAAACATTCTGATAAAGTTTCAACATGCTCAAGTTGAAAATGTGGCCTCCAGAGTGTTAACAAGATTTCCCTTCAATTCAACCTAGTGACCTAGTTTTTAACCTCATATGGCCCAGTTTCGAACTTGTCCAAGATTTTATGGAGATGAACGTTCTGATAAACTTTCATGAAGATTGGATGCAAAATGTAGCCCGTAGAGTGTTAATAAGCTCAAATGTTGACGACGGACGCCGGACGGACGCCGGACAAAATGTGATCCCAAGAGCTTAAAAAAACTAGAAATATCACTGAAGGTGATAAATACCCCCAAAACAGCACCTTGACTCAAAATATGGCTTCCGACTGACCAACAAAAGGGCCATAACTCTGTAAAGTAACATGCAATTGTAAAATCTTTATGATATGCACATCTCCTCTTGGTATAGAAGCTTCATGTAAAATGTTATTGAATTCCAACCAGTGGTTTGTAAGAAATAGGCCGGACAAATATGGCAACCAGTGGTTTGTAAGAAATAGGCCGGACAAAATATGGCTTCGGACAAAATATGACCAACAACTTAATAAGTAAAAGGGCCATAACTCTGTAAAATAACATGCAATTGTAAGACCTTTAGGGTATGCACATCTCCTCTTGGTATAGAAGCTTCATGTAAATTTTTATTGAATTCCACCCCGTGGTTTGTAAGAAATAGGCCGGACAAAATATGACCAACAACTTAATAAGTAAAAGGGCCATAACTCTGTAAAATATCATGCAATTGTAACCCCTTTAAAATATGCACATCTCCTCTTGGTATAGAAGCTTCATGTAAAATTTTATTGAATTCCACCCAGTGGTTTGTAAGAAATAGGCCGGACAAAATATGACCAACAACTTAATAAGTAAAAGGGCCATAACTCTGTAAAATATCATGCAATTGTAACCCCTTTAGGATATGCACATCTCCTCTTGGTATAGAAGCTTCATGTAAAATGTTATTGAATTCCACCCAGTGGTTTGTAAGAAATAGGCTGGACAAAATATGGACAAAATATGACCAACAACTTAATAAGTAAAAGGGCCATAACTCTGTAAAATATCATGCAATTGTAACCCCTTTAGGATATGCACATCTCCTCTTGGTATAGAAGCTTCATGTAAAATGTTATTGAATTCCACCCAGTGGTTTGTAAGAAATAGGCCGGACAAAATATGGCTTCTGACCGACCGACTGACACAGTGACTCCTATATACCCCCCCAAAACTTTGTTTTTTGGGGGTATAACAATCTGAAAAAAATGATGGGGTAAAATTATCCCCGTTACTAAATTTTGAAGAAAAACAAGAGCTGTCGGAGGACAGCGCGCTCGACTATTCCACCACTTATTTAAGTTACTGAGATAATGGACTCTAATGTAGTTGCATGCAAAACATTAACCACAATTTCTTAGTGGGTGATAATTTGCATTATATGCTGGATAGTGTTATTTAACATGATTATTTTCATAGGTGTGATGGTTAGAAAGGGTTGTATAACCTTTCAATGGAATGCATCAAGTAGTTACTAAGATATTGACTCTTAATGTAGTTTAACGCAAACCTTTAACCATAATTTCTAAGTAAAAAAACGGCAACAATTTGCACCATATACAGGATAGAGTTATCTTAATTGGTTGTGTTTATAGTTGTGCAATTGGGAAAGGTTGTATAAAGTTTCAATGCAATTTTTCAAGTTGTAACTGAGATTACACTCTAAATGTAGTTGCAAAACTTTAACCAGAATTTCTAAGTCCAAAAAGGTCCATAACTTGCATAAAATGCTGGATAGAGTAATCATACTTGATTGTTTACATAGATGTGATGGTTGGTAAGGGCTGTATAAAGTTTCAATGCAATGCATCAAGTAGTTTACTAAGAGATGGTCTCTTTATGTAGTTGCATGCAAAACTTTAACCAGAATTTCTAAGTCCAAAAAGGCCATAACTTGCATAAAATGCAGGATAGAGTTATCATACTTGATAATCTACACAAGTGTGATAGTTGGGTAGGGTTGTAGAAAGTTTCAATGCAATGCATCAAGTATTTACTGAGACATGGACTCTTAATTTAGTTGCACGCAAAACTTTAACCAGAATTTCTAAGAAAAAAAAGGACCATAACTTGCATAAAATGCAGAATAGAGTTATCATACTTGATAATATACACAGGTGTAATAGTTGGGTAGGGTTGTAGAAAGTTTCAATGCAATGCATCCAGTAAATACTGAGATATGGACTCTTAATTTAGTTGCACGCAAAACTTTAACCAGAATTTCTAAGTAAAAAAAGGGCTATAACTTGCATAAAATGCAGGATAGAGTTATCTAACTTGATAATCTACATAGGTGTGATAGTTGGGTAGGGTTGTATAAAGGTTCAATGCAATGCATCAAGTATATACTGAGATATGGACTCTTAATTTAGTTGCACGCAAAACTTTAACCAGAATTTCTAAGTAAATAAAGGGCCATAACTTGCATAAAGTGCAGGATAGAGTTATCTTACTTGATAATCTACATAGGTGTGATAGTTGGGTAGAGTTGTAAAAAGTTTCAATGCAATGCATCAAGTAAATACTGAGATATGGACTCTTAATTTAGTTGCACGCAAAACTTTAACCAGAATTTCTAAGTAAAAAAAGGGCCATAACTTGCATAAAGTGCAGGATAGAGTTATCTTACTTGATAATCTACATAGGTGGGATAGTTGGGTAGGGTTGTAGACAGTTTCAATGCAATGCATCAAGTAAATACTGAGATATGGACTCTTACTTTAGTTGCACGCAAAACTTTAACCAGAATTTCTAAGTAAAAAAGGGCCATAACTTGCATAAAATGCAGGACAGAGTTATCTAACTTGATAATCTACATTGGTGTGATAGTTTGGTAGGGTTGTAGAAAGTTTCAATGCAATACATGTAGTATTTTAGAACTTGCATGCAAAACCTTAACCAAAGTGTGACGTGGACGCCGACGCCGACGCCGACGCCAGGGTGAGTAGTATAGCTCTCATATTCTTCGAATAGTCGAGCTAAAAAGGGGGTAAAAACCCAATTCACTAAAAAAGTTACCTGTAGCCCTCCCTGTATGTGGGAATGATTTATTGCTAAGAGATATTGTCTCTATTGTCTGGCAAAGGTTTGTCCGAAGATTCTTTATGAGTTTTATGAATGAGTGGTCAACAGTGCAGAACCATGGTGTATGCACAGGATGATCAGGCTCTGCACTGCACTGGTTGTAAATGTTGGATAAGTCAACAACTGTTTTTTTATGAAAAGGATACTTTCTAAAATGAAGTTGTACTTCATCTACCGTCAGTGGATCTCCGAAATTTACTTCCTCAAGAAAAGATTACTATTTTTTATATCTTAACCCTTTCCCACATACAACAAATCAGCAGCAGATAACTTTGAAAACAACTTGGCAAAAAATCTCCATAAATGAGAATATAATTATCAAATAATTACTCAAAATGTTATGAGTATTTCATGCTTTGTGTGTAAAAAATTACTTTTTAAAGGCATTGATGCTTGTAATTTTGTTTGAAAATGTTGCATGCTGAAGGTCATTATGAAGGTCAAGACTGCTGTTATCCCAAGCGAGGTATTGCTGATTGTGCTTTCAATCTGTAAATGTCTGTTTATAGCCCATTTCAGGTTGATAACACAATTGAGCGAAACTTTTCAAAAACGTTTCGGCCGATCAGAAATGATCAGTTTTGCTGTCATATACCAATATATAAATATTGCATGGCTTCCAGTGTGAAAGTACAGTAAGACTTTGCCCATGATGAGTATATGAGAATTTATCATTACAAAGTCACGTGAGGTATAATAATACAAGTTATTTACATACCAGACCAAGTTGCAGGTTGACATCGTATGAAGACATCTCTAGTATGGTCACACAGAAATTCCCCAACTTGTTCAGCTTTACAATCCATCAAGTCTACATCAAGTTCATCACATTCCACCCAGCTCAACACAATGTCCTTCAATGTTGTCATTGGTGTGAGCAATGGAGTCCCGTATACAGGATTGTAAGTAAGACCTAGTTGTTGACAGACCAAGGCAGAATTCTGTTCAGTCCAGCCCTGGTGAAAATATACAACAATGCATGAAGATAAGTGAAAGCATTGATAAAGTAGATTATGCAGTCATGTTTTTTTGTAATTGTTCCAAGGTCCCATGCTGTGTAATTATAATCAAGAGCACTGAAATTCTGATCCGACACTTATCTGAGTAATAAACGTTTTCCCAAAACCAATAAATCTATAGCAGACAGCTTTTTGAAAACATAGTGACAAAAGAAGAAATTGCTCAAAACACCACTTAAAGTCATAGGTCATCCATTCAATTATAAAGAGTTTCTATTTTTTGACAAAATATGTTCAAAGTCATCTGCTGCAGAATTGTTGTATGAGGGAACGGGTTAAGTCTCCTTCTACCACAAAAAATAAAAAATTCTTCTGCTTCATAGGCGCCAGAATGCATCTGTATGTTGGAAAAGGTTAGGATTATACAAAAGTATTTCAAAGCTCAAAGTATGTCATTGCCATTTTAGAAACAAACAAAGTCAAGCCACAAACTAGAACAGCGAGGGCTATAACATATGAACTGTGCTTTGAGAAGGTTGTGACCATTGCAATTAAAATCCATATCCTGATGACAAAAGGGTATTTATAGTTTCAAACCCTAGATAAAATAAGTTTGGAGAAAAGTGTGTTTAAACCTAAATCTTAACCAAGTTTGAAGAACCGTTCAGGGGCGTAGCTAGGGTATACAGAGTGTGTACACAATTTTGTTAGGGGGGTCCGGGAATTTTTTTCCCCTCTATATCGTCTGTGGTGACTTCTGGGAGCATTTCAGTAGCAAAATATGACTGATCTTGATGGTGAAATAAATTTATTTTCTAGGAAATTTTGAGATAGTAAAATGTGTTGCATTTGTCTCTTTTCGTCAAATCTATCAAGTCAGATCAGTTGTTTTATTCTCACGCCTACCCTATGTCAAGTTTTTATTGCAGATTTGAACTTTTTAAAATTTGAATATGGGAGACAATGTGTACGCAGCTGCATATTTTGCGTACAGTCAGCTACGCGCCTGCCATTACTCATGCAAATACATAATTGATATTGCCTTTACATTCAAAGAGATATTGGATGATGATGATTAATTGATCGATTGAGGTTTAACTTCGTTTTCAACAATTTTTCAGTCACATCACGACATCAAGTCCACCTATCTATACGCTTCCAGGCTTTCTAAGTTCTTCCCACAAAAGTCTGTCAAAGCAACTGACTTACTTTCCACATAGACAGTTAGCCCATTGGTGAAACGAAAGATGCTTGTCGCAGTGACTGTTGCCAAACATTTGAAAGAGTGTTGGCCAAGCAGGGGTTTGAACTTTCAACCCCTGGATAGACAACTCACGTCCCTACCGGTTCTCAGCTTTTAAGATGATGATAAATAAGTGTTCTAAGTTTAAAGCCCCAGCTAATATAGAACAGTAGAAAACTTTATAATACTTCAATACAAAACTTAACTTAATGTATGCTGGTATTATAACCCTTACAAACAAAAAAGGAATCTTATTTTACTTGTAAGTAACGCAGAAAGTATTCATGTAAATGAAAATCTTACATTTTTGCAAACTGTTCCGAATTCACCTGTAAGATTGACTTCAAGTCTACCCTCATTGTTATTAGCCCCATCCACAAGGCGGATCTTGTCATAGATGGTGCGATTCTCCATGGGCAATAAATCTTCTTCATACAATTTGAAAGTAATTTGCCTTGGAGCTGAAAATAAATTAAAAGTATTTAACCCTTCCCTACCTGCAGACGACTTTTGAAAACATTGTGGTCAAAGGTGAAATTGCTCAATGTTGAACAATTTCTCCTTTGGCCACAATGTTTTCAATTTTATTTAACAATAAAACTATCTTTTATGGAGATTTTTCAAGTTTTTGTCACTATGTTTTAAAATTCGTCTGCTGCAAATATGTTGTATGTGGGAAAGGGTTAATTACCATTAGTCTAACATTAAATGTTTAGTTTACAAACTAATTTATTTTGCATCAGTTACGAAGCAAGTTTTTTCAACTTGTATTCATTACTCCCTTTGTCTGTTTCCTATAGACGAAACCAGTATTCATGTCAAGCCTAAAAAGCCCTAAGTAACGGTTCCATTACCTTCAAATAATTACTCCATCAGTATAAAATTAGAAGATTTATTTATAGGTTTTCAAAAATACCAAATGAGGTAAATGGATAAGAAACTCATCGTTACCTCCAAATTTGACTCCATCGACCAACAGGCGACCATGTACAATCATCCCAATTGATGGCTCAAACTCCAGTACGGTTCCTGGTAGAACTTCCAAGAAGGAATTCTTCAAGATCAGTATATCTCTGTCCACTTTGTAAACCTTGGTCCTCTCCCCAAGCACCACGTTCCCGTCTAATACCCCACCCACGTTTGATCCTCTAACAAACTGCCAGCGGTATTCTGGCTCTTCACTGGTGTCATAATTACCGTAAAGCCACTGGTCTTTTAACACTGGATGGTACTTCAGTTCAGCTAGATTAAAGCGGTCATTTTGGTCAAACAGTTGTGGATAAATTATACCATGATTCTGTGTAGACCACCAGTTGTAATTGGCCAAAATGATGATGGAGGGATCAATCAAATGAGTTGCTATTTGTCTCTTTGATTCCGGATTGTATATAGAGTTCCTTTGTACATTAATGTTTCCGGATGATGCAATTATTACAGCATTGGCTTTACTTCTAGGGTTTAGGTACAGAAAATCATCATGGATGTAATTATCAGTAAGGTAGTTAAACTTGAATTGAATGGCCTGACTCAAACTTGGTTGAGTCAGTCGCAAATTAACAACATAGCGTCCACTGTTATCATAGAATTTATTTTCAAATATTCTGTAGTTCACATGAAAGTCCCTGTACCACCGATTTTCAACAAAATCATATCCATTATCCATCCTTATGACCCCTAAAGTATGATTTTTGAATGTATTGTTTGTAAATATACCCACTGTGTTCACCAATGGCCTCATTAAAACAGCATGTCGCTTGTTTCCTTCAAAAACGTTATAGGCCATACTAAAGTTTGTGGGTATCATAGTACTGATGTTACATGACAAGTACTCGATAGCCTCATGCATATTGAAACTGAAAAAACTCTGATTAAATAAATATTCACCACCCTTGCAATAATTTCCAATTCTAAAAGCCGTCCAGTCATTCATCACAAAGTGTGATTTAACCACTTCTATTTTCTGCATATTCTCGAATCTCGATCTGTTGACTCTCAAGTATTCTGTAATAACACCATACCCATAGTTCTCACCGATAGTGGAGAGGTTAAACAACTGATATCCCCCGGAATATGTGATGTTCACTCCAGAATGTACATTACGTTCAATCCTAGTATTGTTTACCGCAACTTCTCCAGCACCCCGATAGATTAATAATCCAGCTCCGTAACCATTTTCGTAGATTTCAGATGAATTGATTGCCACTTTGCTGCGCATGTTTTGGACATTAACGCCATATCCATTGTTATTGGCCACAGTTGCATTATATAAGCGCAGCTCTGAATCAGGACCTGTTGTTGATAAGAGAAATTTTAAAATTGTTATCATTTGTCTACTTTAACTTTTTCCTTAATGCAGACACAGTTGAACACATTTAAAGCAGACATTATTTGCCATAATTATTTAGACTGTGTTTAATAATTGTACTTTCATTTATAGATTCTCAATTTTTCATTGAGATACAGAATTTGAAAGCAATTCTCCTTTGACCATTGTGTTTTAAAAACTTGTCTGCTACACTGGCATCTAAATTCGTCTGCATTCCCTATTTAACTGAGGTCGATAAAGGTACACTCAACTATGCACTATCTCAATAAAGTCTTTATCGACATTAACCTTTTTCAACATACAACAAATCTGCAGCAGAAAATCTTGAAATCTTGGAGGTGAAAATGTGGGAAATCTCTTAAAATGAAAGTAAAATTACTGAATAAAGGTGAAAACGATGTGGCAAATGCTCACAATGTTTTCAAATGTCGTCTGCTGCAGAGGCGTCAGAAAGCGTCTATATGTAGGAAAGGGTTAATATCATCAACTGCATTTCAAGCTCATGAAAAGTAGATGCAAGAATGCAAAAACACAATAAACTTAGTAATATCATAGATTATCGGACATTTTCGATGAGTCTTAAAATGAAATAGGAGGCAATAGACACTAAAATGATAATATATTGAGTAATAATGGTTTCTTTAAATTGTTATTTTTTAACATTATCGGTTTGATAAACATAACAATATCTTAAAGGGTTCAGACTCAACCCCTTCCCACATCCAGATATTGTTTAATAGTTAGGTGCACATTTACAATGTGTGAATTAAATTCAAAGAATGTAGTCCATGATAATTGAAGGGGCCCTTTATAGGCAAACACTAATCAGAAATAATAGAAAACAAAGTTGTGACCAATTGATGCACAAGCAGGATGGACAGAAGGTGGAGAAGTGGTCTTAACAGGCAGTCAGGCAACACTAAAAAGGAAATGACTTACGACTATTTGAGAAAAATGTATGAAAGTAAACTGTTTTGGCAAAATATTTTCAGTTTTGTATGTTCTAAAATCCTTATTTTACCCTCTAACCCTATGTTGTGGGTACTCAAAATGATCGTCTCATTGAGACAATTCTTTTGAGTACCCACATCATAGGGTTTTGTTTGATGATATGAGAGATGTCGTGGGTATAAGAGCTGTATACTCCTCCTTATCTGGACCTCTGGTTTTCAAATTGGCAAAAGCATTGGCAAAAGGTAATACATTTATTTATAGTATGCTGCATATTTGTTGTATTTGGGAAAGAGCTAATCAGCCATAATAATTGTACCTTTATTTGTTGTTATTTCCATCAACCAGCGAATACAGCCTCTATGGTGCTTGCATCTCTTTGTCGGTTTTTGACCATGAGTTACCCTTGGCACAGTATACTCAAATCTGACCCAAATTTCATTAGTTTTGGATGTCACTGATTGCGGGAAAGATCCATTGTTAATCTCCAAGTTTAGCATAATGGGCCCGTTGGAAGACCCATCTTGTACAATAATGCGTCCTGAAGCCTCCGGATCTTTTTCCATGATTAAAACATGCAGGGTAAGCATCTGATCTTCAGCAGTGATGTATTTCTGCAACAAACATGAAAGAGTTCTCTCCCCGTTCTCACAGCTATCAATCAAACTTGGGATGATTTGATCCTGAGGCCGGCGTTCTACCTCTGAGCCATTTACCAACATGTTATTCAGATTCGACTTTCTCTGCTTCATGACAGATCTATGTCATCAGCAATTACCTCTCTTACTCATTTTAATATATAGCTCTTCTCATGCAGTTACATGATCATCTTGGCAAGAAATAAGGAAAATTCCCATATTAACCCTTTCCCTCATACTGCAATTCTGCAGCAGACGACTTTGAACGTATTTTGTTAAAACATAGAAAATCTCCATAATTGAATGGATAACCTATGACAAAAAGTGGAAAACATTGTGGCAAAAGGAGAAATTGCACATTTTGTGCAATTACTTCTTTTGTCACTATGTTTTCAAAAAGCCATCTGCTGCATAGGCGTCAGAAAGCGTCTATATGAGAAAAAGGGTTAAATCAAGGTATAATTATCGAATTGAGTTAAAATCATTGAGTCAAAAGGAAGAATTGCTCAGGGCCTCCGCTGTCCATCGCCAAAGTCGCTGCAAAGCAAAACTTGTTATGATAGTTACTTTAGTGTACTACATAACAAAATGTGCTATTGGTAAATTAAATAAAAGAAGAAACAATGAATTGGTTTTACTTCTTTTTTTGTAAACCTTTTCTCCATTGAAGTGTTTCCATGTATAAAATAATTGGCACCAAAGTTGGCTCAAACTTTTTAATTTTGGCTCCTTTTTTTTTCAATTTGGCGAAAAGAATTGTACAGGGGAGACCCTGATTGCTCATTATCAATGTTTTCAGAAGTGGTCAGATGCAGATGTGTCAAATAGTAACTGCAAGTTGGAAATGGCTACATAATATTCTTAGTGAAAACATGAGGACAATCATGTGAATTTTGACAATTTGAAGAATAAATCTAATCCTTAACCCTTTCCCTCATACAGACGCCTCTGCAGCAAACAGCTTTTTGAAAACATAGTGACAAAAGAAGAAATTGCACAAAACGTGCAATTTCTCCTTTTGCCACAATGTTTTCCACTTTTTGTCATAGGTTATCCATTCAATTATAGAGATTTTCTATGTTTTGACAAAATATGTTCAAAGTCGTCTGCTGCAGAATTGCCGTATGAGGGAAAGGGTTAAAGACATTGCTTATTTTGTCTATGTTTTCAAGTCATTTGCTTTAATGACTCTTTCCAACATACAGACACTTTCTATTTAGCAGGCGACTTTTGAAAACATTGCTACAAAATGAGAAATTGCTCAAAACAACCAATTTCTCCTTCCTCCTCAATGTTTGTTGTATGTATGAAATGTTTAAGAAGTGTCTCAAGTCATGTTTATCAGGGAAAGGGTTTTGGTAATGAGTGAAAATCAAAAGAAATTACCTTAGCACAGAAGGTTCCAACAGGCTTTACCCCAACTGGATCTACTAAGTCCTCAAATATGATGAGGGGAAAATTTGGGCGTGAGATTGATGGGGTTCTACAAAATGAGGTGTCCGGGCGATAGTCCCGGTTGAACTCGTTAATGCTGTAGTTACTCATGTACATCTTCACTCCGTCTCCCCAGTTGTTGAGGATGTCCGTCTTGTTTATCAGGGTTCTACCGACAGCAGTCTTTATCAGAACTCCATATCCTGTAATATATGTATCAATCTTAAACCTTTCTCACATACTATAAATCTGCAGCAGACTACTTGAAAACACCTGGGCAGAAAACTATGAAAATCTTTATAAATCAAAGCCTAATAATTAAATAGAGTTGAAAATATGTTGGCAAATTATAAATATTTTTAGGAAAAGTTTGTGAAATAAGGGTCTGAAGAAAAACATCCTTTTCACAATGTTATGATAGAAAATCCATCTTATACAATGGTATCTGAAGTCATAGGTTTCAGGGAAAAGGTTAACCCTTTCCCACCTGCAAACTCATTTTGGCACATTTGAAGCAGATGACTTTTGGAAACATTTTGACAAAAGAAGAAATTGGTCTTGATGAGAAATTTCTCCTTTTGCAACAATGTTTTCAACTCTATTAACTATACATTCATGTTGAAAGAGTCTCCATCTCTTCATCAAGATATTTTCAAAGTCGTCTGCTGCAGATTTACTGAATGTGGGAAAGGGTAAATGAATCCATATATTTGAGTAACCCTTTCAATGCTGACTTTTTAAAATGTACTTTTCATGCTTTGCATTGTGAAAAGTTTATAATCATTTCTAGGAATATCAAGATAAAAATGTTGAACTGAGCAGCCAACAATTCAGTGCCTCGTGAGACGGCAGGGATGCACCAAATGATGGCAAAGGCTTCAAAAAATTGTTCCAGCAGTCAGTCATGTTTTAAATTTATATTCCCAAACCAATATTTATTTCAAGGATCTTTTGAACAAGAGTTTCCCTTTTTCTGTGCGTTTGTTTTGTTACACAACATTGAGAATTGAGAATTTATGTAAACAATACGTCTCTCATCTCCTCACATATTTTCAAAGCAGATCAGGTAAATTTAACCCTGATCCACATGCATTTTGACAGCATGTTCGGCAAATAACTTTGCTGTTTACAAAGTCATCTGCTTATTTGTTGTATGTGTAAAGGGTTAATATAACAGCTCAGACGACCAACTGCATGATCTTACCTCTGTTGTCCGATATAGTTGAATTAGCAATGTGAATTTCTCCTCTAATATCTGTCAGATTCAGTCCATGGAAGGCCCCTCCAGTAATTGTAACATTGTTCATGATCGGTACATACGGGCTGGCGCTGATCGTTGCAAGACCATGCATGATGCCGTCCCCATAAAAAATGTCCAATCCAGCATAGGAAATATCTAGATATTCTAGGTGAGATATTGCCTCTTTGTATAAAAGTCGCTCCTGATTCTTGAAGACTTCTTTTACTGTGGAGTTGTAGAACTCTATCCCCCTCCAATGGTCCTTAGCAAGGTCATCTCTCATCCCCACACACTCAAATCCAATGACTTGCTGTCCATCTGATATATAACACAACTGATGTTAGCCCTTTCCTATATGCAGACACAATTTGATGCATCTGTAGCAGACCACTTTTAAATTATTGTGACAAAATGAGAAATTGCTCATAATAAGCAATTTCCTCTTTTGCCACAATGTTTACAACTATGAAATATAATTATACTTTAATTAAGAGCAATTTTCCATATTTTTGCGTTGATTTTTTTTTAGTCATTTGCTGCAGATGTGTTGTATGTTGGAGAGGGTAAATATCCAATACATATATGAAATGATCATTTGATGCTTTTCTCTACTACTTTTCCTTATCTAGTATTTTTTTTAAATCTCGGCCATCAATAGAGAAACAGATTTATATCAAAAAGATTATTGTACATTGTATATGTAAATATTAAATTATTTGTACATACAAGATAGAAACTTTGTCTTTTGTGATATATATATATATATATATTTAACTTTAAACTTTAAGTATAAAACACCAGGGTAGCTAATATTGCATATTGACTAATTCGAGAATATTTTGTGTCAGTTTCTTTAGAGAAAACCTCAATAGGTTATTCATTGTGTTATTTACTTAAACTCTCAATTTTTAATTTTTTTCCTGATTTCCAATTCTTCTCAGATGTTTTTAAAAGAAGATCAATCTGAAAATTGTTAAGGCAGACCTCTTTATAAGGGGCATTTGCATGTTCGAAAAACCCTTATTGGACCCTCTAACCCCATGTTGTTGGTACTCAAACAAATCATCTCAATGAGATGATGTCTTTGAGCAACCACATCATAGGGTTTAGTTGGACAATAAGAGAGATATTGTGATGAAAAGAGCTGTATACTGCTCCGTATCTGTAGCTCTGTTAAGGCAATGTTTCCTCAGAACTGTTTCCCAATGAGCAGCTCTACAGATTTGGGGTATTATTCACTCTCCGGTTTGGCATCAATTAATGTTATATTGGTATAAACCTAGTTTAGCTACTGTTCTAGTTTTTAGACAGATGATTCAATTAGGTCTATGTAGTCGGACAGTGAAGAATATAGAGCTTGTGCAAATGCACAGACTTGCTCAAGTCTTTAAAAAAAATGTTAGAATAAGTTTGGTACAGAGTTGAAAACATTGTAGAAAATTGAGAAAATGCTGATTTTGCGCAAATTCTATCGATAGTGTCATGCTGTTTGCCACTTGGGTGTCAAAATGTCACATAGATTAGGTCAAGGGTTATAAACTATCAAAATTAATTCTTACCGCATATTCTGGCCCCATGCTTAATCTCCGAGCTTCCTGGACATTTAAACAGGGTTTTCTCTGATCCAGTACATGCTGGTTTCTCAAACAACATGTAATCTGTGTTGTTATTGGTGAAGGAGTGATAGGTGAAGTTTCCATACACAAACCCTAGTTGGCGACATGTCACATTTAGGTCTATGGCTGTGAAACTGTTAATCAGAAAATATTCATGTCCTGCAGTGATTATCTACCTTGTGGTACATTTAAGAACATCATGAAATTGACAAATATACCGTTCCCAGTCCTCTGTGTTCCGCTCAATTCCAGTCCGCTCTTCAGCCATTCAAATCATTATGACTGCCTTTTTCCATTCCCATCTAATTGATCGCTTTTTTACGCTTACTGGGAATGCTTTTTTTCGATCAAAAGAAGTTTCATAAAATAATTATCGAGTAAATTGTTGCAACCGCTCCATGAGCGAAGTATTCATGTGATTGGATTTTTTCATTTATTATGATTGTTTTTTTCAGAACTGTATCGAATTTATGAGTTTTATTTAGATACGGTTCTTGTTTATATTCTGATAATCAAAAAGGAATAAAAGTGTAGCCATGTTTACATTTCAAAGGCTAAAAATAGTTATACTATCCAGTATCCACAAAACTTTCTTAACCCTTTCCCTCATACGACAATTCTGCAGCTGACGACTTGCAATTATTAGTGGGTTAAATCCAAAATGCATGCTTTGATGGTTTATGATCATTAGTAATTTTCTTCGAATCTTAACCCTCTCCCTCATATAGACGCTTTCTGATGACTCGGCAGCAGACGGCTTTTTGAAAACATAGTGACAAAAGAAGAAATTGCACAAAACGTGCAATTTCTCCTTTTGCCACAATGTTTTCCACTTTTTGTCACAGGTTATCCATTCAATTATGGAGATTTTCTATGTTTTGACAAACATCGTTCTTTAGCTTAAATTTGTGCTTTTTGTCCCATTCATAAAGAAGATTCAAGCACCACCTTAGCCTTGATTAGTTTCTATTAACCCTTTCCCTCATACAACAATTCTGCAGCAGACGACTTTGAACATATTTTGTCAAAAAATGGAAAATCTCTATAATTGAATGGATAACCTGTGACAAAACGTTTTGTGCAATTTCTTCTTTTGTCACTATGTTTTCAAAAAGCTGTCTGCTGCAGAGGTGTCAGAAAGCGTCTATATGAGGGAAAGGGTTAAGATTCAAACAAAAATACTAATGATCATAAACCATCAAAGCATGCATTTTGGATTTAACCCACTAATAAATGCATGTCTTAGCTTAAAATGAGCTTTATACCCCATTCATAAAGAAGATTCAAACACCACCTTAGCCTTGATAAGTTTCTATTAACCCTTTCCCTCATACAACAATTCTGCAGCAGACGACTTTGAACATATTTTGTCAAAAAATGGAAAATCTCGATAATTGAATGGATAACAAGTAGAAAACATTGTGTCAAAAGGAGAAATTGCTCGTTTTGAGCAATTTCTTCTTTTGTCACTATGTTTTCAAAAAGCTGTCTGCTGCAGAGGCGTCAGAAAGCGTCTACATGAGTGAAAGGGTTAAACACGAATATTTTAGGCCTAATAATTATTAAGAAGTAAGCAGTCATGTGGATTTTCTTGACTGACACAGGTCAATTAACGGTTAATTATTACAGGTAATTTTCCAATTACTTTAAATTATACGACTTCACTCTACCTTCGTTTACCCTTTCCCCCATACAGTAAATCCGCAGAAGACGACTTTAACAATATCTTGGTAAACCTCAATTATAAGACACATTTTTCCCCTAAAAATTCGACAATGAAGTGGGGGGTAATCTTATTCGCAAGTTAAAAAAATAATAATAAAGTGTTACCGACCAGGACACTGATCCTGAGAAGTCGCCCAGGCCTTTCATTGAAATGAATAGCTGACTGGGTGATTTCACAAAATAAATACAATTCAATTAAAAAAAAAGAATTTGTTGACTTGATTTGCTTATTAAAATAAATAAAATAAATGATAGTAATTGATTTACATTGTTTTGTTTTTATTCTTGCTTCCGATTTTAACTGGCGCCATTTTGAATATTGTGAAAATATGAATTGCAATGAAAAGCCTGCATGGGAGACTTCTCAGGATCAGTGTCTTGGTCAGTAACATTTTATTTAGATTTTTTTTTGACTAGTGAATACGACATGTGTCTTATAATCAAGGTTTTACATTTACTCTGTAGTTGCAACAGAATTTGTCCTTTCACAATCGTAAAATGCGTCATTTCGAAAGGAAATAGTCACAAACAAGGTTTAGGTTCTCATAAAGAAACTTATATTTAGTTAAATTTTTTACATCCACAGAAGATGAAGTAACAAGCACATTTCCCTTTTTTCACAAACAGAGTTTCTGGTAAGGTAAGTATTTCAAATTACAGAGCCCTTATTTGACACTCAAACTCTATGTGAAGGGTACTCAAAAGAATCCTCTCAGTGAAACAATTCTTTTGAATACTCACAACATAGTGTTTGGTTGAGAGAAAATTTTCGAGGGCTTGGCGTGAAACGGTTGTAACTAAAAACCTATTTTGAAAACCCTAGTTTAGGGGCAATTTTGAACGAGCAATGGCACCTAAATTTCCATTGTTTACTAAGAAAATTGATTTAACGATAAATGAAGACTTTAGACTTTATGGCGAGGTGATAAACCTTAGTAAAAAAAATACCAATTTTAGTTAGAACCGTTTCACGCCAAGCCCTCGAAATATAAGTAGGAAAAGACCAGAATATTCCTCATTATCTAGTCCTCAGACATTTACAATAATAATAATTTCCTTTCTACACAGCACAATATTTGTCTTCAATGTTTTCACCGTTTTGACCTATGATAAAGGAAAACCCAGCTCTGATAAAATACTCACTTGTTGTAGTTTGTACAGACTCCTCTCCATTTCCCCTTGTACAGAAGATCTAGTCTACCATCTTGTGTGTTGTTACCGTCAACCAGCCTTGCATCCGTTGGCCATGGACTATTGCCACCAATGTGACTGCTGACATTGGGGTTTTTAGTCATCATGATACGCTGATTGGGCAAATAACTTCCCTGTAAGATGTAGAGATAAAAAATTAACCATGTTGACCCTTTTCCATCTGCAGATGCATTTCATTGTATATGAGGTAGATGATTTATGAAACTAGAATGGAGTGCTCCCCGAAGCACGTGTGTCACCTGCCGGGGCCTTGTCAGAAAATTTTAATTTTTGAGTAGAAAAAAAGTTATTTGAAAAAGTAATTTGAAAAGGGGCAATAACTCTGATATAAAAAATGTTTGGATTATCCCCCTTTTGTAAACCAATCACACACATTGATATAAACATTTGTCAGAAGTTTCAATGTGATACTTTGAGTAGAAAAAAAGTTATTTGAAAACGTGACGAAAAAGTGTGACGACAGACAGACAGACGGATGGACAGACAGACGCCGGACAAAAAAAAAAGTAATCCCTAAGTGCCTACCATGCTACGCAGGTGACACAAAAAGTGTGGCAAAAGATGAAATTGTATATAATGAGTGATTCCTCCTTTTGCCACAATTTTCAGATCTATTCCATTTATATATCTTCATTTGTTGAGGCTTACCAATTATAATTCGGAATTTCCTCAAATATTTCAAAGTAGTCTGCTGTAGAACTGTTGAATATATGGGTCAGAGGTAAGTGATACTACGAAATTAATAGAAGTTTGATTAGAAAACATCAAATTGGAAAACCTGCAGATAAAGTGAGGGAGAAATGCACAACATGAGCAATTTATATTTTGTCAAAAAAAGTCATGTTTTCCTATTAACCCTTTTTGACATTTAGATGCCTTTAAACATGATCCGGCAGCAGACAACATTTAAAAAGATAGTAATTGTCATCATGGGCAATTGCTCCTCATGCTACATTGCTTTCAACTCCACACAACTATGCTATCATTTATAATAAACTATATAGCTTTCAAATTTATGCTAAATAATATTTGATACAACTCATGAAAGGCTTTCAGACATTTTTCAAACAATTTATGGATCCAGATCAGTCCACACATTCTTTCTATACTAGTAGTTGAACATTGACCCAATGACAAACGTCCATCACCTGGATTTTCTTTTGTCACCGATGTCCAAAGGCCTTTATCGCCATTTTTAGACTAAATTCATTTATATTAACCCTTTTCCACATACAGACGCATTCTGACGCTCTGCAACAGATGACTTTTGAAAAAATTGTGGCAAAAGGAGAAATTTCACCTTTTGCCTTAATCCAAATGTTTTAAAAGTTGTCTGCTGCAGATTGTTGTGTGTTGGAAAGTGTTAAAACAACTTCAAGTATATAATAATATTAATCTTACCCTTGCTATCAAAGTTCCATTTACAATAATACCAAAGCCTGGACTGAAATACATCTCGGTACCCGGCATTATGACAAGACAACTTTTCGGATCCACCTCAATGTTACCCCTTACAGTATAGGGACCATATTTCTGCATGAGGACTTTCCGCTGATTCTTCAGTATGATACCCCCGCCTCCAAACTCCTGCTGGACCATGATCCTGGGATCTTTACAGTTATCCGGGACGTAGTGAATATTGTAAAGACGTCCATTCGCTTCAGTCGGTCTGTCACTGTAAGGGGGAGGGGTAACGATCTGCTGCGTGTTCGTTACTGTCAACAAGCAGAAATAAAACAAAACAAAAAGAAAAATATTTATCGAGAATGTTATATCCGACTTCATCCTTATGTCTAAGTATTAGACATCGATGTACTTCCGTGTTTTTTTTTAGTTCCAATCAGCACTAGTTAGAATGTAAACATTTACATGCTAATCTTGTTGTGTACACCTGTGACAGGTGTGTACTAATTAATTATGTCCTTAAGACACGCTTTACGTATATATTGTGTCCGATCGTTGAAAATGCTGTTGTTTTTTCATAACTACTTAACTAGTATAGAATACACAATAGAAACTGTCCCAAATTTGACTTCAAAATGGTCGTTGGTTTGTCACCTGGATATTGGTTACCGACTTGATGTTTTCAAATCTTAGCACTTTAAAATGAAGCCGGGTACAAATCTGACCTACCTGAGATTTTTTTCAAACGAGTCAACCAATAACTAGGAAATTACTCACCAGTTCTAAAAATAGGTTAGGGAATTCCTTGTCTGAGTTACCTCCCTTCTTTCCAAAGCACGGGATTAGGGCATTACGGTAGCATTACATGCGCATCTTAAAAGATGATATAAATATAATTTATTTTAACGGCAATGAACTTGAAATAATTCAAACTCATTGATTTATACATTCGTACGTAAACTAATGCTTAAAAGCATATTATATATTGCTTATATTGAATTCGAAAATAACTGCATAGTTATAGAACTTACTTATGCCGTGAGTTGAAAGTTCAATTCGATAACAAGCAGCTGTCAAACGTGTCATCCGATTATTTTTGTAAACATGATACACATATCACTTATGACATATCATATTTAGGTTCTTAGAATCATGAATAACTTTTCTGCGCCTGCAGACGGCATTAATTTTGAATTTGATCGCGCGACTAGTCCACAACACAGCCATGGCCGAATCTACCCATCACTTGACTCTTTAATAAATTCTGACTCTTACGAGGAAATAGAAAGTGACCAAAGCATCTCTGCACCAAGCACTCCACCATTGACGAGGAGGTACCTGTACCCAAAGAAAGAATTTGTTGACAAATTACAGCCGGAAGAAGTGAGATGGTTTTACAAACGTGAAGGGGATAAAAAGTGGATAGCTTTCATAGGTTATGATTCGTTGCGGATAGAATGTAGGTACAGGGTGCAGTCATATGAAATGTCGGAGGCAGAGGCAGCAGGGTTTGATGTCATACTGGTCCGTGGTGGACTGTTCGAGGTTGATGTATGTAAATGTTCATGCAGACCGGTTTATTGGTCAGGTAAATTTAACCCTTTACCCAATGGAAATACCTCTTTTAACCCTTTCCAAAATAGACACACATTTTGACATTTACGCAGCAGTTGACCTTTGAAAACATTGTGACAAATGAAGAAATTGCTCAAAATAGCAATTTCTCCTTATATACAACAATAACTAACTTTTATTTATAAACATTTTCCATATTTTTGCAAATTTTTTCTAAAAGTCATCTGTTGCAATTTTGTTGTATGTTGGAAAAGGGAAATACAGACAGATCTGCTACAGAGCCTAGAGGAATCATGAACACATTGTGAAAAAGGAGAAAATGCCCATTTTAAGCAATTACTGTACCCTTTTTCCCAAAATGTATAAAACTTGGATTAAAACTTACAATTTTCTGAATCAATATTTTTTCCTCAGATGTTTTTGAAGGAGGTGACTTTAAAAATATGAAATGAGGTAAATGTTTGATATTAGTGAGTGTAGGATTGAATCAGTCTTTTGACAATATTTGCAGACCACATGATGAAACAGTGCAGATGTATTTTTAAATTCTGATCAGAATCTTTAAAGTCCCTTTATATAATTCAATGCATAATTTACTCCAATGAAGTTTGAAAAAGTGTGGTTGATGAGATTGTAGATTTGGAGGCTCTTTGCTGATCACAATGTTCACTGTTTCCTCATACTATGAGGTCATTAACCTTTTCCTTCATGCAGACATATTTGGACACGTCGGCAACAGACAACTTTTGAGAGAGCCTTCTGCTTTTGAACATTCTTTGTAATAAATGTTTGAAAATAAATTTGAAAATAAAGTTTTAGTAAAGAGTTGAAAAACATTAAGAGGAAAGAAGAACTTGCTTATAACAAACAATTTCTTGTTTATTCACAATGTTTTCAAAAGTCAATAGTTTGCATCAAAGGAAGTTCAAACAGAATGTGACCATTATGAACAAAATGTTAAAGACCTAAATCTGCTGAAATATAAAGAGAGAATACAAAATAGAAAAAATAGTGAACTTTCCGGGGAAGAAATTATTAGAAAAGAAAAATGAACTCGAAAGTGTCACTCGTACTATTGGATACTTTTCACACAAAAATGTAAAGAAACGTGATGAGACAGCCAGGAAAAACTTGAAATTGTTGCGGGACTCTCAAAGAAACCACTTGAAACAACTCAATATAACTAACCAGTTAACAGTGGATCGAGATTCAATATTGCAGTTGAGGCAAGACAATTTAGATTTGACGGACAAAGTAGATTCTCTAAAAGACTCTTTTGAATCCGAAAGATTAAAGAAAATTGCTCTTCAAAAAGCTAACAGTTATTTAAGAGGACAACTGAACTCCCAAATTCAAGAGAACAGTCAAACCTGTGCATGTAGTGTAATTTTTCAAGCCGATTACGATGACAAATTGAGAAAAATCAAATTGGAACTTGAAGAAAAAGACATAATAATTCTTGAACTTGAAGAAGAAATAAATTGTATGTCAAATCTTGAAATCCAGCTTAAAAATAAGAAAGGGTACACCGAAAATGTTCGATTGTGCATCATAGAGCTAGGTGGTCTTGAAGTTGCTGTTGAAAAAATGTCATCAGTGATCCAAGTTGTTTCAAAACATATCATTGGAAAAGAGTTGAATAAAGAGAACCTGCCAAATGCTACAACATCACAAACTATTATTGATGAAGGTCATTTCATAGCAAAGGCATTCATTGCTACAAACTTGAATCTACAGAAAACTGGGGTCTAGGGCGTGATGGAACAACACGAAAAAAACAAAAAATTGTGGTCACTGCCATTACTCTTGCCACTGGCGACAATATCAGTTTAGGCTTTACCAGAGTTGCCCGAGAAACTGCAGATACGATACAAAAGGTCACAGAAGAACACCTGAATGAACTATCAAATATGAATGAAAATCCAAACTACCTGATTGAAACGCTGGATAAATTGGCATTCACAATGAGTGACCCAGCTGCAAATGAAAAGCGTGCTGACAAACTTCTTGATGAGTGGCGAGATAGTATGTTGGAGAACTACAACGGTGATAAAAAAGAAGTAAACCACTTTCACTGTATGGCCCATGTATTGCTTGGGTTCCACAACTACAGAACTCCAGATGTTCGTGAATTTGAAAACAAATTGAAAGATGATACTGGGCCTCTTGGAAGAGATGCTATATCATTCTCCAACTCCTGGAAGAATAAAGACACTGTTGTAAGCCGTGTTGTTCGCACAACTTCTGACATATTTGGGGCAACTGGAGACCATTTGGGTGTACGTGATCGCTGGGAAGCCTACTGCGCTGAACACGGCATCAAATCTCTGATTGGAAATTACAAGGATAATCGTTTCAATGCCATTTTCCAAACATCAGCAGAAGTATTTCTTCATAGAGAAGACTTTCTTAAAGTTTTGTGCACTGTTTCGAAACCCAATTTCAAAATTAAAGCAGTGAAAGCAGACTTGGAGTCAAAAGAAATATGTTGTCTTTTACAGTGCCTTGGTCTCTTCTATTTAAAGTTAACTGGACCATATTGGAACCTTGTAACATGTGGGAAAGTACCATATTTTGAACTTTATACCCACATTGAAGACATTCACACGTTTTTGAAAGACTGTATAAAATCCCCAGAGCATCTACTGATTAAGAATCGGCATTGGTCATCAATCGACACACTGGACCTTGGACATGTGCCACACCGCACAAGGCTTGCCGCTAAACTGTTTTGTTTGATGCAGGAAACACGACAATTGGTGTTGAAAGTAGTGCCTATAGTAGCAGGTGCCATGTTAAAGTGCATTGAAAAACAGTTAGAGGACTTTCTTCCCGGTGGTAAATTTTACAATTCATCCAACCAAGGTGCTATTAAACAAACAAGATTTGCACCAGTGACAAACTTATCAGTGAACATCACTTTGGGGATCTAGATTCAAGTCAGAAAAGGAGACCAAATGCTTCCTTCCACCACCATTCCTCTATTCAAATGCTGAAGCGCAACAGAAAACCAATGATGGAGTGGTTAAAAAATATGGACTCCTCAGAAAAAACTGAGATTTTAACCTTAGCCAGAAGGGGAGGTAAAACACTTCGCCTCAAACATATAAATAGTGAAAAAGAGGTATTGCAGGAAATACATAGTGGCATGGTTGAAGAACAGAGTAGCATGGGGAAAAAACGTAAAGTGAAATTAAATAAAAACATCAGTGGAAAAAGAGCTAAAAAGGACAATCAACCTGTGCGATCCTTTGAAAACTTTCGTATCGGTGAATACGTTGCTGTTGCATATCAGGATCAGTGGTATCCAGGTGTTGTCGAGGATGTCATAGATGAGAGTCATGACTTCGTTCGATTGATGATACTGTGTCGAAAAAATGGATATTTCCAATGGCCATCTCGGGAAGACAAACAAGTCGTCAGTAGAGAGTTTGTTCTTTCGAAAAACTTTTCACCAGACTGTATTAGTTTGGGTCGTCAGTGGTATGTCAAGGAACATGAAGACATTGACACAACTTATGGGCAGTTTCATGCAACGTTCTTCTG
Source organism: Serripes groenlandicus (assembly GCA_031761405.1). NCBI lineage: Eukaryota > Metazoa > Mollusca > Bivalvia > Cardiida > Cardiidae > Serripes > Serripes groenlandicus. The sequence goes on from JASEVX010000001.1 coordinate 77,675,241, forward strand.
TTGAAACTGGTTGTATATAATTTTAATATGGATTTGATTTTTCAAAAAGATATGACTGTTGGTCTGTTCCTACATGTATATTATCCCTTTTCCCCATACAACACATCTGCAACAGACAAATTTGAAAACAAGATCTCTATAAATGAATATACAGTGTATCTATAAGTAAACTAAAAAACATTATGGCAAAAGGTGAAATAGTTCATCATGAGCAATTTCTCCTTAAGTCACAATGTTTTGAAAATGTGTCTGTATGTGGGAAGGGACCAAATATAGTTGGCCTTTTTCAACTGCACAATTTAACCTTTCCCATAATATATAGTAAATCTGCTGAAGACATGTTGTGTTTTTATGAATCTACATGAATGAACTATGATTTTGCTGGACAAATTTGTATTTTTCTTAATATTTTTAAAAAATGAAATTTGATTGTATGTCTTTATATAAACAACTATTTATTATAATAAAGTTAACATTTTTAATTTGCACTTTTACTTTATGATTACCTTTACCCTGAAAAATGTTTTGTTTTTATACTTGATCTATATTTTATAATTTTGTTGAACAAAATTAAAAAAAGAAGGATACTTGACGGTTTTCGGAAATATTACTTATTTCTGTGCTTAATATCCAAATGATTAAGAAACTGACCCCAGAGACAGGAGCTACAGGAGTTTGATTAAGATATCTTTAAAAATAAAAAAGATACAAGACCTTGAATGTAAAAGTATCAATATTTCGGTCTGCGGCCGCGCATCGATTTCCTATTAGTTATATGGCCCGAAAATTCTATAAAAGACGTGTTTTCTGAAATTTCAAATTCCTGTAACTTTAAGCTGTTTTAAAAACTTAAAAAGCTCTGGATTACACTATTTCATGGCTTTCTGAATCAGCTGTTTAAAGTCATATTTGAAGTGTTTGAAAAATCAGCTGTGGTTGCTAGTCAACTGTTTCTAATGCAACAAGTGTTTTCTATATAAGGGAAAGTATTATCACTGTTCTTCATTTTTTCAAGGTGACACATGCACAATTTTAAGAGGCACTTGGTTTTATGATGGAACATGGCAACCAGTAGAAGAGGGCTATGCCAAACAGATAGAAACAGAATATCTTGGAAAATTTCTTGGTAAACGTCTGGATGAATCAACAACTTTGACTGACAAGGGTCAGAAATATGGTAAGTAAATCCTAGAACGTTTGTTATTTTTGTCACAAGGAGAGAAAAACATGCAGCCAATCAGGGGCTCGAACCTGGGACCTCTCACTTTCAGGGCGAGAACTCTACTGACTGAGCTAACCAGGCCGCTTACATGTAATCTATTCAATTGTGTACTAGTTTAGACCGCAACATTTTCAATTTGGATGAGTTCATAATTAGAAAACAGTTCTAATTATCTAATTTGTGACAAATAGTCGTGACCTGTCATGAAACTTCCATTTTGATTCTAGATTAATTTATTTACCTGGTATGCTATTTTAAACTGTCTTATCAATATCAAAATCATTTACAATCTAAAAGTTGCTTGTTATGACTAACTTCTCTATTGCACATTTTCAATTTGGTAATATAACGATTCACCACAATAATGACTCGCTACATAACGATTCACCACATTTGTATAACGAATTGCCACAGGTTTAAAATGATATTTGGATGATACTGATTAAATAAGACTACAAAAGTCTTCTGTATTAGGTAATAGAAACAAAGAAAATCTTGTAAACACTCTTGAAACCAAATTTTTAATTTGAGCATGTTGAAAGTTTGTCTTGATGATAGGCTAAGTTAGAATATGGGTCATGTCAGGTAAAAAGCTTGGTCACTTGGCGAAATTAAAGGAAAATCTTGTTAACACTCTAGAGGCAGCAATTTTTACTTCAGCAGCTTGAAAATTTGTCAGATTTTTTTATTAATAATATCTAGGCCAAGTTTGAATATGGGTAATGTCTGGTAAAAAACTAGGTCACTAGGCTTAATTGAAGAAAAACTTGTTGACACTTTGGAGTTGTCATATTTTGCTCCAGCAGCATGAAACTGTGTCAGAATGGTTGTCTTGATGATATCTAGGCCAAGTTCAAATAGGGGTGATGTCCTATCAAAAACTAGGTCACTAGACCAAATTGAAGGAAAATCTTGTCACTCTGGAGGTCTCATTTTTAACTTGAGAATGTTGAACATTTCTAAGACTAATTGTGTTGATGGTATCTAGGATCTAGGCTTAGTTTGAATATAGGTCATGTCTGGTCAAAAACTAGGTCACTTCTTGATAGGCCAAATTCAAGAAAATATACCAGAATGATGATAATTATCTAGGCTAAGTATCAAAGTTGAAGGAAAATCATCTTTGTTAATACTCAGGAAGCCGTATTTCTACCTTGAGCATGTTGAAAGTTGTCCTGATGATATGTTGACCAAATGCAAATATTGGTCAGGTCATATCAAAAACAAGGTCACTTGTCCAAATTGAAGGGAATTCTTGTTGTCAATTGTATTAGGCTACCTGACTGCAAAATGAGTTGTTATGATTGACTATGGTTGACATAACACAGGTGAGCGATCACAGGCCATCATAAGCCTCTTGTTTGGAATTAGATCTAAATAATTTCTTCTTAATGTTTACTTAGTTAAGCATTCTTTCACTTTATTTGACAGTTGATGCTTTCAAATCTTTCATGTATTAGACAGCGACTTTGGCCCAGGAGATGTTTTATTTATCAATGTATCATTAGTATGTGCAATGTTAGCAATAAGCAAAACAAGTTTAGCTAGAATTCTTATTCTCTTCAATTTGATGCTTGTGCTTTCTGATGAAGTAAAACACTAAATAAGGACTGAATCTTATAATTGTTCTATTTCAGCATTATTAAACATACGATTTAAAGAGTTTTATTTGGAATGGTATACACCCAAAGATGTATTCATGTTCAGTGAATCAACGTCATCACGATTTATGAGAGCTGTTGGAAGTAAATTAGGGGTACAGCAATGTAAGTTCATAATTAGAATATTGATATTTTGTACAACCAGATTCACAGTAGAAAACAGCATGGCATGACAATATATGTAAATTGCTCATCTGTTGAAAATGTGTTTTTATATACATGTACATAAAATAAAATGCATGAGACTATGAAAATATTTTCACATTTTGCGTCTTAAAACAGTATGCAAGGCATATTTCCCTGCCCAGTACTTGTTAGTCACAGGGCTCAGGGAAAAGAATGTTGTTGCTACAATATAACTAAAATACTTTTGAAACAGCATAAAAGCCCAATGAATCAAGCATGCACCCACAATATATTTGGAGAAAAGCAAAAGGACATTTTTCTCTGATGTCACTAAAATTTTACTTGCATTGATTCAAAATATTCCATTTTATTCATTTTATCCATTTTAACATAGAAATGAAAACTGGGAATAAGGGAAACATTTGCACATTATCGGGTCACCTCAACAAAGATTAAATAGAGTTTATGCTGTGATGGCGTAGGTGTCTGGGTCGCCTTATGCAGGGCTGTCAAAATGTTTTGTTATAACAGATCAAATTAGAAAAGTAACCGATCAGGCATGGGGTCAGATCAAGGACAAATCCCTGGAAGGGGGCCCAGGGGAGCAAAACTAACAGATCAAAAGGTGATTTTAACAGACGATTTTGATCGGCAATCGGTTAATTTTGAAAACCCTGCTTATGGTTGACACATTTGCTTTATGGAGGAGGATGGTCTCGATCATGTTTTACTATTGCAGCTGGTTCCCGTCTTCACAGAGCTTACTGTTATGAAGCCGTAATGGAGGATAAACCAGCTGATATCACACATCTTGTGTTTGTTGTCCATGGTATTGGTCAGAAAATGGACACTGGACATATAGTCAGATGCACTCAAGAGTAAGTATTTTATAACCATGTGACAAAAATGTTTCTGATAGCTGAAAAAATTGATTTAACCCTTTCCCACACTATACAAATCTGCAGCAGACGATATATCGTCAACTGCTAGCGATAATTTCTATAAATGGGAGAACAATTGTCGCTAAGGAGAGAAACTTCTCATTATGAGCAACTGTTGATTTTGCCACAAGGCTTTCAAAAGTTGTCTACCGTAGAGGCTTCTGAAAGCGTCTTTATGTGGGAATGGGTTAGTGATTTTGATATTGAGTTGAAATCACTGTTAGAAAAGGAAAAATTGCTCAGCGTCACTCTTACTGAACTTTTAGTGTCAATAAGTGCTTTGAGTTAATTGGGTGTAGCTACTGGTAATTGGCAGGCAAAACATGTGTTCCTTCAAACACTCTTGTTATTTCAGATTGAGAGATAGAGTTCACCATGTGAAAAACAAAGTATTTCCAAACTTTGAACATCAGATGAACGAGAGGGCAGAGTTTCTACCTGTGGAATGGAGATCATCATTGAGATTAGATGGAGGTAACAGCTTGTTTACACTTATAGATCTATAGAAGCCAACATTACCATCTTCATGTTTCTTTCCCACAGCTCAGCTCCTTGGCAGTGGATGTGAATATATCCATGAATTTTTATACAGATTAACCCTTTCCCTCATACGACAATTCTGCAGCAGACGACTTTGAACGTATTTTGTCAAAACATAGAAAATCTCCATAATTGAATGGATAACCTATGACGAAAAGTGGAAAACATTGTGGCAAAAGGAGAAATTGCACGTTTTGTGCAATTTCTTCTTTTGTCACTATGTTTTCAAAAAGCTGTGCTGCAGAGGCGTCCGAACGCGCCTATATGAGGGAAAGGGTTAAGGTTGAATTTGTTTGCCAGAGGATAATTCTTTATTACCATTATTGTCCTTTGACCTGAGAAATTTGCAGAGTTTACGATTTTCACTCATTTTCTATGCCATGGATGTGGGTATCTCAATGATATGAGTGGTTAGTTGTGTCTTGTAAAGATAGAGATCGAGTTTAAATTTTGTTGCCATATATTTATTTTTAACCCTTTCCCACATTCAGCAAATCTGCAGAAGATTACTGTGAAAATATGTAGACCAACATATGAGATATCTTTTTTACAGAAAATATGATTGTTAAATAGATTTGAAAACATTGTGGCAAAAGTCATCTGCAACAAGTGCGTCATAATATGTCTGCAGAAATGTCTCTTACAGCGAAAAGGTAAATATTTTGTTATTTCTTAATTCTTTTATCGCTGGCTGATGTCCTCTCCAGACGTCATCAAATCATTGTGACGAAAAAAGAAATTGTTCAAAATGAGCATATTTTTTCTTTGCCAAAATGTTTTGAACTCTTTCCAAGAATTATGGTTTCAGTTATAGATCTTCTTCATAGTTCTGCTTTAATAGATGTTCATAAATGTCGTCTGTTGAAAAAAAAAATTGGGTGTGGGAAAGGGTTAATCCTTATTCTGATTCCAACTTCTTTTAAGTAAATTGACAACTATTAAAAATACTGTGGAGGGGGAAAAGTTAATTTTTAATATCAGGAAAACCTAATAACATTTTAATTTAGATAGTTGTTATTTTATGTTCAGTATTTGTGTCAATTATTTCAGATACAGTGGAGACCTTGACGCCACAGCGAATGAGGGCTATTAGGAACATGTTGAATGCTAGTGCAATGGACGTTTTATACTATACAAGTCCACTGTACAGAGCAGAGGTAATTAAAAAAAAAAAATCCCATATGAGCAGTCCCACGAGAAAACCAACATTATGGTCTCTGTGTAATGTGTTGGCCCAGATCAGCCTGCACAGTTTGGGCAGACTGATATGGGCCAACACATTCCGTCTCGGGCAGATAGAGGTATAGAGTAATGATTCCTGAAACAGACAATCCACATGAGGCAAAAGGTGTCTATCCAGGTAAGCCTGCGCAGCATGTTTAGGCTTATCTGGGTCGATACATTACGCAGAGGCCATTTTGTTGGTTTTTTCACAGAATGGCTCATTAATGAAGCAATTTAATGCACCTCCAGCTGAGAACTTGGGAAAACATTGTGGCAAACAGAGAATTTGCACATAATGAACTTTATCTCTCCTTTTGCCATAATTTTCTTCACCTGTATTCAATATATATGCTTTCATAATTTTGCTAAGATGTTTTCAAAGTAGGGTGCAGATTTGTTGTATATTGGGCAAGGTTGACTCATAAATCCAGAAAAATTCCAAACATTGAAAATTTAAAGAGAATATATACCAATTACTGTATATCCAATTAACCCTTTCCCTCATACGACAATTCTGCAGCAGACGACTTTGAACGTATTTTGTCAAAACATAGGAAATCTCCATAATTGAATGGATAACCTATGACTAAAAGTGGAAAACATTGTGGCAAAAAGAGAAATTGCACGTTTTGTGCAATTTCTTCTTTTGTCACTATGTTTTCAAAAAGCGGTCTGCTGCAGAGGCGTCAGAAAGCGTCTATATGAGGGAAAGGGTTAAAGAAAGTAATGAGTCGTCTGTTTGGGGAAATGCTTCAATTTACAAATGGGCTTAGTAAGTAATTAACTATTTTCTTACTCGTTTTTAAGCAATTTCTCCTTTTCCTACAATGATTTAAATTACCATTTAGAGAAGCATCAACTGCCTGTATTGGATAAAGAATTTGCTACAACATAACTCAAATTTGTGTTTCAGATCACTAGAAGTTTGGAAGAAGAGTTAAATAGACTGTATGACATGTTTTGTGAACGGCATCCTTATTTTGAACCTAATGGAGGAAAAGTCTCAATGGTTGCTCATTCTCTAGGTGCGTAGATATGATATTTCCTTTTATATGGTTAACCCTTTTCCTCATATAAATGCTTTTGGACGCCTCTGCAGCAGACGGCTTTTTGAAAACATAGTGACAAAAGAAGAAATTGCACAAAAACATGCAATTTCTCCTTTTGCCACAATGTTTTCCACTTTTAGTCATAGGTTATCCATTCAGTTATGGAGATTTTCTATGTTTTGACAAAATACATTTAAAGTCGTCTGCTGCAGAGTTGTCGTATGAGGGAAAGGGTTAATATCTGTAACTTTTCTCTATACAATATGTTTTCTTTGAACATTACCTGCTGTTGAATTTTAAATTGATTGATTTGTAAATTCTAAACATTTGTAGAAAGAAAACTGAAAATTTAACGAAAACTATTGAGCAGAAAATATTGTTTGAAAAGAAGTTCACTACAGATGAGTCATTAGTTTTCTATATCAGATGACTATGACAAAATTATCATTTAGATGGGCAAAATTAGAAAAGTTTCTGCTTTCGATGAAAGTTTAATTCTTGAATATGCATTTAGTTTAAAATGTTGTTGCAATACTTCTCATTTTTAGCTCGCCTATTCGAAGAAATAGGGGAGCTTATGTTATCACCCCGGCGTCCGCGTTGGCGTTGGCGTCCGCGTTGCCAGCTTGGTCAAACCTTTGCGTGCAAGGCCTTTTCTCAGACACTGTGTATGCTGTTGCTTTGAAACTTTACACACTTATTCAGGATCATTAGGGGACCTTGTATGTCAAGTCCCATAACTCTGGAATTGATTTTGACTGAATTGTGCCCCTTTTTGGACTTAGAAATTTGGTCAAACCTTTGTGTGCAAGGCCTTTTCTCAGACACTGTGTATGCTGTTGCTTTCAAACTTCACACACTTATTCAGGGTCATTAGGGGACCTTGTATGTCAAGTCCCATAACTCTGGAATGGATTTTGACTGAATTGTGCCCCTTTTTCGACTTAGAATTTTGGTCAAATCTTTGCGTGCAAGGCCTTTTCTCAGACACTGTGTATGCTGTTGCTTTGAAACTTCACAGACTTATTCAGGATCATTAGGGGACCTTGTATGTCAAGTCCCATAACTCTGGAATGGATTTTGACTGAATTGTGCCCCTTTTTGGACTTAGAAATTGGGTCAAACCTTTGTGTGCAAGGCCTTTTCTCAGACACTGTGTATGCTGTTGCTTTCAAACTTCACACACATATTCAGGGTCATTAGGGGACCTTGTATGTCAAGTCCCATAACTCTGGAATGGATTTTGACTGAATTGTGCCCCTTTTTCGACTTAGAATTTTGGTCAAACCTTTGCGTGCCAGGCCTTTTCTCAGACACTGTGTATGCTGTTGCTTTGAAACTTCACACACTTATTCAGGATCATTAGGGGACCTTGTATGGCGTTGGTATCAGCGTTGCCAGGTTAAGATTTGCATGCAAGTATTGAAAATTTGTGATATCTTGCAATAAATAATAGTGTGTGGTTTTATCTGATACTGATACTGTAAGTCTTCGGTATTATGTTCACTATTGGCATACATCGTATATAAACCAATTTACAGATTTAAAAGGCCTGTATGGACTTGGTTAACATTTGCATGGAAGTATTGAACAGGTGTATTATCTTGCAATAGGTGATACTGTGTGACTTTACCTAATGCTATAACTGTTCTGAAGTAGGCCCTGATAGGCGAGCTATATTGTCATCCGACAACTCTTGTTTTCTAAAGCTATCTACTGTGGATGTGTAAAGATTTGTCTGACTGTGGGAAAGGGTTAACCCTTTCCCTCATATGACAACTCTGCAGCAGACGAATTTGAACATATTTTGCCAAAAATTAGAAAATCTCTATAATTGAATGGATTACCTAAGACTAAATGTGGAAAACATTGTGGCAAAAGGAGAAATTGCTCGTTTTGACCAATTTTTTCTTTTGTCAATATGTTTTCAAAAAGCTGTCTGCTGAAGAGGTGTCAGAAAGCGTCTATATGAGGGAAAGGGTTAAGTATATGATCCATTATTTATGCTTCAGGGAGTGTGATTACATATGATATCCTGTCAGGATGGAACCCACTATTGCTTTATGACCAGTTTGTCACATCAGTCATAGTAAGTATCCTATCATTAATGCTCATTGATAACTTAACCCTTTCCCTCATATAGATGCTTTCTCTACATTTTCAAATGGAATTTGGTTCACATGTTCCTAGGAACAATAGGCATGCCTTTACCAAGTCACATAACTCTGGCTTTAATAATTATTAAGGAGTGCTCCTTTTTTGACTTTTAAAGACAAATACAGACGCAGCTTTGCCATAAGTGGGAAAAAAAAAGAGGTTTTTTCATTCAGTATCTAAACCATTTTTATAGTCTGTTTGAACTATAAATCATCTGACAGAAATACAATACTTTTGGAAAATCTTGGCAAATGCAAGTTTGGCTTTTAGACAGAATATAAAATATTTCGAGAAAAAAATAAATTGTAATCTATCTTTTATTGATATATCTTGGAGGTTTGTTCCTTTATTTTTTTGTGTCTCGAATTTCTTTCATAATATACTGAACACAACTAGCTATCGTGAGTATCGTCCCATATATACCTTTTTTAATTCAATTATATTAAAAAATTCAACTTTCATTGAGAGAGACTTGCCATGATCTTGTGTATATGTTTTCATAGTCATCTGCTGCAGTTTTTATGTGAATTTGAAAGGGTTAATATTTCTTATACATGATTGTTTCAGGAAGAAGAAAAAGAACAAGCTGCTGGATCTGCAGAACTGCTAGAAGAACTCGACAAAGCTAAGAAAAGGTCTGTCTCTCTCATTGAGTGTCCTCTTTTAAACCTTTACCAAATTGATCAAATGAGCCGTCCTGTGAGAAAACCAACATTGGGGACTCGGCATTAAGTATCGATTCGAATCAGCCTAAGCATGCCACATAGGCTTACGCGGATAGACACTTTTCGCCTCCTGTGGATTTTCAGTTTCAGGAATCATTACTCTATACCTCTATCCCACTGAGACGGAATGTGTTGGCCTGGATCAGTGCACGGACTGCACAGACTTATCTGGGTCGATACATTAGGCAGAGCCCATACTGTTGGTTTTCTTGCCGGATGGCTCAAATGTCATATTCCCCTCCTTTGTGCTTAGGATTGTTTGGTTAGCATGAAGACTGACTAGCTAGTATCAGGATAAATTGACCAGTTGAAAGATTTGTTGAAAGCAGTATAAAATGCCATGAAATAAACTAACAAACGTATTAACTTTTCTCTTGAATGTTACAGGGTAACAGAATTGGAAAGCTGCCTGCAAACAGTTAGGGACAAACAACATAAATCTAACCCATTAAACTTCAAGGTATTATATATTACATATATTTGTTAGTTTTTAAAATGCTTAAAAACCTTATAGTTAAAAAAAAATGCGAAATAAAGTACTGAGTGTACACTTTTTAGACTAGTATGTAGAAAGTATGTAAGAATTTTTTTTTTCCTTCCATGTATATAATAAAAGGATCATTATTACTGCAAGTTAACCTAGGGAGAATTTGTATTCTTAACCCTTTCGCTCATACGGCAATTCTGCAGCAGACGACTTTGAACATATTTTGTCAAGAAATAGAAAATCTCTATAATTGAATGGATAACCTATGACTTAAAGTGGAAAACATTGTGTCAAAAGGAGAAATTGCACGTTTTGTGCAATTTCTTCTTTTGTCACTATGTTTTCAAAAAGCTGTCTGCTGCAGAGGCGTCAGAAAGCGTCTATATGAGGGAAAGGGTTAACCCTTTTTGCTGGAATCATTTAATCACTGTCAATTGTTCTGTATAAAATCTTATAGCTTAAACATGTACTGGAGCAGAATAAACCTCCAGATCGACCTCATCACTAGTAACCCTACTTAATCATTTTCCCTTTACAGATAACTTTGGAAACATTGTTTTAAATTAAGAAATTGCTCAAATTAAGCAATACATCTTTTCCTACTATGTGTTCAATTGTGTATCAATATTAATTGTTTTTCACTTACATAAAGATAAACTGTTTTCCACTGACATCAACGTTTCAGTACAACACTTTGAAAACATGTATGTTTTATGGAAACTCTCTATAACTAAAAGGTAAGTCATTGAACAGAGTTGAAAACAGTTTTGCAAAAGGAGAAATTGCTCATTATGTGTCAGAAAGCATTTATATATGGAAAAGGCTTAAACTAATTTTCCTGATTATTCAATATAATATATTATATTTATCCTCAGATATTTCCAAAGTAGACAACAGTGAAATAGTATTTTAGATGAATGATTATTCCATTGTTTCAGGTGGAAAATCTGTTTTGTCTTGGTTCACCCCTGGGTGTATTTCTTGCCTTACGAGGTATCCGTCCACAGGCTAAAGGAACACTAGACCATATCATAGCAATGAACTCCTGTAAACGTCTGTTTAATGTGTACCATCCTACTGATCCAGTGGTAAGTTAACCTCTAATGATTATCTAACCCTTCTGAAAAAGTCTGACCTGTCAGGAGGTTGCTTGTTCATTCCCCGCCCAGGTCATACCTTAGACTTTTTAAAATGGTATTAATGGCTGCCCTCCATGGCGCTCAGGTTTGCGAGGTTAGCATTATGACTGACTGGTTGATGTCAGGATAAATGGACAAAAAGTACTGGTAAGTTACGGAGGAAATCATGTGATATAACTGAAAAATTGTTGAAAGCGGCGTAAAACACCAAACAATCAATCAATCAAGTGACCTGTCAAGGATTCAAACTCTTGTCTCGGAGGCAAACACTACCACATCGCTAAAAAAGCTAGCATCTCTAGCATCACAGTATAAGTATTCCTTATACAAACATATAGCTACATAATGTCTATATCTATATCTTCTACAATTTGACATTTATCCCCAACATCCCTAAACAAAGATTGTCTGGGGTACTCTGGTATCAACGTGTCAAGGGTTTACCCATTCCCACTAAAACAATAAATCTGCACTAGACGACGAATTATAAACTTTGTGGCAAAAGGAAAAATGCTCATTATATTTTCAAAAGTAGTCTGTTCAAGATGCAAGTGCAAGACATGATTTTGGATCATATCAGATGACATGTTTTTGAGTAATTTCCCTTTGATGGTTCACTTTTTACATACTATCAGAGAAGTTTGCAGGGGTATTTGTCAGCATGTGACCGTACTTAATAATGTGGAAAAATCACCCAACCAATGATGATGGTACATGTATTTTAATTAGATTGTACATAAGATCAGATGTGTTATGGTCACTTTTGAAAACCTTGTGTTGTGACAGTGTTTTTGTTCTACTTTCCCACATACAACACATTTTGCAGCAGTCGACTTTGAAAACATCTTGACAATTTATGGTAGATCTCTATAAATGAAAGTATAGCAGTTGAATAGAGTTGACAATATTGTGGCAAAAGGAGAAATAGCTCTGTAGAGACAGATATCTTGTTTGTATTAACCCTTTTCCTCATATAGACGCTTTCTGACGCCTCTGCAGCAGAAAGCTTTTTGAAAACAAAGTGACAAAAACAAGCAATTTCTTCTTTTGCCACAATGTTTTATACTTTTAGTCATAGGTTATCCTTTCAATTAAAGAGATTTTCTAATTTTTGACAAAATATGTTCAAAGTCGTCTGCTGCATGAATTGTAGTATGAGGGAAAGGGTTAATTTGAAGCAGCCTAATTTACATTTCTCCATCACAGGCTTACAGACTAGAACCGTTAGTGCTGAAACATTATTCCACAGTTAAACCACTTGAGATTTACAAATATGACACCCAAGGCAAAACACCATATGTGAAAATGAAAACGCAGGCTTTTAAAGCTTTCGAGGTATAGATTTCAGTTGATACTTAACTTTATCTTAATCATTAATGTAATATATTCATGATTGTATGTTGTTATCTGGGCCGGAGGCCAATATTATTGTAATTACTGAATAAATAGAGAATTTTATGTCCCTGATGTCACGCGCGTGCACAAATACGCGCCGAATTACATTGTGTACACACGTCATACGGAAGCTTAAGAGTTTCGACTGAAACAGAAAATCCACAGGAGTCAAAACGTGTCTGTCCGGTTTAGCCTGTGTGGCATGCTTAAGGGGATCCAAGTCGATACTTTTGGCAGCCAAAACAATTGGTTTTCTGGTGGAATGACTTATTTATATTTCAGAAAAGTAGTTCCAGCGATTACGTCATTTCTAAAAATAAGTGGACTGATAAAGATAAAAGTTTACCATACCAGTAGACATGTAAACAAAAGGTTTATCATACTAGTGTTATGCATCACGTAATCTGCTCATTGCATGATAAACTGTAAACTTAATCATTGAAAACACTTACAACATATTTGTGATTTCTAGAAATATGGAAATATCTTTTTGTCAAAAAGTGTAAATAGTTTCCGAAGCCATCTTTCTCAGGCATTGGGTTCATCAGTAGCTGTTTACCTTACAATTAGAATGTTTTTTAACCTTTTCCCTCATACGACAATTCTGCAGCAGACGACTTTGAACGTATTTTGTCAAAACATAGAAAATCTCAATAATTGAATGGATAACCTATGACAAAAAGTGGAAAACATTGTGGCAAAAGGAGAAATTGCACGTTTTGTGCAATTTCTCCTTTTGTCACTATGTTTTCAAAAAGCCATCTGCTGCAGAGGTGTCAGAAAGCGTCTATATGAGGGAAAGGGTTAACCTTTTCCCTCATACGACAATTCTGCAGCAGACAACTTTTTTGTCACATATTTTGTCAAAGAATAGAAAATCTCTATAATTGAATGGATAGCCTATGACTAAAAGTGGAAACATATTGGCAAAAGGAGAAATTGCTCGTTTTGAGCAATTTCTTCTTTTGTCACTATGTTTTCAAAAAGCTGTCAGAAAGGAGTAGAAAAGCAAAGTCAGAAGAACCGGTGAATCAACAATGTGAGATATGCAAAGTCTTGCCTTCACCGTTAGAAATCTTCTTCTCAAAATGTATAGGCATGCTTTTCCAATTATTTTATAGAAATGTTCCCAGGTTGACCTTCTAGCAGATTCTTTCAAGATTTTCTTAATTTTAGCTGCCAGGGGACGGAACTTTCATTTATCTTATGCCTAAGTGAAAACTTTGAAACTCTTCTTCTCAGATCAAATTATTCCATACAAATCTACCAGATTCCTTCTAACCATGTTGATTGGTCAAAAACATAGACACTAGGGTCAGGCCTATTTTACCCTTTATTGATAAAGTGTAAACTGTAACATCCTTTTTATAAGAAATATTTTGGCCATATTTTCAAATTATTTCATATGAAATTCTCTACTCAGATTTTGTCAAGCCATAATGATTGTTAGATCAAAGGTTTAGTTGGATAATAAGATAGATATTGTGGGGAAAACAGCTAAATACCCTTCCTTATCTGGACCTATAAACCTGATTTTTCGATTTATTTTATAGAACCAGATACCTTCATATGTTGTTTGGTCAAAGTACAGGACCACTAGGGGTTGGAGCTGTATGGCCAAAGTGTAAACTTATGAATATATCTCATAAGAAAACTTCTGTCCAATTTTGAAATGCTTTTACAAAGATATGTATTTGGTGGCCTTTCAGTTTCCTCTAGTCATATTAATTTGAAAAAATACATAGGGAACAGTGGAAAGTGTTATTTTGCCTTATGGCAGTCGAGCGATACTTGGGGAGGGGGTGCTTCTTGTTACATAAGCTACACATATGGTTCTTCTAAATGCAGATGGATAGTTAACCTTTTCCCACATAAAACAAATCTGCAGCAGACGACTTTAAAAATGGTCAATAAAAAAAATATAGAAAATCCCTATAAATGAAAGTATAATTATTGAATAGAGTAGAAAACATCTTTGCAAAAGGAATAATGGATCATCATGTGCAATTTCTTCTTTTGTCACAATGTTCTCAAAAAGTTGTTTGCAGTAGATGCATCGAAAGGCATCTGCAAGTGGGAAAGGGTAAGAGGTGAGACTATGCATATGCACAGGCTCACCGATGCCTTCATTGTATACACATGTAACTGGACTGCTAATTGCCTGGTGCACATGTATTTTAATGTAGGGGTCAACAGAGAAGTTAGATGACAAGTGTGATACGTCAGACAAGGACAGTGTAGACAGTGGGTCTGTTCATTCTAAGGAAGGTTCTCCTGCTAAAAAGAAAATTTATTTTGGAAAAGGTAACAGTTTGTTTATAAGAGTGTCCAAAGTTTGACTGACAGATGATTGTTATACCCTGCCAAGTTAAGTGACAGAGAGGTTTTGTAAAACATAAGTGCATTGTTACCTTTCCCACATAAAGCAGATCTGCATCAAATGGTTTAAAAAAAAAATAGGCCATAATATAATAATGAAAATATAATAAAATAAAACAGAAAACATTGTGGTAAAAGGAAGATTTGCTCATTATGAGCATTTTCTTCTTTTGCAAAAATGTTTTAAAAAAGAATCTGCTGTTGATGTGTCAATAGGCGTATATGATAAGGAAAAGGTTGAATTGGTAACCTGATATAAATTTGTCAGTTTCTTCTCCTTTGTCCATCTTGGAAGAAAAATGTAACACTTGTTATAAGTTCACCTAAGCACGAAGTGCGAGCTGAGCTTTTGTGATCACTCACCATCCGGTGTCGTAGTCGTTGTCGTCTGTACGTCCGTCTGTTAACAATTTCCTACAAATTACTTCTCCTACTAAACCAATGGACTGAATTCTAAATAAATTATTAGGAATGTTCCTTAGGTGGTCCTTGTTTAAGTTGTTCAAAAAGTATAATTCCAAGTAGAACTTTGGTTGCTGTGGCATCAGAAAAGGGGAAAATTGCCAAAACTTTAAAAATCTTCTTGTCCAACAGTACTGGCTAGATTTGAAAATTTATTTTGCACAAACGTTCCTTGGGGTACCCTCTACCAAGATTGTTCAAATTATTACGATCCGTTGAAAAACATGACAGCCAGGGGACGGAGCTCGTTTACATTATGTGTGCATTGTAAACTCTTTAAAAATCTTCTTGTCCAAAAGTACCGGCCCAATTTAAAGATAATTTAACACAAATGTTCCTTGGGGGACCTTATACCAAGGTTGTTCAAATTAATCCGATCCGTTGAAAAACATGGCCGCCAGGGGCAGGGCTTGTTGTCCCCCGCTTTAGCGAAAGCGTGGGGACTATTAGTTCTCGTTCGTCAGTCCGTCAGTCAGTCCGTCCGTCAGTCCCTCCGTCACAAAAACTTTAACCTTGGTCATAACTTCTGAACCGTAATAGGTACTGCTTTCATATTTCACATGTGTATTCCTTGTGACAACCCCTTTCCATCAATACCAATTTTTGACCTTGTGACCTTGACCCTGGCGGGGGACCATAATTCTCTGAATTTGCTTGTTTTCCTTATATTTCCATTGTAAAAATGTTCCATTGGTGACCGTTTACAAGATTTTTAAAATTATTCCAATCTGATTAAAAACATGGCCGGAATGGGGCGGGGCTTTGTTTAGCTTATATTTAATATAGTGAAAACTTAAAAAAAAATATTGTATTAAATCACTGGCCTGATTTGAAAATAATTTGGCACAAATGTTCCTTGTGTGACCCTCTGCCAAGGTTGATCAATTTATTCTGATCCGTTGAAAAACATAGCCACCAGGGGGTTCGCTTGTTTTCCTTATATGTATAGATTAAAAACTATTGAAGTTCTATTAAATCAGGTGAGCGATATAGGGCAATCATGGCGCTCTTGTTCTTTAATGTTTCAAAATCACCTGCTGCAGATTTGTCGTATGTGGGAAAGTGTGTCTTGTAGATAGGTAATTTCTATCAGGAAAAGTATTCAATATTTTTATTGAATTCTCTTGTGACTCCTATACAGCTCTGTAGTTATTGGACTCTGTCAAATTTAGAAGGTGAATGTACTAATTCCAACATATACTTTAACATATAGCATTGACAACCTATATATATCACTAATGCTTAGTTTAGTTTAAACTTATGAATTTTACATTTATTGTGGGAAAAAAAATCCATTTGTTATAATGACTCTCAATGGCTGCTTCCTGGAGACCTAATAAGTACTTATGCCCCTTGTATGGAAAGATCCTTAACCCTTTCCCTCATACGACAATTCTGCAGCAGACGACTTTGAACATATTTTGTCAAAAAATGGAAAATCTCTATAATTGAATGGATAACCTATGACAAAAAGTGGAAAACATTGTGGCAAAAGGAGAAATTGCACGTTTTGTGCAATTTCTTCTTTTGTCACTATGTTTTCAAAAAGCCGTCTGCTGCAGAGGCGTCGGAAAGCGTCTATATGAGGGAAAGGGTTAATGCTTCTTTACATGGACAATGATGTAGCATAGACAATCTTTTCATGTTGACGATGGTTTATTTCAGAGACAATGATGTGGCATAGACAACCTTTATATGTCAACAATGGTTCATTACAAAGACAACCTTTATATGTCAACAATGGTTTATTACAAAGACAACCTTTATATGTCAACAATGGTTCATTACAAAGACAACCTTTATATGTCGACAATGGTTTATTACAAAGACAACCTTTATATGTCAACAATGGTTTATTACAAAGACAACCTTTATATGTCAACAAAAGTTCATTACAAAGACAACCTTTATATGTCAACAATGGTTTATTACAAAGACAACCTTTATATGTCAACAATGGTTTATTACAAAGACAACCTTTATATGTCAACAATAGTTCATTACAAAGACAACCTTTATATGTCAACAATAGTTCATTACAAAGACAACCTTTATATGTCAACAATGGTTTATTACAAAGACAACCTTTATATGTCAACAATAGTTCATTACAAAGACAACCTTTATATGTCAACAATGGTTTATTACAAAGACAACCTTTGTATGTCATCAATGGTTCATTACAAAGACAACCTTTATATGTCAACAATAGTTCATTACAAAGACAACCTTTATATGTCAACAATAGTTCATTACAAAGACAACCTTTATATGTCAACAATGGTTCATTACAAAGACAGCCTTTATATGTCAACAATGGTTCATTACAAAGACAACCTTTATATGTCAACAATGGTTCATTACAAAGACATAATGTAACAAAGAAATTACTTAATATGAAACTGTTACAAAAATAATTATTTCCATTTGGTCCTTTGTAGCAATTTCATAGTATATTGTGGAATTAAATGTAAAGCATATTTTGCAATTAAGAGAGGATATTTGAGGTGCTCCTTCAAAACCAAGTACTTTGCAAACAGTTTTTTAGGTCCAGATCGTTCTTCACATTCATGCAGTTTTGATCTGGCAATTCCTTGTTCACCTATTAACAAAATAATTCATTGTGTACTAGTACATGTACAGGCATTCACAAGCTTAATTGTTCAAAAAGTCTTAATTTATGAGAGACTATGTGTGGAAAAACTCCACTTAAATGCGTTACTGGTTTGTACCAATTTGTCAACACACAAGGTAGAATGCAGTCTACTCATTACAAATCAGTTAGAACCTTAATGTATAATAATGTACTTTTATCATCAAAAGTATTCGACCTGATGATTATGAATTAACTGGGAAATTACATATTAGTGAAATTAACTCTAACCAAAATAATATACCCGTTTTACAGTAAAAGATATGACATTAAGTTATCATTGATATCTAACCCTTTTTTTACATACAGACCTATTTTGATGTTTCTGCACCAGACAACTACATGTGATGCAAAGTTTGTTGCAAAAGGAGAACAATCATGATAAATAATGTCGATGTCTCCTTTATCAACAATGCTTTCACCTCTATTTAATAATTATAAGTCAATTTTACAGAGATTTTCCATATTTTTTCCAGATCTTTTCAAATTTGTCTACTACACATTTGTTGTATGTGGTAAAGGGTAAATAGACTCTGTTAGAGGTGAAAGTATTTCAATTTCACATCTTGATGCCTCTTATATACCTTAATTGATCTTTCTCCTGTTTCCAGAATGTTTTCAAAAGTCTGTTGCTGTAGAAATGTCAAAGGTTGTATGCATTGTGTAAAGATTTAACAAGTAATAACTGTAGTTATAAATTGTGTTTTCCTTTAGTGAATAAACAAGTTGGTGGTTGGTTTAACAGTTTTACAAAGAGTATGAGCATGGATGATGACGCAATGAGTGCTGAACTAAAAATGTTTAACAAAATGCAGAAAGAGGCGGAACTACAAGAGAAATCCACACTCACTCACCTAACTTCCAGTAACTCAGAGGATATGGATCAAACAGGTTCTTTTGATTAGAATATATTACATATTTTATGTTATATCATAAATGACGTCGCCGGGAGTGTAATAAAGCCATTGAATAAATTGCGTATTCAACTAGTGTAATAACAATGCTACGTAACGTGACGTCATAATGTAACGTTTAGCGTTGTAAATACGCGCGCTTTATAGCGACGTTTATATGGATATAGCGCTGTAAATTATTAAATTAGTATTTATGATATAAAAAGAACATTACATTCGTGGACATTCAATACGAAATTTATTAAACTCGTTTTCTAAAAGTGATAAAAATCGCCAAGGCTCGTTCTTATCAATTTCAGAAAACTCGCTTAATAAATTCCGTATTGAATGACCACTCATGTAATATCCTCTATAAAATTTATAAAAATATATAGGAATGAATAAATTGTATCAATGGAAGAATTTCAGTAGCCCCTATGATATGAAATGACATCATAACAATCTGAGCCTGTCTTATGGTTTTGGATCTTAACCGTTTCCCTCATACAACAATTCTGCAGCAGACGACTTAAAACAAATTTTGTCAAAACATAGAAAATCTCTATAATTGAATGGATAACCTAAGACGAAAAGTTGAAAACATTGTGGCAAAAGGAGAAATTGCTCATTTTGAGCAATTTCTTCTTTTGTCACTATGTTTTCAAAAAGCTGTCTGCTGCAGAGGCATCAGAAAGCGTCTATATGAGGGAAAGGGTTAATGCATCTGCTTACAATGAAGACATCTGCACAGTCTCACCACTGAGTCACCAGAGTTAGTCCCTCTACATGTAATTTAGTCCTAGATGCATTTTTTGACAAAAAGCTTGAAGGGTAGCCAGCCACACTAGCTTTGCACCAGTTACCTTTATATGATCTCATTACAGAGAGTAAATAAGACCCTAAATCGATGGACTTTGCTCATTATATGATATCTAGATGGCGATTCGTGTCTTCACATCACCAATCATATATGAGCAGTCCCGTGAGAAAACCAACATTTTGCGTAAAGTATCGACCCGGATCAGCCTAAGCATTCTGTGCAGGCTTACCCAGATCGACACTTTTCGCCTCCTGTGGATTTCCTGTTTCAGGAATCATTACTCTATACCTCTATTCCGCTGAGACGGAATGTGTTGGCTCAGATCAGTCTGCGTGGACTGCACAGGCTGCTCTGTGTCTATACATTACGCAGAGGCAATAATGTGGGTTTTCCTGTGCGACGGTTCATATGAAATATATGATTTATTTTCTGTCAAATGTTCGATACTGGATTTCTATCCTTGGTGATATTGACCTGTGGAAGGTTACTGGTATCAGCATCAAACATTATTGACCCTTTGTACTTTTGATCATATACCTGCATAATATGCATATTGTCTAGGGCATATATGCATGCAAAATATCAGGGGAAATTCCGACACAACAGATAAAAAAAAAATCCATATTTGTATAGGTCAAATATGTAAGCAAATATGGTAATGTGACACCACTCACACACACCATTCATAAATAATATTTGATGTGAAAAATGAGTGATTACATTATTGCAAACATTTAAATATGGACATGTATAAATGTACTTTATCTTTTGTTGTCTTTGAAGTTAACCCTTTCCCTCATATACACGCTTTCTGACGCCTCTACAGCAGACGGCTTTTTGAAAACATAGTGACAAAAGAAGAAATTGCACAAAACGTGTAATTTCTCCTTTTGCCACAATGTTTTCCACTTTTGGTCATAAGTTATCCATTCAATTAAAGAGATTTTCCATTTTCAAAGTCATCTGCTGCAGAATTTTAGTATGGGGGAAAGGGTTAAGTAGGTTTATAATAAAAGTAATACTATTTAGCAGTACCATTACATAGCACTGAAGTTTGCTACTCAGAGAGTTATCAATTTTCTCAAATGCATTTTAGTAAAATGCAAAATGATGTAACACTACTCCAAAATATTACATTTCCCTATTTACCCTTTCCCGCAAACAGTCGCATTTTGATGACAATTTTTGGAAACATCATGACAAAAGTGGGAAAAGGTTAAGCCTGTACTAACTTATTATTTGTCATGTAGTACTAATTAGACCAAAATATTCTTTTAGATGTTCTATTGTACAGCTTTTTTCCTCTCTGTGAATCATAATTTTGCCTATCTCCCACAAATCTATCCCAAAATCGATGGCTTCAGGCAGAACATCTTGTTACATACCGTTTTTACATGAAACACAAAGTATGTTAACCCTTTCCCTCATATAGACGCTTTCTGACGCCTCTGCAGCAGACGGCTTTTTGAAAACATAGTGACAAAAGCAGAAATTGCACATAACGTGCAATTTCTCCTTTTGCCACAATGTTTTCCACCTTTTTGTCATAGGTTATCCATTCAATTATGGAGATTTTCTATTTTTTGACAAAATAGGTTCAAAGTCGTCTGCTGCAGATTTATGAGGGAAAGGGTTAATGTATTCTTTTATTCTAATCAGAAAGAAACTTTTGTATCAAGAATGACTTTCATTATGCCAGATTTCTGACCCCTTTCCCACATACAACAAATTAGCAGCAGACTTATTTGAAAAACAATAGAAAATAACTGTAAAAGAAAGTATAATTGCTGAATCGAGTTTAACCCTTTCCCTCATACGACAAATCTGCAGCAGACGACTTTGAACGTATTTTGTCAAAACATAGAAAATCTCCATAATTGAATGGATAACCTATGACAAAAAGTGGAAAACATTGTGGCAAAAGGAGAAATTTCACTTTTTGTGCAATTTCTTCTTTTGTCACTATGTTTTCAAAAAGCCGTCTGCTGCAAGGTGTCAGAAAGCGTCTATATGAGGGAAAGGGTTAAAACATTGTCGCAAAAGGAGATATTGCTCATTATGAGAAAAATTCATTTTGCCACTTTGTTTTGGCTATTTAAAATGTTGGTGGATACTAGATAGTGATGATCGACCTTTGTTTGCATTGCTCGTCGATCCAACAAGATAACCTTTTCAATTGACTTGGCCCGATTTCCAGTAGCTCAGTGAATAGCGACGCAGGCTGTCTATCCAGGGATTGTGAGTTTGAACCCCAGCTTGGCGAAGATCCTTTCCCATATTGATAAAAGTCAATGCAACAGGGGTCATTTGTCTTCCACTAATGGGCTTACAGTTTATGTGGAAAAGCAGCCAGTTGCTCGGAAAGATTGTTGTGTGAAGTACTGGTGTGGGAAAGGCAGGAAACACACTGGTGGGTGAATTGGTTGGCGTGATATGACATAATGTTTTAAAACTGTTAAATTCAAATCAATTAATGAATTAATTGACTTGGATCTTTGATTCTTTTTTTATTATCAGATCTAGAGTATCGACTTGACTACCAGCTGAAAGATAGTGGTGGACTGACTGGTGGCTACATTTCCATGGCAACTTCACATACATCCTATTGGTCTAACAAGGACATTGCATGTTTTCTACTGACCCATCTACACATGTCATTACAGTAGGATTCACTCTGGACAGTTTGGTGCTAAAGATGGTGTTATGTGGTTTGTCAAAATAACCTTGATTTTCTTACAGGACAAGCAATTAACCCCTGTCCTGCTGAGTGTGTGCAACTAGAATAACTGCTCTTGAATTTTGATAATGTTCTTTCATTATATTGAATAGAGTTTGCTTAGATTTGATAAACTGATATATATTGTTCTCGCATTTTTGATTAATTTAAAGTATTGCATGATAAGCAAATGTTGTCTAAAGTCAAGTATAGCATGATAAGCAAATGTTGTCTAAAGTCAAGAATAGCATGATAAGCAAATGTTATCTTAAGTCAAGTATAGTATGATAAGCAAATGTTGTATAAAGTCAAGTATAACATGATATGCAAATATGCAGCAGACGACTTTGAAACCATTTAGTCGAAAGTACGGAAACTCTCTATGAATGGAAAAACACTTATTGAATACAGATGAAAACATTGTGTCAAAATGAAAAATAGCTCATTATGAGCAATTTATTCGTTTGCCACAATATTTTCAAAAGGTGTCTGCTGCAGAGGCGTCAGAAAGGGTCAACATGTGGGAAAGGGTTTCCATTCAGTATATCATGATAAGCAAATGTATTTTAAAGTCAAGTAAGTCATGATAAGCAAATATACTTAAAAGTCAAGTAAGACATGATAAGCAAATATTGATTAACATTGACTATGACAAATCTTTATTGAAGTACTTTAGGCAACCTGCCCATAATACACAAAATGATAAAAATACATTTAAATGTATTACATTCTTATTTATGCCCCTTAAACTAAATACTCTTTCAATAACATGTAGATGTAGGTGCTTTTTTTCATATTTCAGATTTGTTATAATTGGGAATGGGTTAACTTCATTAATTTTTTCTGTTGGCTCCAAGCCAAGCCCCGGTAGTTCAGTCGGTAGAGACACGGTCTGTCAATCCAGGGGTTGTGAGTTTGAACCCCAGAGTCATTGTGACAAGCGTCATTCGTTTTCCGACAATGGGCTAACAGTCTATGTGGAAAAGCAGCCAGTTGCTTGGAAAGATTATTGTGTGGATTACTGGTGTGAGAAAGCCAGGAAACACATGAGAAGCTGAACTGGCCGCCTCGATATGACTGAAAAATTGTTGAAGTCGGCAGTAAAACCCC
Organism: Serripes groenlandicus; assembly: GCA_031761405.1. NCBI lineage: Eukaryota > Metazoa > Mollusca > Bivalvia > Cardiida > Cardiidae > Serripes > Serripes groenlandicus. Next base: position 77,698,940 of record JASEVX010000001.1, read on the forward strand.
AATCAATCAATCAATCAGTTGGCTCCAATACTCCAGTACTTCAGTAACTTACTTTAGAGATCTAAATCCATTTGTAAATATGTAGACTTATGTCAAATATCATTCCTTTTACATGATCAAGCTAATCCATGCAATGTATGTATTTACATAACTGCTTTAACCCTTTCCCACCTGTAGACGCATTTTGACACAATAGCAGCAGACAACTTTTGAAAACATTGTGGCCAAAGTTGATGATCAATTTCACCTTTGGCCACAATGTTTTCAACTTTATTTAACAATTAAGCTATCTTTTATGGAGAGTTTTAAGGTTTTGTCTTTGTTTTCAAAGTCGTCTGCTGCAGATTTTTTTGTATGTGGGAAAAGGTTAACATTTACATGATGAACTAATTCTCAAGGACATAAAAGCTTTAAATTTATATTTGTTTTTGGTAATATTGACCTTTGTTTACAAGGGTTGTAAGATTATTTACTGCCAGTAAAAATGATGTTTTGGATTAATACAGTGCAGATCTTTATCAGAGATTACTGTTGAAATGTTATAGCTACTCTAGATTATTGCCTATTTTCATTGAATAATATTCTAAAATTCAAAATAAAATTGATTTACTAATTCATGCTGAGTGTTGCTAGTGTTAAAACTGTTGTCAGAGTAGCTTTGTTTTTGTTATTTTGGTACTAGCTAGACAAATTATCAGTACTGAGTTTTCATTTTTTTGTGTAATCACATTGTTGTTTTGTGTCTGGTATTGAAAAACAGACACATCTTTCATCAACACATCTAAAGTAGAGTTCAGATTTTTAGCTCACCTGTGCACGAAGTGCAAGGTGACCTTTTTGTGATCAGTCACTGTGCGGCGTCCGTGGTCGTCTGTACGTACGTCTGTAAACAATATCCTACAAATGACTTCTCCTACTAAACCAATGGATTGATTTTAAAATAACTTCACAGGAATGTTCCTTAGGTGGTCCTCTTTTAAAGTTGTTCAATTCCAAGTAGAACTTTGGTTGCTGCGGCATCAGAAAAAGGAAAAATTGCCAACACTTTAAAAATCTTCTTGTCCAAAAGTACAGGCCCGATTTGGAAATTATTTTACACAAAAGTTTCTTGGGCAACCCTCGACCTAGATCGTTCAAATATTTCCGATCTGTTAAAAAACATGTCCACCAGGGGAGGGAGCTTGTTTTCCTTATATGTGCATTGTTAAAACTTTAAAAATCTTCTTGTTCAAAAGTACAGGCCCGATTTAAAGATAATTTGGCACAAATGTTCCTTTGGGGACCTTCTACCAAGGTTGTTCAAATTAACCAATCCGTTGAAAAACATGGCTGCCAGGGGCAGGGCGTGTTTTCCTTATACGTGCATGGTAAAAACTTTAAAAATCATCTTGTCCAAAAGTATATGCCCGATTTAAAATAATTTGGCACAAATGTTCCTTGGGTGACCCTCTCCCAAGATTGTTAACAAATTTCCGATCTGATGAAAAACATGGCTGCCAGGGGGCGGGGCTTATTTTCCTTATATGTAATAAAGTGAAAACTTCAAATAATCTTCTTGTACTAAATCACTGGACCGATTCGAAAAATAATTTGGCACAAATGTTCCTTGTGTGACCCTCTGCCAAGGTTGTTCAATTTATTCTGATCCGTTGAAAAACATGGCCACCAGGGGGGTTGCTTGTTTTCTTTATATGCACCAAAGAGTTAAAACTTTGAAAACTATTGAAGTTCTATTAAATCGGGTGAGGGATAAAGGGGCATGATGACCCTCTTGTTCTTAATGTGAAAAGTATTACTTTAAATTAATGTGCAATAATTTGCTTTTTATCCTGTAAACCAGCCAAAACTTGAAAGTTTTGAATTTCTATTTATCAACCACTCAATGATGGCTTTCAATGTACTTTGTAGTTGAAACCTGCATTTTAAATTGCTGATGTCTGTGTCAAAGAGAAACATATCTGGTCAATAACTGCAATTTAACTTCCTTAAACACAATTTGTCAAGAAGCGCTTTTATCTTGTAAAGGGTAAAAGTCAAATCTGCAGCAGACAACTTTTGAAAACATTTTGGCAAAAGGAGAAATTTCTCATGATGGGCAATTTCCCCTCTTGCGACAATGTTTTCAATAAATATACTTCAATTGATAGAAATGTTTCATATGTTTGCCTTCAAGTTTTCAAAGTCGTCTGATGCAAATTTGCTATAAATTGGAAAGAGTTAACACTTCAATCTTGTGAATATTATCCATTTTTAGTAAGTAGCCTGTAGAACGAAGTAGGATTTTCATTGCAAATAATATGATTAACCCTTTCCCTCATACGGCAATTCTGCAGCAGACGACTTTGAACCTATTTTGTCAAAAAATAGAAAATCTCTTTAATTAAATGACAAAAAGTGGAAAACATTGTGGCAAAAGGAGAAATTGCACGTTTTGTGCAATTTCTTCTTTTGTCTCTATGTTTTCAAAATATCGTCTGCTGCAGAGGCTACAGAAAGCGTCTATATGAGGGAAAGGGTTAACATACAATGTTTTCCCCCATATTTTCCAATAACACTATCATATCATTGTATAAGAGTCATGTGACAGGAAGAGGAGTCATCTTTTGCTATTTAACACTTTCCCACATACAACAAATCTGCAGCAGACGACTTTAAATGAAAGTACAATAATTGAATCGAGTTTAAAACATGGTGACAAATAGGAGAAATTGCTTGTTTTGAAAGAATAGCAGCAGACGACTTTAGAAACATACCCAAACAAAATTGGAAACTCCTTTAAATGAAAGTACAATAATTGAATAGAGTTGAAAACATGGTGACAAAAAGGAAAATTGCTCTTCTTTTGTCACCTATTTTTAAAAAGCTGTTTGCTGCAGAGGCATCAGAAAGTGTCTATATGAGGGAAGGCAAATATTAACGCAAATTAAACAAACAATGAAGCTTTACCCCTGTTTCACCTAGGTTCATCAGGGTTTTCAATTAACAACATTCAAGCACTTCAAAATTTCTATATTTTTACGCATCTTATGAAAACGAGAAGAGTGTTTAAGTATGCAACCTTCTCTTAACTGTTTAGGAGATTTAACCCTTTCCCCACTTACAACAAATCAGCAGCAAAACTTTAAAAATTGTCTGAGCTTGATAATTATTTTTTTCATTAATAGAAGTTTTCCATATTTGAGCTCAGACATTTTTAAAGCTATGCTGCACATTTGTTGTATGTGAGAAAAGGTTAAAAATGCAAAGATAGGGTTTCATTGATATGTGTGACTAGCATGACTTCTTATTGATATGTATTTAGATTGTTTGATGGCTGTAGGCTAGTCATGCTTGGTTGAATATTAAATGGGGGTGTTATATATTTAGTAACTAGAACAAGGCATTGACAATCTATATTTTTGTATAAATAACATCCATACATTATTTTCTTCATTTGGTCATTTTGAAAAATATATTTTGAAAAGGTATATCAGTTTTGGTTGTTAAAACATAAATGGAGAAACCCATCAGCTTTCAAAAAATGTAAATTTGCTAGAACAAGAGAAAGTGTCACTGCATTGTGGTAAAAAAAAGAGGAATTCCTCAACAATGTCTTCTTTTCCAACAATGTTTTAATAATTGTTCTACTATTTACATGTCAAATGTTGTCTGTAGCAGGTGAAAGAGTTAACTATATATATTTATTTTGGTAAGGTTTAACTTTTTGTCACGGTTTGCCAAAATGCATGCATTAATTGTGTGGTTTGATGGTTGTATTGGTGTGTATATTGTATAAATAAGGAAATCCATGTTTTGATAGAGTGTTACATAGTTATCATTCCTATTACTTTTCTTTGTATATGGATATCTTTTTTCAGGATATTCATGAGGGATACACGAGCACCTATAACTTCACACTTTCCCACATATAGAGGCATTCTGATGCATCTGCTTCAGATGACTTTTGAAAACATTGTGGCAAAAGGAGAAATTGCTCATAATGAGCAATTTCTCCTTTTGCCATAATGTTTTCAACTCTTATTCAATAGGGATACATTCATTTAGAGAGCTTTTCAATAGTTATTGTATGTGGGAAAGGGGGGTTAAAAGGATATTGGTATACTCCCCAAGATTGAAATTCTTTGTTTGAATAGTGTTTTATGCTGTTTTTGCCACATTGCAGTGATGACATGTTGCCTCCTTGTTCAGTTACAAGTAATTACTGGTAAGTTAAGATACATGCACATCAGTCGTAATTCTATCCCTTTGGTTTACCATGCCCTGGTTTCAGGAAAAGAGATAAATGTACTTAACCTAGCATATAACAAACTTATAGCAAGTTAATTCAATAGAAAGTTTTAAATTCATAAAAGGTTAACACTTGAAATAAGGTATTTTGCCAAGCACATTAAATAACATGCTCAACTTTATTCCCTTAGTTTAAACTTATTTATTTTACATCATATGTGATACAAGCTTTCAGCTTATGTTAATCACGCTTGATGTCTGCTTCCTGGAGACATAACCACTAACCAGTACTCTCGCCATTTGTGTGGAAAAATCCCAAAAGCAGAACCCGCTCATCACAGGATTCGAACCCGGGACCTTTGGTTCGAGAGGCCAACACTCTACCACTGCACCACTTCATAAGCAGAGAAACAATGGCAACATTATCAGTCAAACAAATTGAGTGACAGCCAAACATTAAAACTATACTTTTAAAAACTTAGATATTTAGGAAATGTCTAATATTTTAGACCTGAATTTAACTCTTTCTCACATGTAGACTCGGCAGATGACTTCTGAAAACATTGTGGCAAGAGGAAATTGCTCATAATATTTTCAAATGTATTCAATAATTAAAATAAACTTGTTTTCCATAGGTTTTCCAGGATGTTTTCAATGTTATCTGCTGCAGATTTGCTGTATGTGAGAAAAGGTTTTTAGGAATTCCTTAACAAACTTTAAGTAGTTCCATGAAACTGGCACCAGGAGGTAAGCATAAACTGCCAAGTTGAAACCTTTTCCACATGCAGAAGCATTTGGATGCATATTTTTTTTTCAATATTTGAATACCATTCAAACATTTCAATACAAGATCTTGCATCTAGCTCTTCCTTATCAAACATGTTCAGACCTGTAGTAGAAGAATATCCATGTATATAAAAGGTAGAATGAATCTATAAGCAATATCAATTGTTATCTGTGATATATATATGTATGCATAATTTTGCTTTATGTTGGACCATGCTTTATCCACAGGTGCCTGAATTTTTATTTTACAAAATGTCTTACTTAACCCTTGATCACATAATTGTTCAGCAGACAACAATTAAAACATGTAGGTAAAATTATAGAAATTCTATAAAGGGTAGTACACATATTTTAGAAGAGAGTTAAAATTTTGTGACAAATAGAAAAATTTCTCATTATGAAAAATTCCTCCATTTGCCTCAATGTTTTATAAAGTTGTCTGCTGCAGAGGCGTGAGAAAGTGTTGAAATAGCACAGTGTAATGTTAAAAAGAATAGAACTAGTCACTTTACTCTTATATAATCTGTTTATATATAGATCAACCGTGATAATTTAACCCTTTCCCTCATACGACAATTATGCAGTAGACGACTTTGAACATATTTTGTCAAATAATGGAAAATCTCTATAATTGAATGGATAACCTATGACTAAACCTATGACTAAAAGTGGAAAACATTGTTACTATGTTTTCAAAAAGCCGTCTGCTGCAGAGGCGTCAGAAAGCGTCTATATGAGGGAAAGGGTTAAGAATTACAATGTGCTATTTTCAGTTATGGTATTTGACAAATAAGAGATCAGCTGCCTGTGTTTTTTCTCATTTCTAGTGCAATTATTTTAACATGTTACCTCATGGTCTGATGTGTTGCTGTTCTTTTAAAAAATGGGTGTTCGGTCGCTTTGCTCATTTTGTTTTGGTATGTGTTATACTTATAGTGTATATGAAGGATTTCCTGTAAATGAATAATAATCCCTTTTTGGCTCACCTGAGCACAAAGTGCTCCAAGTAAGTTATTGTGATCGCCCTTTGTTCAGCGTGCATCGTCCATCAACATCTTCTCCACTGTAACCAGTGGGTCAATAGGCAAGAAACTTCACAGCATCATCTTAATGTCCTCACTTAAAAAAACATGGCCGTCAGGGGCCTTATATGGCTAAAGTGAAAACTTAAAAAACATCATCATCTCCAAAAGTGCCAGCCGATTTTCAATTAATTTTGTAGAAATGTTCCTTGGGTAACCGACCCTTTATGAGATAACTTCAAGCCATGTGAATTGTTGATTGTTAAAAAAAAGGAAGTTATTGTGGTTGACTTGTCAAATTGTATTGCTTTACTCAGGTGACCAATTCATTAACACCCCTTGCCATTTTACAGATGCCTTTGCAGTAAACGGTTTTTAAAAGCATTGCATTCAAAGGAGACATTGCTCAAATTGAGCAATGTCTCCTTTTATCACAATGCTTTCAACACTGTATCATAGTTGTACTTTCAACTTATGTTACAAATCTTTTTAACCCTTTCCCTCATACGGCAATTCTGCAGCAGACGACTGAACGTATTTTGTCAAAAAATAGAAAATCTCCATAATTGAATGGATAACCTATGACAAAAAGTGGAAAACATTGTGGCAAAAGGAGAAATTGCACGTTTTGTGCAATTTCTTCTTTTGTCACTATGTTTTTAAAAAGCCGTCTGCTGCAGAGGCGTCAGAAAGCGTCTATATGAGGGAAAGGGTTAAAGGTTTAAATATTTGAATTTAACAGTGGTTGATTAGTTAATCAATTGACTGATTCAACATGAATGACCAGATTGCAAGATGTCAGTGTAAACATTGATTCTATTGATCTCTCAATATTGAGACTATTGCTTTATTTGTAGTGTTGCATTAGTTTCGGTTTGGGTCCATAGCATAACATTTAGTTAATTTTGAATAAGCCCCAATCTGTTATTGTTGTTTTGTATTGTTATAGATTTGTTTGTTTTAGGATCTCTGTATATAATATACCTATTGTGCATTGTATTCTTTTGACAATAATGATTACAATAATTTGTATGTTGAATGTTAACATGCAGATAACTCCAATTTACCATTCCAAAAAACATTCACATTGTTTATATGAGCCGTGATTTACAACAAAAAAATCAGTGCAATTCAATCTGAATCTTCAATGGATATTTTCTCAGTTGCAAAGTGTATTTTATTTTTACCTATAGAACCTATAGAAACCTATAGACGCATTTTGACGCATCTGCAGCAGACGAAATTTTGCTAAAATAGAGCAATTTCTCCTTTTGCTACAATGTTTTCAACTTTTTTAAGTAATTATACCTACAATTATAGAGATTTTCCATATTTTTGAGTAGACATCTTCAAAACCGTCTGCTGCATATTTGCTGTTTGTGGGAAAGGGTTAAATCAGATAGCATGGATGTGCAGAGGGATATATATATATATGTACATGTATATACTTAGGATGGTGTTTGTGGACTCCAGTACAGCTCATTTAATCTTTGCATGCCAAGGATACTTAGTTTCCCAACATTCCTATGTGATACAGGAAGCACACATGACTTGCAAAAATCTGTAGATTAATCATATTGTATGAAAATTAAAACTTTGAGATTTTTACACTGGCGAAAGTGTTCAATCACCCTAATTGCATTTTGAAGCATCTGCAGCAGATGCCTCTTGAAAACATTGAGGCGAAATTAAAAATGAGCAATCTTTCAATTTTGCAACAATGTTTTCAACTCTATTCAATAATTTTAAGATTTCAAGTCATCTGCTGCATAGCTATTGTATGTGGGAAACGATTATTTGTTAAAAGTTATTTGTTGTCCATGCTTTTCAAATGAATATTTTATCTAAATAAAGCTACTTTTACAAGAGCTCTGTGTAGTTGACCTTTCAAATCTATATAATTATGATACTTGACATTTTTATTTTTGAAATATTTGCGTTTCATGTACTGTTAATTAAGACAGCCTGCAAAACTAAAAAGTAGGATAAAAATTACACCATTTCAACACAATTTTTAACACAAATGTTCCTCATTTAAGTCTCTTCCAAAATTGATCAAATCGCTAGACTCCGTTGCACAATATGGCCACTAGAGCTAAATAAGAAAAACATTTATATGACAAATGATAAACCTATAACCCAGTTTCAAATTAATTTCTCACAAATGGTTGTTGAGTAGAAGTGTTCAAAATAGTTCAAATCATTCTCTTCCGTTGCACAAGATGGCCACCAGAGTTAAAAATATATTTAATCATATTTTTCCCAAATACAGATCAGGACATCAGGTGGGACCTGGAAAGGGATTGAATAAAAGAACTCAAAATTCTCCTGCTTGTCTCATTTCGACATATTGATTGGTTGATAAGAAAGACTAAAAGTTTTATTATTGTATAATTACTGGTTACTTTTGCTGATACATGTACATGTATACCATTTCAATTTACAGTGTCCACTCATTGTAGCTTCTTTCCCCCAACATTAACAGTTTCACATTTGCTACTATACCATTTTGGCCCTCTTGTTTATCAACCTTATCTCTCAACATAGTCATAGTGCTGAGGCTAAGTGAAAAACTTCCATCCACAACTTTAAAACAACGTTTGCTTAGTCTATAATGCGCGACAATTAAACTACGATTTGAGAATGAATTAGACTAAGTTCCGCCTGTACATTCGTATGGTCTTATCCTTGTATACACTATTCACAACTAAGCTATCTTATCTTTGTATACACTATTCACAACTAAGCTAGTTCCCGACTTTTCACAATCGTAGAGGCAGGAACTCTAGCTGTTCCGACAGACTTATTCAATTGATTGAAAAGGTATTAGTGATAAAGCAGGACAATTCGGAAAATACGAAGAAATATTAAGAATCAAAGGAAGGCGAGTAACGCCATTTTAATACTTAACACTCAATATCTAGCCAGTCGCGCCGTGATTGTCATGGTGACGTGCGCTTGGACAAGGCATTTTGCTAGCATATTACTGGTTTGTTTACCGAGAAATTCTGAACAAGTGAACTGTCGCCGTGATATAAATAAATCAATGTTGAAAATGGCATAATACTGTCTTGTAAAAATTAATCTGACGCGTGGAGATCTGTATCAAGTCGCGAGAAGGGTCAAACAATCGAGGCATTTATAAACACGTGTTAAAACGGAAATACGTGTTTACACTAGGCCTATTGTCTTTTGAAAAGGATGTGGTATTTCGACATTTCTCTTTCCAAAGTATAAGAACTTAAATATCAATTTAACTGCAATTTTTATTGTTCAACTTCGAAATGATAAATGTGGGAAACTGTTCCAATAACTCGCTGTTTTTAGCGGTTTCAATTTTTTCACGAGAATGATTTAAAACGTGTTTGCTACTTCACAAGTAAATATTGTTTCAATGCACATAACAAAGTTCAAACCAAATGATACGTATAAGGGAAGTTTATATAAATGTATTGTTATATTTCTTTGCATTTTGGACTCTTCTAGTGTGGGTAATAACTGCTCGTCTAAGAAGAAATGATTGTCCATACAGCCGAGCCCCGGTAGCTCAGTCGGTAGCGACGCGGGCTGTCAATCAAGGGTTTGTGAGTTCGAATCCCGGCTCGGCCAACTTTCTTTCCGACGATTGACAAAAGTCAATGCGACATGCGTCATTCGTCTTTCACCAATGGGCTAAGTCTATGTGGAAAAGCAGCCAGTTGCTTGGGAAGATTGTTGTGTGGAGTACTGGTGTGAGAAAACCAGGAAATGCATGAGTAGGTGAACTGGCCGCCGTGATATAACTGAGAAATTGTTAAAAACGGCGTTAAACCCCAATCAATCAATCAATCAATCAATTGTCCAAACAAGTCAAATAATCTACGGTTAGCCATAGTCCTATACAATAAACTCTTATTCTGTCTGATTTCAGACCCGTAATGTTTTTCATTTGACACTTGTTAGAGGTAAAAATGTAAATTGATAAGTCGCGGATAATTAACGGAGATCAAAATCTATCTATTCGTGTGAGGAAGTGAAAGTCCGATGCGGATTGTTTGCTATAACAATTCTTCATTCGCTTGTTGACATTTAGTTTGGGTGGTCGAATAATAAACAGAAATGGCAACAAAAGACATACCGGGACCGTCCGGTTGGTGGTTTGTTGGAAACGCCTTACAATTGGATGCCAAACATTACCACAACACTATTTGGAAATGGAAAGAGGATTTTGGATCTATTTATGAATTTAAAGTGTTCAGTAAGAATACTATTGTAATCAGCGATATCGAATTGATGAGAAAAGCCTTCAACATTGAAGACTTGTGTCATAGACCGGATAATTTCGCTAACGTACTAATGTACGATGGTAGTGGAGTTGTGTCCGCGAATTTTAGCGAACAACAGAGAATGCTGAAAGACATCGTATGGAAAGTCTTAATTGAGACAAATGGAGACAAAGAACTTATAAAATTGTCTGACATGGAGGTGCTTGATTTTATCGACTCAATAACAATAGGAGAAGATATTAACCTGAAGGAAAACGTGGCAATGTCAACTGCTTCACAACTGGCGTCCGAATTTATCGGTATTCGAACATCTCGAACTAACCATAGCAGTGCCGTGATGCAATTCATTGATGCCACAAACGAGCTGTACCGACATGGCAGAGAACTTATACTCACCATGTTTCCATGGTTACGTTACATACCTGGCACTTACAGACATGTTGTCAATGATCTGTACGAAAAACAGACTCGTCTTGTAGATTTGTTCATGCTAGAGGCACGTGAGACGTACATAAAGGACGACGAACACAGTATTCTCCACAGACTATTCACCAAACGCAAAGCCGAAAACGAAAGACGGGGTTCAAACTACATTACTGAAGAAAACTTGTACAGCTGTATTTTGGAGCTACTCATGGCGTCAGTCTTACCACTGTCCCAAAATATCGAATTTGCGATCCTCTGTGCCATTAAACATCCAGATATGCAGGAGAAGATTCACAATGAGATAGCACAATCCGGGCCAATACACGACTTGACCGTCGACGAACTGCCATACTTTCAAGCGTTCGTATTTGAGAGCTTCCGATATTTGAGTTTGGTTATAATAACTGTTCCTAGATTCGTGAACAAGGATACGGTAGTTGATGGTTATATGTTCAAGAAGGATTCGATGCTATTGGGAAGTTTGTTCAACCTACACCATGATGCAGAAATCTGGGGCGATCCCTGGGTATTCCGTCCAGAAAGGTTCCTTGACGAAAATGGAAAGTTACTATCGGCAAACGAAAAACCAATGAAATCGCTTAAAATATTCGGATTCAAATTTCGAGACTGCAAGGCACAGGAAACCTCCTTAAAGCTGGTTCATAAATATCTGTTACACGTATTTTATATCTACAAGGTCAAACCACCAATAGACTCGGAGCTGCCGTCCTTTGACCCACGGGAGTACAACACTATAACGGTATTAAACGTGCCAGCATTCAAATGCAGATTTGAACGGAGAGTTTAATAGTCCCATACTATAATATACGACCGTGTTCAGTTAAATATTTGAATTTTCATTAACTAACGCAGGTATTATCCCTTATTAACGTTACCAATAGTCGATAGCTGTGAAAGAGATGTACTTAATTTGCTAACATTAGCCATTTTACAATTTGATCGAACGCACTGACCTGTTCTAACAGTCACTGGAATGAACATGCGTTATTTAAGGACCTGAACATTTTTAGATCTACTAGAAGGAACATCAATTGGGTAATCCCGGAAATTTACTGCCAGCGTAGAATTGGATCAACATATGGTGATGTGCATACTGATCAGTCTTACGTGTTCACTACATAGTCGTACTATATGTAGTAAGTACAGTGGATTCGTGATATGTTGAACATGCGATAGATGGAATATATAGTTTGACTCATGAGAAAGATTTTCTAGACGGATCTGTCATACGAGCAATTAGAACTGCTTTGTGCTATTCTCTTGTTAGGATTTTATTTCAAAGCTGAAAACACATTACTAAATTTAGTATAAAAGCAGCTATCGCTCGAACACGTTAATGTTGTGTCCCTTTTGATTCGAGTTACCGCGAGTCCACTGTATCTGAAGACTGATTTAATGTACATCGCACTATAAAAGAACGGGTCAAAAGTGACCAGGTCAAAAAGGCCCACTTTTACTATACATGATTATGTTTGAGTCGTAGAAAACGATGTAATTTTTTTAAATATTGTTTACACATCTTTTAATTAATGTAATATTTACTTTAAATTATAAATAACATATATCTACATTTGTAAAAATATTTGAAAAAGGGGAAAGCTCTATCTCTGACGTGTTATTTAATACTAGATGTCTCATTTATTTGTTACTGTAATTTGTTGAATTAAAAAGAAAAATTCATTATATATTGATATTTTAAATTAATACAAATTATATAATGCATGAAAAACAATCTTATTCTTTTATCTAGTCCTTTCACATTTCCATTACATGCGAAATTCTACTCAAATATTTAAGAGAACGGACATAATCTCTTGATGAAATTCGACTGAAACCATTATAATCAAATACACACATTTATGGCTACCATTTAAAGTCGATTCGTTCATAAATAACCCTTTCCCACTAATTAACCCTTCCTGCAGCAGACGACTTATGAAAACATTGTGGCAAAAGGAGAAATTGCTCATGATGAGCAATTTCTTCATTTGCCACCATGTTTTCAACTTTTTTGATAATTAAACTCTCATTTATGCAGATTTTTCACATTTTTGCCTATATGTTTTCAAAGTCGTCTGCAGATTTGTTGTATGTGGGAAAGGCTTAAAGTTATAAAAGATAAAAGAAATCTCAAATATGAAATTGAATACTGGTTTCACAAAGTGGGCCTTTTAGACCTGTTCCTTTTAGGCTTTTGGCCTTTTTAGTGTTGGTCCTTTTTGACACCGATTCACTTTAAAAGTATACTATCGGGAGACTGGTTGTATGTACACCATACTTTACAGGTATATAATGATGGGGCGTACCTGGATTAAAATAAAGTATACGCACATACGTGCTAGGGGGTCCGGAGGCATGCTCCCCCGTGGGTTTTTTTAAATCCAAGATTGCATCTGGTGCATTATAGGGGCATAGTTTTGGTACATTCAGAAAACATAAACTATAGGCATAACCACAAGCAGATATATTGCATCGCCTGTAAACAAATAAACAAACAAATTAGAACGATTATGTATTCATGTTTTTAACACGATCTATATTTGAGAGACCTGCGGTGTATTGAGATTGCCCTAACACACTGAACGCTCGGACAGGTGCTAGTTAAAAGCAGTAATTTGAAGACATCCGAGTTCTCGGTAAGTTTAATAGGACAACCTGAATATATCCCGCATTTTTTTTGTGATTACATGGAATACATATTATCTTTGTTTAGTGGTCGAGTCCCGGTAGCTCAGTCGGTAACGACGCGGGCTGTCAATCCAGGGGGTGTGAGTTCGAATCCCGGCTCGGCCAACTTTCTTTCCGACGTTTGACAAAAGTCATTGCGACATGCGTCATTCGTCTACCACCCATGGGCTAAGTCTATGTGGAAAGGCAGCCAGTCGCTTGGGAAGATTGTTGTGTGGAATACTGGTGTGCGAAAACCAGGAAACATATGAGTAGGTGAACTGGTCGCCGTGATATGACTGAGACATTGTTAAAAACGGCGTTAAACCCCAATCAATTATCTTTGTTTAGTGGTAGGCGCTTTATTTTAACAACCAATATAGGCGTGATCATTGTCAGAATTGACATAGTTGGTTAAGTTACTTCCCACATGTTCACATACTGACATACTGACCGATACTCGTCTCCATTCTCTGTTAAACAATATAGATGCATTCATTAAAATGTGTAGTTTAGAAATCTTCACAAAAGCAATACTGAATCCGTTCACTTTAAAATTATTTAAAATCTTATCATTCTAAAACACGTACTGAAGTAATCATAAAAATCGAGTTTAAAACATTTTGCCTAGATTTAGTTTAAACTTAATTATACATCGATTCATGTTTTATTAACACGCTCGATGTCTGCTTCCATCCATGGAAAATATTGAAACGTCGAAAAGAAAAGTTATATGTTGAATACATAAGCGGTCGGAAGTCGTTTATATCAAGTAAATTCATCACCCTCATCCTGCTGAGTTAATCATCCGTGATTTCAGATATGTTCTCGACCTATGATATATTGATTGATTAGGGCTTCACGCCGTTTTCAACCATTTTACAGCAATATCACGGCGGTCAGTTCACCTATGCATGCGTTTTCTGGCTTTCTAATGACGCGAGTACACAGTGACTTTTGTCAAACGTCGGAAATGATTTAGGATGAGCTGGAGTTCTAACTCACAACCCCTATATTGACAGCCCGTGTCGATACCGATTGAGCCACCAGTGCTGGTCTCTCGTCCAATGATCTACTTATTGAATATCAGGCGAAATAGAGCAATGACAATGACTGGACGTTTATGTTCTCTGTTGGTTAATGAGGTTTTAAATCGAACATTACAGGAAAGGATCAACACGTCTAATCACAGGATACAATACGTCATACTATCTTGCAGGATGCACCTAGATCACGGATGCACGGTTAATTCCGATGATAAATCTCGACGATATTAAGTAGACGTATCGTAGGAAGACGCCCCATATTCGTTCAGACCTTAGTCTTTTGAGAAAGCACACCACATGGTTCGGAGTTCTGATTCTTATTTAAAAACATGAATTATGCTCCTCATCTAGTGCTCTGATAGCGTGCATGTGCTACTAGATCTGATATGTTTGTTTTAAAAAGGGACATACTGCCATGTTTCACGTGTAATTTATTGTATTTTTAATTTTTGTATTGTTGTAACTTGTAACTTGTTGTCACATGGTTCGTTGAACAAATAAACTGAACTATATGAGCCAGTCCACGACAAAGCCTGTATTAGTGACATAACGTATGATGTTTGGAATTTCCTATTTTATGACGTCACATTTGTCGTCAACGTCGGTTTACCGTAAACAGTATTATCTTGAATTTAATTTCCAAAGTTTCGATAGTTTTAATAGATGCAAATACTGGAATGGATTCTGAATGAAGGGCAGTTTAAAACAAAAATGACTTTGAACACGAATCCTTATAAAATTTATAATTTTTAGGACATATGTACACAACGCACTTTATTATACACCTTTAAGTACTAGATAGGTCTAGCGTAAAGATATAAGGCCGCTTGCAAAAGAGTATAAAGGATTTCAATGTCCGAGCAAATCAAACCGTTTAAAGTATTTATAGATACATGTATATTAAAAAAAATACATCTTACTTTCAAAATATAGATATTGAATGGTACATAAAATGTCTCTTTAAATATGTTTCATGTAAACTTGTGGGGAAAAAGATAAATATCTGTATGTAATCAAGGATTTTTTATGCTACACTATAAAATTATTATAATAAAAATAAATAAACTCTATGCATCAACGAAGGCGGAATGGCTCAGTTGGTAGAGTGAACGCCTATTGACGAGTCTAATGGCCCTGTCACACTATTGCGTATAATAGAAACGTATTAGTTGCGTATGAAATTTCATAAATTAATTTTCATACGCACAAAAAGCCCTTGAAAATACAGAATTGTTTGTATACTTACCGTATTGAACCTATTAGTAGCGCATGAGTAGCGTATCACCAGCGTATGTCCAGCGTATTACCAGCGTAGTCTGCGTATGGCTAGCGAATGAATAGTGTATGAACTGCGCATGTCCAGCCTAACGCTATCACGTGACAAAGTGTCCATATAGGTCCACGGAGAACTGTAGAAAATCTAGAAATGGGATCCTCTGTATACACTTTATCAAAACGCTGGCAATACGCTTTGTATACGCAGGGTGAGTGTATTTAATACACTCACCCTGGTATACGCCAATCATACGCTAGTTGTACGTTATGTATACGTTACTCAATCGTCAGGCATATGCCAAGATGTCTATATACGTTGCAGATACGTCAGAAAAACGTTTGAAGTACGTTACTCATGCGCCATAAATACGATAGCTGTGCGGTACACCTTCATGCCAGCGTATGTAAGCGTTCTCGACCTATGAGCTACGTACCTCTAGCGTAAATCGAGCGTTTTCAGCGTTTGCCTTGCGTCTGCTTTTCGTATAAACTATACGTCCGAATACACACCGAGTGCGATCCCGTCCCTTGACAAACTTTTTTAATTTTTGTTATTGAGTAATTTTATGCTTAACAGAAATTGGACCAGTTAATAAGAAATATTCATGATTTCTATAATTATATTGTTTGTCCCTTTAGATCGATTTTGTAATAACGAAATACAAATTATAGCCAGTCAAAAAAAAAAAAAAGTATATTTTAGACAAATTAAAGAACATCCAGGGAAAAGGAGATTCACTTATTCATAGTTGTTTTTCACGTTATTTTCTTTCACAACTGTATAATGAATAACACTTTAATTTATTCCTATTCAATGTAAATACGTGTTTAAATTGTAAGTTGGTATGTAAACTATAACTTTAAAAAAGAAAATGTTTTCAGGAGCTTAAGAGCATCTTCTCTGATAATTTTGGTCGAACACCAAACAATTCTCAATTTGAGAACACAGATTCAGAGGATGAAGGTATCAGAGATAGAGAGAGATTTTTGTTGTGGTGTTGAGGATCGAGTAAATAACTTCCTCAGTACGAGTAATGAAAGCCACAGTGAAACATCGGACAGTGAAAATGAGGATCGCGAATTGATCTTGGAGGGTCAGGGTGCAATTTTTTGAAAAAGGTTGTGGTTGCCACAGGAGATTTTAACTTCAATCTACATGTATTGAAATACAGACTCATATCTTAGATATAAGAGAAGTGAGAAAGGAGGAGAAGGATATATATATAAAGGGTAGTTTACTCACAGGTCCCAAATCAGATCTCACAAAAAGAGGAAAGAAACGTTCGCGGTCTCGTGCGCAGTATATGTTCAACGAAAAACTAGTTTGCAAAGAAACAATTCCAGTTTTTTATAACATTGGAAGGTGGTCATTGGAATCTCTTAGAAAATCCATGAACACATATGGTCATGCCTTTAGGCAACATGGAAACAAAAAGAAAAAGCCAAAACATGCCCTTATTTTTGAAGATGTTAAACGTGTTGTGCTTTTCATCAGTAATTACGCGGAAGAGTATGGACTTCCACAACCTGCTGCGCCACGTGGTCGAGATGATACTGCACCCACCTTTCTACACAGTAGCATAACAAAACTACATATACACAAACTATACAGAGAAAGCTGTGAAGAAGCTGCTGTAAGAAATGCCGGTAAAAATACGTTCCTCACCATATGGAACAAGTGTCTTCCTCATGTAAAAATTGCTATACCTAGAGACGATGTTTGTGCTTCATGCGAAAAGCTTAGAAAAAGAGTTATGGACTCAATATCAGAAGAAGAAAAACTTCAAAGTGCAGATGCTTTAAGGGATCATGTAATGACTGCTGCTCAGAAAGAGAGAGATTTATACAATAACTTTGTTAAACGAGCCAAAGAAACAAATGCCCTCCCTCCTGCAGAAAGAATAAA
Organism: Serripes groenlandicus; assembly: GCA_031761405.1. Classification (NCBI taxonomy): domain Eukaryota; kingdom Metazoa; phylum Mollusca; class Bivalvia; order Cardiida; family Cardiidae; genus Serripes; species Serripes groenlandicus. The sequence continues at coordinate 77,716,581 of JASEVX010000001.1, forward strand.
CCACTATACTTTTGATTTTTCACAAATGGTTTCCATATACGCAAATACGCGTCTAGGGTAATAAAATGAACACACCAAATGTTTTCATTATAATCATCAATGTCAATATGTTAAGTACCCCCTTTCTTCTACCCCCTAGTAAATAATGGTAGGTTGTATTTTTGGCTTCTCTTTAAAGATTCAAAGTAGCTACGATATTGCAGTTTATATAGTAAATACATTAAAAAATACTTGCATTTTTACTAGATAGCGAGAATGATATTTTCAACAATTTCGTATCGTGAGAATTTTTCAGTAACGCAACATATACAAATTTCGTAAATCAACTTATAATAAAAACGGGCGAATATTGTTATGCTCATCCCTATTTTGGATAGGACCTTTCGTCATGGCTCACTGCTCAAATTGAATCTATACCTGAAATGTAATTATCTTCGCATGAATAAGTATCAACCCGTCACTACTCATAAGTAAAATCCTGACACACCTGCAGTTCGAAGGCAAACTTAGCGGTTTAACAAGAGCGTTGAACTCGTAATGCTAAGGTCCTGAGTTCGAGTCGTAATGGATTACATGTTCATATTTTTATTTTATGTTTTTTATGTTGTTTCTACGTAATTTTTAATCACGCAATGTCCTTAACTTTCGTGATTTACCTGCAAAGGTATAAATGTGGCATACAAATGTAGAACGACTTATTATAGCATACACAGCCATGCAGTCGAGGTCGTATTATAGCGATGATGATGATTATGATGGTGATGATGATGATATATTATTATTTTTTTTATCACTATTTCTGTCAAGGTGTTTGAGGATCTTTATGTAATATAGTTATAATGAATATTAAAATGAAGAAAACAATGAAATCTAAAATAAAACAAGCAAATAAAATAATAAAAACTTGAATACATATATGCATACAATGTACATCAAAGCTAATATGCTATTATCATACTTTTGAGTTTAAACCAATATGTATTCATATATTTAACTGTACCAATAAAAATTGTGAGTACAATGGGGGCGGGCCACGGTAGTAACGTCAATCTGACGTCGCCGTTTGGAGGGAAATGAGTAGGTTTGAAAACGTGTAAAAATGTTTTAACAACTGTTATATCAACTCAATTGTTGCATCAACTTCCCCAGACGCTATTGCTTGAAGACATTCCGTAGCATTTGTTCACCGAAATGTCTAACATGTTACGTGTAACACAAGACAATTATTAACGGGGAAAAACGACACTCAAACTGTTCCTTTCAACGTCAGAACTGGCTCCTTTGCAAGTGACATTAGTTTTCCACTGATAACTCCCCTCTAACCATAAACAAAAGTGTATGTATACATCGCTAGTGACTGCTTGACTCCTGGTGAACTCCACTGAATAAACATTTCAAATGACTATTTTGATTTTTGACTACGTTGTGATATAATTTTATTATTTAGCATTTTGCTAAATTTGCTAAATTTGACGTTCATTTGACGTCATTTTTACCTGACGGTTCCTGCATGTCGCTTAACAACTTTACTATTTTGATGGTTATTATGGAACAACAACATTAAACTTTAATATTTAGAACAGCAAACAACAAATTAATGTCATGAACATTTTCGGTATCTTCCGTTTGTGTATATTTGAAATATACTGGTATTTTCTTGTAAAATTACACTGTGGCCCGCCTATACCTCAACTAGTTTCTATGACAACGATTTATAAATAAACTAATGACAATATTAGAAATATTAATTCGCCATAAGGTAGAGCAAAAACAAATATACATATGGTATGAATTTCCGAAATATGTATTAACTAATACAAGAATCACTAAGAAAGTTCTATTACTTTTTGATTACCCCTCGTATAATAATATATAAACAGATTTCCAAGTATGATTATCCTGTGTAGGAATCCGCTGTGGTCGAGTGGTTAGCGTTGGGGATTTCAAAAACCGGGTGTCCCCGGTTCGATCCCCAGTCGCGGCACCTCGGTCATGGTGGAGTGCTCTTGGGCAAGACACATTTTCTAGCCTAGTACTGGTTTGTTTACCCAGGGATCATGAATAAGTGAACTGTCGCCGTGATATAACTGAAATAATGTTGGAAACGGCGTAAAACTCCAATAAATAAATAAATGATTATCCTGTTTCCTGTTTTACGTCTATTTATATACTGTATCATTTGCAAAAAAATAACTATTCGGGAAGAAATAAATTAAAGTATTCATTTTTAATAGGGAGTATATTTCATGATACCAAAAAGTTGATGATTATTGTAAAAAAAAAAGGTTGTCAATTTTAATTCCGCTGACTGCGTTTCAGCTAAAATATCGCAATGTGCGTTCCGACGCGGGACATAGGTAAAACGGCATTCTGATTTATTAAAGGTCGGCTCCACAGATTTCATTGAAGTTCTGGTAATTTATAGTAGAAAGGGTGATCGTAAATGATATGTAATTGTTTAAAAAAATCTCTCGGGTAGATGCTTAGTAAATTAAAAATTATATAATTACTTATTACATTAAAAATCGGGTATGTGTATCTGAATTGTACTGTGACATGTGTATGTTTTTATTTATCTCGTGTGCACGACATACTAAGTCGTGCACACGAGATACTATGTCGCCACCGTAGAATCGTCATGGCTGATACATTAAATGTATATCATGACACAGGTAACTTATTTTCTATAATTCGGTGCTATTGGTTTTTCAATAAAAAATCGAACAAAACAGTAGTAGCAATTTTTCTTTGACCACGATGTTATTGTCACAAAAACATACGTTTTGACGTCTAAAACGACGTTATTTCAAAGGTATGATTCTACCGTAAACAGTGAACGTCATGACGTCTTTTTTTTCTTTTTCGTTTTCTTATGACAGTTGGTATGTTTATATCGTAATTAAGAGACTATATATGTAGGACTATTTGGCTAATTATGGTATCATTATGAAGGTAAAAGGTTGATATTTTAGGAAATAAAAAAAACTGAAAACAAAAATGTTGTCACTAATACAGGTTTTGTCGTGGACTGGCTCATATATATAAAAGATGTACATGCATGTTGGCTTACTTTCAGACGTAAATCTTTGTATCAAACCTGTAACTAACGGAGGCAGTTTAATAGCAATTTCAACATGTATATCTGTCTGTCACATATAACTCCTTCGATGTAACAGATGACGTTTACAACTGTTTTTGGGAAATGATACATTGCCCAAAACAGTATTTCAGTCATTTTACGGCGTTTCCTGTGTACATTATCAGTGCTGATTTGAAGCTTATCCTTAAGCCAGTTCAACCGTCATTCTTCATTCTTCAAAAATCTCATTCAAAGATAGCCTAATTGTTAAATAAAGTTGAAAACATTGTGGTTATCATGAGCAATTTCACCTCAGGCCACAACGTTTTCAAAATTCGTCTGCTGTTATTCCGTCAAAATGCGTCTGCAGGTGGGATAGGGTTAACATGGATTGTATGTCAATACATTACAATAATTAACGAAACTCGCTTTTCTTACACTATAAGCTAGTTTACAGCCTCTTTGTCCGACATGATAATCCCGAGGCGTTTATTGTGTTATGCCGACCCCGTATAGTGTACGATCGTTTATCGATAACTCTGGGAACCGTATGGAGATTTATGAGAGATAGACATTAATCATGTGAAACTTGTCATACTACATTCCACTAATAAAGTGCTTTTCTACATGTGTTTATATGTCATTTCCCATCTGTGTGATATGCCGCGATCCCTATGAAGGCCATTCGCTGATCAATGCTATCAGCGCTTTGATTGGTGCTCTAACAGTCAACATGTATTTCAATCTCACACCAAAATATACCTTTAAAATTCTTCCTCTGAGTCTACCCTTCTGATTCCAAAATGATTTGACAGAATGTTTCTTGGTGACCCTCTACAAAAAGAGAAAATAAATGCAGCCAATGCATGGGTATTCACATGTGATACATGTATATATATCCAAAGGCAAATGTTTGTACAGTTTTGAGAGCACCAACAAATACAGTACCTTCAGCGCTTTGATTTTGAAACATTGATGTAGAACAGACAGAGACATATAAACACATATGTCTCTGTGTAGAACTAAAAAAAATATACATCCCTGTTTCAAATGATTTATATATTTCCAATATTTTAAGTATTTGTTCAATTAATTTTCTTAATTGAGATGATAAACACCTACTGGTCCTTAATATTAAGATGTAAAGGCAACTAAATCGAACGAGGTGTGCTGCATACGCTATTTGCATATTTCCAATCTATTTACAAATATGTTAATCGTGTAGTGTTTTGTTTCATTCTATAAATACATATAGACTAAATTAGTCGCGGCTGAATTGGTTTTGAAAAATGATGATGCTATTTCTTAAGAAATGTGTTGAAGGTTTTTCAATGGTATTTATGTTTAAATCTTGTAATATAACGATACAAATTAAAAATAATAATTAAACCCCATTTCCCCCACATGTAGGCACCCCAGGCCTGCAGCAGACGGGAGTTGCAAACATTGAGGCAAAATAAGAAATGGCTTTTGATTAGCAATTTCTCCATTTTTCACAATGTTTTAAAGTTTATTACAGAAATACGCTGTCTGTAAATAGAAACTGTCCATGATGTAATAACGTGCTACAGGGTGGGGTTATCTTTCTAATTACCTGAAAGGAAGGCTCAGGGCGATCTATTTTGATTAATTCTCCCTGTCTGTCTGTCTGTCTGTCTACTTTTGAAGAACATTCACAACTTCGTAGGAAATAGAATGTAATTTATGATTTTGATTTTATTTACTTGGCTCGCATTTGTTAAATAGCTAATCAATTTCAATAATTGAAGTACAACATGTATTAATTAACTCGTCAACAGACGATTTTGTAAACACCTATGCAAATAAATACATGTATATTGAAATTTCTATAAATTATAGTATAATAATAAAAAAGAGTGGAAACTATTGCTGCAAAAGAAGAAATTGCTCATTTCGAGATTGTTTCTCCTTGTGCTACACTTCTACTGCTCATATGAATATATGCGTTCGTATATATGAATATATGCGCTAGTATATATGAATATATGCGTTCGTATATATGAATATATGCGTTCGTATATATGAATATATGCGTTCGTATATATGAATATATGCGTTCGTATATATGAATATATGCGTTCGTATATATGAATATATGCGCTAGTATATATGAATATATGCGCTAGTATATATGAATATATGCGCTAGTATATATGAATATATGCGCAGGTATATATGAATATATGCGTTCGTATATATGAATATATGTGTTCGTATATATGCGCTAGTATATATGAATATATGCGTTCGTATATATGAATATATGCGTTCGTATATATGAATATATGCGCTAGTATATATGAATATATTCGTTCGTATATATGAATATATGCGTTCGTATATATGAATATATGCGCTAGTATATATGAATATATGCGCTAGTATATATGAATATATGCGTTCGTATATATGAATATATGCGTTCGTATATATGAATATATGCGCTAGTATATATGAATATATGCGTTCGTATATATGAATATATGCGTTCGTATATATGAATATATGCGTTCGTATATATGAATATATGCGTTCGTATATATGAATATATGCGCTAGTATATATGAATATATGCGCTAGTATATATGAATATATGCGCTAGTATATATGAATATATGCGCAGGTATATATGAATATATGCGTTCGTATATATGAATATATGTGTTCGTATATATGCGCTAGTATATATGAATATATGCGTTCGTATATATGAATATATGCGTTCGTATATATGAATATATGCGCTAGTATATATGAATATATTCGTTCGTATATATGAATATATGCGTTCGTATATATGAATATATGCGCTAGTATATATGAATATATGCGCTAGTATATATGAATATATGCGCTGTATATAAATGCATTTTTAGTTTAAATCAAGTGAGAAAAAATGGTTAAATGATTAATGATAATATAATTATTCAATTATTGACACTTCTCTGTAAACTGTAAACTTTATATGTTGATATGTCAGGTCTTTTTAGCTACACCACCTGGCAACTTTTGTATGTTTATTCTTTTTTCTAATTGAAAAAAAAAAACACCTTGTCAGTTTGAACTTAATTAATAATGAGAAAATCATATTTTAACTTGTTTTCGCTAACTAGCATGACCCTTTTAATTCTATACTTCGAAAAGATTAATGTGGGAAATGGATGTTCGAATTACTCGCTGTTTTTTTGCGGTTTCATTTTTTCACGAGAATGATATAAAACGTGTTTGCTTTAGTCGCTTCAAAAGTATTTTTTTTTCCAAACAAATGATACGTATACGGGAGGTTTATATACATGTTTTGTTATATTTCTTTGCATTTTGGACACTTCTGTTGTGGGTACTAAATACTCGTCTAAGAAGAAGTGATTGTCCATGATACTATGTTCAGTCACATATGATAACCAAGCATTACAAGTCAAATACTCTATGGTAAGCCGTATTCCTGAACAATAAACTATTCTTCTGTCCGATTTCAGATCAACACTTGTTGAAGGTTAAAAGGGAAATGGTAAAGTCGCGGATGTAAATGACAGAGATCAAAATCTATCTATTCATGCGAGAAAGAGAATGTTCGATACGGATTGTAAGCTTTAATAAATATTCATTCGCTTGTTGACGTTTAGTTTGAGTGGTCGAATAATAAACAAAAATGGCAACAAAAGACATACCGGGACCGGCCGGCAGGTGTTTTGTTGGAAACGCTTTAGAAGTGGATTCTGAACATTACCACAATACTTTTTGGGAATGGAAAGAGGATTTTGGACCTATTTATGAATTTAAAGTGTTCAGTAAGAATACTATTGTAATCAGCGATATCGAATTGATGAGAAAAGCCTTCAACATAGAAGACTTGTGCCATAGACCGGATAATTTCGCTAACGTACTAATGTACGATGGTAGTGGAGTTGTGACGGCGAATTTTAGCGAACAACAGCGAGTGCTGAAAGACATCGTATGGAAAGTCTTAATTGAGACAAACAGAGATAAAGAACTTTTAAAATTGTCTGACATGGAGGTGTTGGATTTTATCGACTCAATAACAACAGGAGAAGATATTAACCTGAAGGAAAACGTGGCAAGGTCAGCTGCATCACAACTGGCGTCCGAATTGATCGGTATTCGAACATCTCGAACTAACCATAGCAGTGCCGTGATGCAATTCATTGATGCCACAAACGAGCTGTACCGACATGGCAGAGAACTTATACTCACCATGTTTCCATGGTTACGTTACATACCTGGCACTTACAGGCATGTTGTCAATGATCTGTACGAAAAACAGACTCGTCTTGTAGATAGGTTCATGCTAGAGGCACGTGAGACGTATATAATGGACGACGAACACAGTATTCTCCACAGACTATTCACCAAACGCAAAGCCGAAAACGAAAGACGGGGTACAAACTACATTACTGAAGAAAACTTGTACAGCTGTATTTTGGAGCTGCTGCTGGCGTCAGTCCTACCACTGTCCCAAAATATCGAATTTGCGATCCTCTGTGCCATTAAACATCCAGATATGCAGGAGAAGATTCACAATGAGATAGCACAATCCGGGCCAATACACGACTTGACCGTCGACGAACTGCCATACTTTCAAGCGTTCGTATTTGAGAGCTTCCGATATTTGAGTTTGGTTATAATAACTATTCCTAGATTCGTGAACAAGGATACGGTAGTTGATGGTTATATGTTCAAGAAGGATTCGATGATATTGGGAAGTTTGTTCAACCTACACCATGATGAAGAAATCTGGGGCGATCCCTGGGTATTTCGTCCAGAGAGGTTCCTTGACGACAATGGAAGGTTGCTTCCGGCAACCGAAAAACCTATGAAATCGCTTAAAATATTCGGATTCAAATTTCGAGACTGCAAGGCACAGGAAACCTCCTTAAAGCTGGTTCATAAATATCTGTTACACGTATTTTATATATACAAGGTTAAACCACCCATAAACTCGGAGCTGCCGTCCTTCGACCCACGGGAATACACCACTTTAACGGTCTTGAATGTGCCAGCATTCAAATGCAGATTTGAACGGAGAGTTTAAGAGTCCCATACTATAATATACGAGCGTGTTCAGTTAAACATTTGAATTTCCATTAGTTAACGCAGGTAGTGTCCCTGATTAACGCTACCAATTTCGACAACCACAGTCGATACTCCTTGATTAACGCTACCAATTTCGACAACCACAGTCGATAATCCCTGATTAACGCTACCAATTTCGACAACCACAGTCGATACTCCTTGATTAACGCTACCAATTTCGACAACCACAGTCGATACTCCCTGATTAACGCTACCAATTTCGACAACCACAGTCGATACTCCCTGATTAACGCTACCAATTTCGACAACCACAGTCGATACTCCCTGATTGACGCTACCAATTTCGACAACCACAGTCGATAATCCCTGATTAACGCTACCAATTTCGACAACCACAGTCGATACTCCCTGATTAACGCTACCAATTTCGACAACCACAGTCGATACTCCCTGATTGACGCTACCAATTTTGACAACCACAGTCGATACTCCCTGATTGACGCTACCAATTTCGACAACCACAGTCGATAATCCCTGATTAACGCTACCAATTTCGACAACCACAGTCGATACTCCCTGATTAACGCTACCAATTTCGACAACCACAGTCGATACTCCCTGATTGACGCTACCAATTTCGACAACCACAGTCGATACTCCCTGATTGACGCTACCAATTTCGACAACCACAGTCGATAATCCCTGATTAACGCTACCAATTTCGACAACCACAGTCGATACTCCCTGATTGACGCTACCAATTTCGACAACCACAGTCGATAATCCCTGATTGACGCTACCAATTTCGACAATAACAGTCGATAGCTGTGAAAGAGATGTACTTAATTTGCTAACATTAGTCATTTTACAATTTGATCGAACGCACTGACCCCGTCCAACAGTAAAGTTGAATGAAAATGCTTTATTTAAGGACTAGAACATTTTTCGATCTACTAGAAGGAAAGTCAATTGAGTAATCCCGATAAAAAAAACTAACCTTCATAAATGTGCTGCCAGCGAGGAATTGGATCAACATGTGGTGTTGTGCATACTGATCAGTCTTACTTGTTCACTACATAGTCGTACTATATGTAGGAAGTACAGTGGATTCGTGATATGTTCAACATGCGATGGATGTAATATATAGTTTGACTAGAAAGATCTGTTATACGAGCAATTATAACTGCTTTGTGCTATTCTCTTGTTAGGATTTTATTTCAAAGCTGACAACACATTACTAAATTTAGTATAAAAGCATATATGAGCCGTCCCTCGAGAAAACCAACGTTGTGGATTCTGCGTAAAGTATCGACCCGGATCTGCTTTTCGCCTTCTGTGGATTTTCTGTTTCAGGAATCATTACCTTATACCTCTATCCCCCTGAGACGGAATGTTTCGGCCCGGATCAGTCTTCGCGGACTGTGCAGTCTGATCTGGGTCGATACATTACCCAGAGGCCATAATGTTGGTTTTCTCACGGGACGGCTCATATATTAATCAGTAAAAGCAAATTTTTGGACTGAATTGATTCCCTCTTCAAATCAAAGCACCGAAAGCATTGTAGTGGCGATCGTGTACTCGGTGTAGGCCTTGTGGTGTTCAATAAATGTGCACTCTGGTGCGAGTAAATTTAAGTAAAGCTCCAACGTTTGACAGTAGAGTAATGTTAGTTTGCCGGAATGTATGTCTTGGTGATATTTAAGTTACGTTTTAAATGGGTCCTAAAGTTTCCTAGTAAATCAAAAGAGCTGTGTTTAAACAAATAATAATAAATACAACGGAATTCTAAGTGCAGCCCATTCTCTTAAATTTCCGTTGCATTATTTTTTAAATCTTGATAAAGCCGAAGTAGTCGAACATTCGATTATTAAAGAGTATAAGTGTGATATAAAGTATTCAACTATACTTTGCCTTCGCTTTAAGTATGCAGCAGCTAGTGTGAGTATTTATCTTTGTTAAACCGCTGCAATTACTATTTTGGTAGTCGGATTAGCCATGGAACGTATTATATGTAAATAATATACATGTCTGAAAGTTATTATCCATCTGTGAGGATGATGTGTGAAAATGTGATTGTATGTGGGTGTATGAATGATAATATTATTCTCATAACAACTTAATTGTGAATTTCATGTATGTGCTTTTGTAAAATCTTCAATTTATAGAGGAAATAAAGAAATATATATATCCCTCGAACACGTTAATTTTGTGTCCCTTTTGATTCGAGTTACCGCGAGTCCACTGTATCTGGAGATTGGTTTTATTTATAACATACTATAACAGTATACTATCTGGAGACTGGTTTTATTTACAACATACTATAAATGTATACTATCTGGAGACTGGTTTTTTTTGTACAACATACTATAAAAGTATACTATCTTGAGACAGGTTTTATTTACAGGTCCGTGAAGTTAGCTTGATGAATGACGAATTGACGAGTGACGAACTGCTGTGAAGTTAGTTTGACGAGTGACAAACTGTTGCTGCTTCATCAATTTCGTCAATTCGTCCACCCTTTTCTTGTATGATCAATTATACAGCTTAAGATAGTTGCTGAACATGTAAAGTATTCACCGTGCTTCCAGAAAATTAATCTTTATTGGAGAGAACCTAAAATAAGCTATGACCTTTCAGTCCAATCCATTTCTCCATTGTATTTTTCTCGATGGTTCCTAATATGTAATAACTTGATATAAGAGAATTTAATATGTTTAAATTAATCTAGAAGAGCTTCGTCTAGTTCGTCATTAACGTAAGTTAAATTTGTTTGGTCAACTCTGCACTCTGAATCCTAATAACATTATTAAGGTAATGCTTATAAAACGGCTGTGTAGTTTCTGCTTGTCAAACTGTACCCAGGCTGGATATTTTTCAGATATTTTCTTCATACTTAAAAAATATGGGCTTACTAATTATTTGTTTTCTTATTACAATGGTGGTATATATCCAAAACGTCTGAAATGGAAAAGTACAATAAAACAGACTGTTAATGCATTTTTCACTGAGCACTGGTTGTATAGAGTTAACAGTGATCCAGACCTTTACTTATTTGCCAAAACTCATCCAGCTTTCTTTGAAAACATATTTTGGCATATAAGTAAATGCAAATACAAATATAAACGACACTGCAGAAATATCATTAAAATATTTCTGCTCTGGGCAGTTATAATGTTAATAAACTCTGCAGTAAATGTGGGTCTTTTAACAATAATGAAGCTCTACACTGCTTAATACATTGTATCTCTGTACAAGAAATTAGAAGCAAAGCAATGGATGCTTTGTTTTACACATATGGTATCGAGGTATATACTAATTTCTACTCATCTAGTGATGATATCAAACTATGTATATTACTCGGAGGTCCAATACCGGAGTTTTTTTTACTGAACTTTTACATGTCTGGCATATTGACTTCATAACATCGATGTTATATTACATTGATCGTATGTGGTCAATATTTCATGGCTCAATTTGATGATGGCCAGTCATACTGTCCCATGCCTGAGTACAGCTGTACATGCTATGACAATAAGTAAATAGTCTACTTTGTTCTGAATTATAGGATGAATTTTTAATCCCCCATTCCTACTTTACATAGTTTGACATTTACTCTCTCTCTCTCTCTCTCTCTCTCTCTCTCTCTCCTCTCTCTCTCTCTCTCTCTCTCTCTCTCTCTCTCTCTCTCTCTCTCTCTCTCTCTCTCTCTCTCTCTCTCTCCCTCTCTCCCCCTCCGTCTCTCTCTCTCTCTCTCTCTCTCTCTCTCTCTCATCTCTCTCTCTCTCTCCTCTCTCTCTCTCTCTCCCCCCCCTCTCTCTCTATGTCTCATGTCTCTTTCTCTCTCTCTTTCTCTCATCTCTCTCTCTCTCTCTCTCTCTCTCATCTCTCTCTCATCTCTCTCTCTCTCTCTCTCTCTCTCTCTCTCTCTCTCTCTCCCCCCCTCTCTCTCTCTCTATGTCCTCATGTCTCATGTCTCATGTCTCATGTCTCTCTCTCTCTCTCTCTCTCTCTCTCTCTCTTCTCTCTCTCTCTCTCTCTCTCTCTCTCTCTCTCTCTCTCTCTCTCTCTCTCTCTCTCTCTCTCCCTCCCCTCCCTCCCTCCCTCCCTCCCTCCCTCCCATTGGTGAAAGATGAATGACGCTTGTCACAGTGACTTTTGTCAAACATCGAAAAGAAAATAGCCGAACTGGGATCTACCTCGACACAAATCAAACTTGTATAGCATATAATACATGACAAATATTTGAATATTCGTTTGACAAACACAATTTCTGGGAGATTATGAAAATTGTAAGTACAATGGGGGCGGGCCAGGGTAAGAACGTCACCCTGACGTCGCCGTTTGAAGGGAAACGAGTAGGTTTGAAAACGTGAATAAATATTTTAACAACAGTAATATTAACTCAATTGTTGCATCAACTTCCCTCACTAAACAACTCTACTAATTTGATGGTTATTACGGAACAAAAACACTTAACCCATGTTATTAGAACAATATAACAACAAAATACTGTTGAAAGCAGCGTAAACACTATTTAAACAAACTATTACATGTATGG